>JAXQQM020089882.1:0-342774 GCA_034641835.2 Pinus albicaulis | reverse complement strand
GCGCTTTCCTGCTTTCCCCTCTCTGATCGCATCACAATTATCAATCGTTTCCCTTTGCGATTGCGACCTCCGTCGTTGATCCATAGTTTGATCCAACGGCCCAGCGCTAATCGCTGCGTGCTCGTCGCCTTTCCCTTCCGCCCCTCCAATTACATTTGAACCGTCGATCTCCCGCCAGATCTGACGGCTGGCACGCCATCGCATCATGCTAGTCACATCGCACCCCCTTCTGCGCCTTGCAATTGCGATCCTCCGATCCGATCCCGACCGCTCATCCCTTTCGATCCAACGGCCATCGCACAATCACATCATCGCCCTGTGGCCCTTCTTTCTCCCCGCCGATTGAATCTCCGCTGTCTATCTAACCTAGATTGGAGGGTTGGCATTGAATCGCTCCAATCACAATTGCAAATTCCAAACTGTGCCACCCGCTACGCTCCCTGATTGCGATCTGTCGATTCCATCAGGGCCGTCCATTGATCCAAGATCGACGGTCCACGTTGGATCGCGCCCTCCATCATATTTCTTCGTCGGATCTCCCGAATAGTTCATCATTCGATCTCCACCATCCGTTGATCTCCTCCTGAGATCCAACGATCTAAGTTTAATCGCCCTCTGCCCGCCGAGTCCCACCATTCAAAGGTCTTAATTCATTTCATTTCGCCCTTTTCCCTTTGTATTTCGGCCAAAGCTAAACTTCTACGTTTAACACTAAAGGAATCTTTTCTCTGCCACCATTCCTCCGGCCTCCACATAATCTCTTCCACCACCCCTGATATTTCATAACAAGTTCATTTCATTGTACAGGAATCACAGAGATACCATTATAGTGGCCCAGTGAAGCAGCAAAGACGAATTTGAGGGATTTAAGCCCGTAATTGAAGATTTAAAGTGCTAATCCTGCGTTCAAAGGATTAAGGCACAATTCTAGGACCAAAGAGTGCACCAGCAAGTCACATTATTGCTACGTAACAGCAGAACGTGTTTTCTCCAGAGGTACACCTTCCTACAGCAATCTCCATGCCTCCTCGAGCCCAAAAACAGTTAATTACACTGACAGAAGCTTCTTAAAGACTGTCAAGACTGCAGTTATGGAAGCATGGAGACCTGAAGACATTTTCAGTCACCTTACTTGCTTCAGAAGACAAAACAGAGGGCCTTACAGCTAGAAGGGACTCCAAAGAAACATCGGAGGTCAATATTGGCCTGACGGAGTCTCCCAAACCATACCAAAAGTACTCACAGCGATGCAGATTGCCATTAAGCAGAGCTGGCATGAACTCTTTCTCCACTATGTCTTAAATGAGATCTACTTTATGAATGTCATCTACTCTTGTTGTTTCTCTTCTCCTATAAGAATCCCATAGAACAGATTGAAAAGGTTGTTGTTCAGTTGTTGCCGATTGCTATTAGAAGGATTCAATTTGACTGTTAGAACAGTCTTGGGAGAGAGTAGCAGAGTAGTTGTTATGTAGTAGGCTGGGAGGAGAAAGTCTGGACTGTAACAGCCATTGAGCTCAATGTATGTGACTAGTTTTTTATCAATTAATCAAGAAAATTTCACAGGATCCTGGTCTATTACTATTGGTGATGTTTTTCTAACATTGTTTATTACATTTTCATACTATTTTATTTTCTATTGGCTCGCATTAGAATATTGGCATAGGATTTACCCTTGTTAGGTACCTTATGCTTCTGCTCTCCTTGCCTTTAATGTTTTCTATTGATAGTGAATCTAAGAGTAAATTCAGCTATTTTGACCAGTGTAGCAGTTCCATATGCTGCTAGCTGATGTATGAATTAGGGGTTTGCTACTTGGATATTCTTGTTGGTGTAAAAGCATTGAAGGTTCAAATTCCTTCTCTGATATATAGACCCTGGCTCTGTGAAGCTTATCTCTGTTTTCCTTTGGAGCATGCTAAAGCTGACCTGGAGTTAAATGACCTCTAGTCCGATCTATAAGCTGCCACTTTCTCCCTCCATTTAAAGCTGCCTTTGAGTATGTCCAAGCAGGTCTGGAGTTAAATGACCTCTGACCTGATCTATAGACAGAAATTGGGTTGCTTTCCTTCTCTCACTTTCGTCCCTTAATGTTCCATTCCACCATCTATCTAAAAAGATCCTTTAGTATATATGACTTGCCCTTTGAAAGCCTTGGCTAGTTGTGTGCAAGTAATCCCCTTTCATGACTCCATAACCCAATGGATGGCACTTTCTTGACCTATCCTCTTTGCGGAAACATCCTTCTACTCTGCTCCTTTCCTTCCATTACTTTCTCAGTCTATGATTTCATGACCCAACCTAGCAACCAACCAAACAAATCATTTCAACCCCCCTTTGTGCTTCATACCTAGCCTAACATCTCATTTGAGCTTCAAAGATATAGCATTCTTTGTTTTATTGGAGAGATCCCACTCTGGGTCCAGGAGGGAAAGATCCTAGGGCCCCAAAGTGGTTATGATGTTGTCTCATCTTTTGATATTGCCAACCTTGCCAAAACATGGGAACTCCAACATAATGGCGACTCTGCTGGGGAAAGACCACTTTGCCTTTAGATTGGCTTTTAATTGCTGATGGTGGATAGCAGCCTGCTCCAAACAACCAAATTCATCCACTTGGCGACTCCACGCTCCCTATGATCCGAAGACCTGATGACTCCACTGGTGGAGGACTCTGAACTGGTTGAGAAGAAGCAGTAGCATTATTTGAAAAAGCATGAATCCAAACATGGACAGGGATACAAAGTATGATGCTTTGTATGACCAATTAGATGAATTAACAGAAACATTTGGTAAAGTGCTGGAGATGTATATGGCTAATCTGAATGCGAATGAGGATTATTTAGAACAGTTCATGCCTCTCCCAGAACAAGAACAAACTTGAGACCGGGAAGATGAGCAAGACATATACGATGCTCAAGAGTATATAGAGAACGAAGAGGAAAGTGATCAGGGGCTGCCTGATTGCTTACCTATGTCTTGTGTTACGCTGACTAGAGAATATCAGCGCCTAATGGAAAAATCTAATTGGGAAGGTTGCCTTGAGGAAGCAAGGGACCACATAGAAGAGGCAGAATCTGATGTGGAAAAAGAGGCTCAAGAAAACATCCTGCCACCCAATCAGCTAACACAAGAGAAAGAGGATTGCTGTTCTTCTGTCCATGATAAAAGGGAAACCCTCCCTTTGACAGAAGAAGAGATTGATCAGATATTAAATCAGTGATCCACCTCCGAAGTCTTTCATAGAACAGATTCCCTTTCTCACTCGTCTATTGAGTTTGATGATACAAACCCAGAAAACTCCTTTGTGGATTGTGACGAAGAAAGACCTACTGAGAATCTGATGGGTTTGATTGGTGACATTGCTTATGATCATGACTTCCTAGTTATGATCTATTTGATGATGATTGTTTCCAGAGAGAAGTTGAGCTTGCAGAACCATCATCAGTAGACCGATGGGAGGGAAGCCAGGGCCAACAACTCCAGAGAAGCAGTGAACCCAGTCAACCTATCTATGATACTGATGGGGAAGGTTATGAAAGCATCAGTGATGAGTGTCATGAGATCGTGGTCAGAAGTCTTTCCATTCAGAAGATGAGGAGGAAAGAAAATAAGAGATTCTTGAGCAAGATGAAAATAACGAGCCTTCTCTTGAAAAAGAGGAAGCAATGGAACAAACCACTGCTCAGGAACACATAGATATTTTCATGGAGCTCAACACATCATAGCAGAATATATCAAAGCTACAAGGGGACTCAGCTGAAATATACGATGAGTCCTCCAGTTCAGAAGATAAAGGAGACACTCTACTCCAAGAGAGTCTTTTTCTCCATCCAGTGAAAGAAGAAGAGATCCTTGTTGAAGCCTGCCTGCCAGATATTCATAGCCAGGTATCTTTTCATGATCCTTATTCTCATTTCTTGCAAACATTTGAGGAAGGATCAAAGGTCTTTTTGAGCAGCATGTTGCAAACAGAAAGAAAAAATTTCAAAGCTGTTGTTATTGAAGTAAAAGAGTGGGAGCTGCCCTGCCTATCCAACCTGCTCAAGGAGCTAAGCATAAAGGACTAGTCATGGGATCACTTGATGGACTGGTTACATTGGAAGACAATGTTTGTAAGCTAGACTTGTAAATATTTCAGTTAGACTAGGGTAGTTAGGAAAAAATCAATAAAGCTCAGTCTGTGAGCATGTAGTTAGTTGTTTTTAATTCCTGCAAAGTCCAGCAAGTCAGACAGTCTAATCCTGGCTTGACTATTTTCAATTTTCATCTTAGAATGTAGAGAATAAATCTGCTAGACAGTTTAATCCTAGAAGATACTATATTAGGTAGAGAAACTATGAGACCAACAGTTTAATCTGGTCTCATGGAGCAATAAGGGTAGAAGTAGAATAGGTTTATTTTCATGTTTGTAAAAAATTGATGATGTAAAGGGTCTGCAAGTCCAAATGCGCCCAGAAGAAAAAATGTTAGGACTATAGTGTGGGTAGGTAGTTTTTGGGAGAATTTTACTGCTGATATGATGTCTTCATGATTTGTGGTAGCTGATCCAAGAAATAAAATGGATGAGTCGAGTATTAGGCATCTGGCCTACACCAAAGATCAATTTTGAATTCTTGACTCCTTCGAGAAGAAGCCATCCCCATGTGGAGCCACTGTTAGCCCCCTATAAAATTTTTAGCAAGCAAACAGGGGGTTAAATTGTTTTTGAGCCTTCAAGGAATGCATTTCCCCTTAAAACACATCATCCTTGAAGCCTCCTTGTGCCTTTATCCTTCGACAAAATATCCTTTGCTGATTCCCACTATAAAGCCCCTCTGTTTGTGAAGAAATGCCCAAAAGGCCCCTTTTTTCCCCTTATATCACCCCGTCTAAACCTCTGCTTCATCCCCTTTTTACCCCTCTCTATTTCCCCCACTAACCCTCTAAACCATCTCAAGTCCCCTTTTAGACCCTGCAAATACTCTTTTTTTGGTTTAATAAACCCTTTTCCTCTCTATCGTTACCCTTCTTTAGCCTTAAAATGCATTAAAATGGGAAAAAAAAAACCACTTTATACCTTATATTAAGGCCTATCCCATTTCAGCCTAGCCCCTTAACCACTTCCCCGCCATATGCCCCGCACCTAGGACCAAGTGCTTAAGCCCTGGGCGCTAATTGCAATCGTACCATCGGGCGAGCACATTTATATGTGTTAACTTAAAAATCCCGATGCGATTGAGTTTTGGTCTGTAGTGTCGCGGATACAATCTCTGCCGTTGATCTAAATAGATCTAACGGTCTGTGCTTTCTCACTTTCCCCTCTCCGATCACATCGCAATTATGAATCGCTTCCCTTTGCAATTGCGACCTCCACCATTGATCCATGGTTTGATCCAACGGCCCAGCGCTAATCGTTGTGCGCTCGTCGCCTTTCCCTTCTGCCCCTCCGATTACATTTGAACCATCGATCTCCCACCAAATCCGGTGACTGGCGCTCCATCGCATCGCGCCAGTTGCATCGCACCCCCCTTCTGCACCTTGCGATTGCGATCCTCCGATCCGATCGTGACCATTCATCCCTTTTGATCCAACGCCCATCGCACAATTGCATCATCGCCCCGTGGCCCTTTTTTCTCCCTGTCGATTGAATCTCCGTCATCGATCTGACCCAGATCAGACAGTTGGCATTGAATCTCTCCAATTGAAATTTCAAATTCCAAACTGTGCCACCCACTACACTCCTCGATTGTGATCCGCTGATTCCATCAGGTCCGTCCATTGATCCAAGATCGACGGTCCACGCTGGATCGCGCCCTCCATCGTATTTCTTTGTCGGATCTCCCAAAAATTTCATCATTCGATCTCCGCCATCCATTGATCTCCTCCTGAGATCCAACGGTCTAAGTTTAATCGCCCTCCGCCCGCAGGGTCCCACCATTCAAAGGTCTTGGTTCATTTCATTTCGCCCTTTTCCCTTTGTATTTCAGCCAAAGCTAAACTTCTGCGTTTAACACTAAAGGCCTATTTTCTCTACCAGCACTCCTTCGGCCTCCACAACATCTCTTCCACCACCCCTGAGATTTCATAACAAGTTAATTTCATTGTACAAGAATCACAGAGAGACCATTATAGCGGCCCAGTGAAGTAGCAGAGACGGATTTGAGGGATTTAAGCCCGTAATTGAAGATTTAAAGTGCTAATCCCACGTTCAAAGGATTAAGGAGTAGTTCCAGGACCAAAGAGTGCACCAGCAAGTCACATCAGTGCTACGTAATAGCAGAACCTTTTTTCTCCAGAGGTACACCTTCCTACAGCAGTCTCCATGCCTCCTCGAGCCCAGAAACAGTTAATTACACTGACAGAAGCTTCTTAAAGACTGTTAGGACTACAGTTACGGAAGCATGGAGACCTGAAGACCTTTTCAGTCACCTTACTTTCTTTAGAAGACAAAACAGAGGGCCTTACATCTAGAAGGGACTCCAAAGAAACATCCGAGGTCAATATTTGCCTAACAGAGTCTCCCAGACCATACTACAAGTACTCACAACGATGCAGATTGCCATTAAGAAGAGTGGGCATGAACTCTTTCTCCACTCTGTCTTAAATGAGATCTACTTTATGAATTTCATCTACTCTTGTTGTTTCTCTTCTCCTATAAGAATCCCATAGAACATATTGAGAAGGTTGTTGTTCGGTTGTTGCCGATTGCTGTTAGAAGGATTCAGTTTGACTGTTAGAACAGTCTTGGGAGAGAGTAGCAGAGTAGTTGTTATGTAGTAGGCTGGGAGGAAAAATTCTAGACTGTAACAGCCATTGATCTCAATGTATGTGACTGGTTTTGCATCAATTAATCAAGAAAATTTCACAGGATCCTGGTCTATTACTATTGGTGATGTTTTTCTAACATCGTTTATTACATTTTCATACTATTTCATTTTCTACTGGCTCGCATCAGAATATTGGCATAGGATTTACCCTTGTTAGGTACCCTATGTTTCTGCTCTCCTTGCCTTTAATTTTTTCTGCTGATAGTGAATCTAGGAGTAAATTCAGCTATTTTGACCAGTGTAGCGGTTCCATATGCTGCTAGCTGATGTATGAATTAGGGGTTTTCTGCTTGGATATTCTTGCTGGTGTCAAAGCATTGAAGGTTCAAAGTCCTTCTCTGATCTACAGACCCTAGCTCTGTGAATCTTATCTCTGTTTTCCTTTGGAGCATGCTAAATCTGACCTGGATTTAAATGACCTCTAGTCCGTTCTATAAGCTACCCCTTTGTCCCTCCATTGAAAGCTGCCTTTGAGTATGTCCAAGCAGGTCTGGAGTTAAATGACCTCTGACCTGATCTATAGACTAAAATTGGGTTGCTTTCCTTCTCTCACTTTCTTACCTTAATGTTCCATTCCACCATCTATCTAAGAAGATCCTTTAGTATAGATGACTTCATGCCCTTTGAAAGCCTTGGCTAGTTGTGTGCAAGTAATCCCCTTTCATGACTCCATAACCCAATGGATGGCACTTTCTTGACCTATCCTCTTTGCGGAAACATCTTGCTACTCTGCTCCTTTCCTTCCATTACTTTCTCAGTCTATGATCTCATGACCCAACCCAGCAACCAACCAACCAAATCATTTCAACCCCCCTTTGTGCTTCATACCTAGCCTAACATCTTATTTGAGCTTCAAAGATATACCATTCTTTGTTTTATTGGAGATATCCCTCTCCAGGTCCAGGAGGGCTAGATCCTAGGGCCCTAAAGTGGTTATGATGTTGTCTCATCTTTTGGTATTGCCAACCTTTCCAAAACATGGGAACTCCAACAATATACAATGAGCCTTCCCTCCATGGACCCTATTTCGAATTAGGGTTTCCCTCTCTCCTAGAAAACTTCCCTCCTACGTTGTCCCACATAATGTGCTTTCCAACTCATGCCAACGCAGTTTGACTCAGTCAACCTTGGCCAAGCAAAGTTTGCAAAAACATCCTTTCACACATGGAGGTGTGAAATCCAGCTACTAATATGATCCCATTTCATACTTAGAGGAGTTTTTTATTCTCTAATTGTGCGAAATAATGGTTCCCCTACCCATTTTCATTCATCTTCTTAACATAATTTAATGTCCCATAAAATTTGGGACATTACACCCATGTGGAGCCATTTGTTAGTCATCAATAATTTTTTCCTTTGTAGATGACTAAATTCTTGCCCTAGATTTATAGAAACAAAGTTCATGAACATTGTGAGTTCGAGAAATCTCACTGCCTTCATTAACCTTAAGATAAATTTTTCACTATTTCATCATCCCATCATGTCAATCTCAGCTCACCCACCCCAAAAAACCCATCATGGGCTCATATCACTCATTTTGTCTTTGTTGTGTCACCTTTGGCCTCAATCCACTATTTTGTTTTAGCATAAACCCCTCTACTACCACCTAGGGCCACCAAACAACAATCTCTCTTACATCTCCATAAATTCCTCGAGCATTGATGGTCTCAGAACTATCTTTGTAGGCTCTTTAGATAAATCAAGTACATTGGATTTTGGATCTTCAATACATCAGTCTATCAAAAACTCTGTTTTACACCTAAAAGATCCCAAAGTCTAAGTTTTTAGTCAAAATCCAAGTCCAAGGAACCTTCCACTAGGTCACATAGGGTTTCACAGGTCATAGGGTGGATTTGGTATCCTAAAATATCTGTTTTTCCTGTGTAAGGAGACTTCATTCAAAGAAGAAGAGGGACAAGTAACTTAGTCCAAAAATGATGATCTGAATGGAAATATTTGTAACGCTATGCAAAGTATCCAAACTGATATAATTAAGTGTGCGAAGTGTTCTCCATGAATTGTAGGCTAAACAAATTATTTTTGGTTATGTATTTGAGTTTTCAATGTGAGAATTAGTTAAATAATTTTACTGTTTAACATAGTACAACAGAAATACATAGCAAGTAAAATTCACCAGCACAATACACAACAATTTGTTGAGGCATTTCACCCCTCCTGAGCTACATTTGTCTGTCCAAGGCTCCCCAATGGCATGTCCTTGCTCTATTAATTTTCTCAAAATGATTGTACAGGTACAAATATGCCTCAATAGACAAAAACAACTGTAAATTCAGCTTCAGAAGATAGAAAATAACTAGAAATGGTTTTTCATTTACTCTAAACAGGTAAAGATAGCCCAATACAATGCCTTCTCCATGATGGCCCTGATGGCCCTTCAACTTCCTCGAAGAAAAAGCTATTGTAGATCACCTCTTTTCGACCTAAAAACTTAACTGTTAGATGAGACTGCAGTTGTATTAAATGTTGGGCCGATGGGAATGTGACCGCCCCCGCCTAATTATCGTGAAGACCGCCTCCGAAACTGCCACATAAAAAAACTTGACATTTAAATGTTAGGAGTGGCTCTGGCCACATGGGCCCGGTTCCACTGCCGTCACCTAACCGTCAGTGCCACCGTCGGTTCTTGACCCCTGGTCACGGGCGATAGGCCATATGAAGTGTTGTGAGGTGGGGGATGGCCCTAAGAGGCTGGCCCCCTTTAACGCCAATGCAACATTCAAGAATATTCAAATACGCCGCATCAACTAAGTGGTTAAGAACTTCCACGTAGCCCAATTGGTCGGGCGCTCCTGCTTGCAGAGGTGAGTTCCGGGGTTCGAAACCCATGGAATCATAAAAGTTTTTCCATTTCATTTGGACTCTGGCCTGGGGCCACGTCGCGACCTGCGAGGTATGTAGCTTAATGATAGGCCCTTCCTCAACCCTTAGAAGCATCAGTGCACTGCCTGCTGCATATATATATATATATATATATATATATATATATATATATATATATATAAATATACACACACAAATTTATCATAAGGTCAAACTGAGTCAAACAATCCTTTTTTGGAGTTTACTAGACAATTTCAAACCTCAATAACTTCTGCATACGATCTCAGTTTTGAGAACCGTTCATGGTGCTAGAATCGCAGGGACGAGGCCTTTCCAGTGATTCAGGTTGCAACCATTTCTTAGCATTTTCATTTTTGAGCAATTTTCATAACTTGGACATGATCTCTTGATCACACCTCCCCATTGGGAAGATTTTGGACCCCAAAAGCCTTCAACTACCTATTCAGAAGATGAGGGTATAGACCGCTCACCTTTTCCACCTCCATCCATTTTTCCTTACTTGGTTTTCTGCCTTTAAGACCAATCCAAAGATAATTGACACTTCCCCTCTTAGAAGTGCATGTCCTCCTATCAAGGATAGCATCCTCTTTTAGCTTGTCCAAATATTCTAGCGACAAATATTCTATTGATGGCAGTTGAATGTCACTTCCTTGATAAAAAATCATAGGAGGCTCTTACAAATGTAAATTTTCCACATTCACAACAGAATACATTTGCATATATGAAGGCAAATCTAGTTGAAAAGCATTATTTCCAACTTGTTTAATAATTTTGAATGGACCATAATGAATAGGGTTTAGCTTTTTACCTTCTCCTTGCATTATTTCCTTACTAATATGCAGCCATACCTCATCACCTTCTTGAAATTTATGATCAACTCTATGTTTGCCATGCCTCTCCTTGTATTTTCCTTAACTCTTTTCAAGTTTTTCTTGAACCTACTGATGTATGAGCTAAATTATTTCAATGAACATGTGAGCTTTGTCAATGTCACTATGCCCATCAATGGAAACATCATTCACATGAATGAAATCTAAAGGTGACTTATTCAAATACCCAAAACAAGATTCAAAAGGTGAAGTATTTGTAGAAGAGTGCTTGGCTTGGTTGTAAGGATGCTAAATGTAATGCAAGTGCTCATCCCAAAGCTTGGGATGCTTGCTGCAATAACCTCTCAAAAGATGTACAATGGTTCTGTTCACTACCTCTGTTTGGCCATCTGTTTGCGGATGAAAAGCAGTACTCTTCTTCAACTTGGTGTCCATCATCTTCCATAAATTGGACCAAAAATTCCCAACAAATATGGAATCCCTGTCCCTAAAAATAGAAATAGGAAAGCCATAATGAACCCATACATGTTGAAAATATAAATCAGCAGTTTGTTCAGCAGTTATAGATTTCTTACATGGCATAAGAATACACATCTTTCTGAATCTATCAACTACTACATAAAGATAATCATGATGCTTTCTAGACATCAGTAGACCTCCTACAAAAGCCATAGAAACACTTTCCCATGGTCTAGAAAGTACCAGTAATGGCGTATATAAATCAAGATTACTATTGCTAGGCTTGCTTGTAGCACATAATGAACAAACTCTAATGAAATTTGAAACACTATCTACCATGCGAGGACAATAACAATACCTCTGTAAATGTGCCACCGTTTTTCTTACCCCGAAATGTCCAGCAATAAGAGAGGAATGAGCTTCTCTCATGACACTTAGTCTCTCTCCCTATGGTATGCATAACTTTCCCATATGAAACAAAAATTATTATGCAAGTGATAATCATTCTCTTAAGCTTGATTCCCTTCACTCAAGTTAGCATATACATCCTTAAAATCAACATCTGATGCATACTATTCTATGTAACTCTCATGTACAATAGAATCATTCTTAAGTAAAGTAGTAGCACTAATAATAGGCCTTAAAAGAATATCAGGAACTTTATTAAAAATACCTTTCTTGTACCTTATTACCAAGTGAAATTTTTGTAGGAAACCCATCCATCTAAAATGTCGTGACTGCTGCAATTTACTTTGCGACTGCAAGTACTGCAAAGGCTGATGGTCAGTATGAACAACTATCTCTTTGCCCATAAAATAGTGTTACCACTTTTTGACGCTTTGTACCAATGCATACAACTCCTTATCATATGTAGGATAATTCACAACAACACCATTAAATATCTCAGAATGAAATGCGATAGGCTTACCATGATGTAAGAGAACTGCACCCATGGCGTAATCACTAGCATCGGTCTGAATCTCGAATGGTTGTCTCAAGTCTGGTAATGGAAGGATTGGAGCTGAACTTATCTTCTCTTTAAAAGATTCGAAAGCTTTCTGTTTCTTGCCTCCCCATTGGAAAGCACACTTCACACTTGTCAATGCATGCATAGGAGCTACTATGGCAGAGAAGTTAGAAATAAACTTCCTCCAATACTGAGCTACACCAAAAAACGTCTTACCTCTGTAATGGATTTGGGAGTAGGCCAATTCACAATGGCTTCTACTTTAGAACGATCAATTCTCAAAGCACCTCCTCCTACTATATGTCCCAAATAAACCAAAGAAGTCTTTCCAAATTCACACTTTGACATTTTAAGGAACAATTGCTTTTTCTTCAAAATATCAAGTACTTTCTTAACATGCATGACATGCTCTTCTCTAGTCTTGCTGAAAATTAAGATGCCATCTAAGTAGAAAATAAAGAAATCATCAATAAAAGGACATAGAACATCGTCCATCACCCGCATGAAAGTTTCAGGTGCATTACATAAACCAAATGGCATAAAAAGCCACTCAAAGAGTCCCTATTTGGTTTTGAATGCAGTCTTCCAAATATCATTTTCTGCAATTCTAACTTGATGATAACCACTACGTAAGTCTAACTTAGTGAAAAATTTAGCATCTTTCAGCTGATCTAACAAATCATCTATCCTTGGGAGTGGGTAATTATTCTTTACTGTTATTTTCTTCAATGCCTTGAAGTCCACACACATACGCCAAGTTCCATATTTCTTTGGAATCAACATTATCGGTGACCCACAAGGCGAAGTGCTTGGTATTATGAAACCTTTGTCCAACAAGTCTTTAATTTGCCTCTTTTTTTCATCATTCTCCATGATATACATGTGGTACATGCCTATGTTAGGAAGAGGAAAATCTTGTTGCAAATGTATTTCATGTTGAATCTCCCTTTTAAGAGGAAAACCTGCCAGCTCCTGAAACATCTCATGATGTGCATCAACTACATCATATAAGTATGATTTTAAATTGGGATCAAAATTTTCAAATGACTCATAATTCACATCAACCTTAGGCTTAACCATAAGAAGTACAAAACTCTTACTAGAATTCACTAGCCTTTTTACCTGTCCAACATTTACCATCGCTATATTTGTATTTTTGCGATGTGCTTTGACAATAAACTCCTTGCCATATTTGAATAGATGATACTTATTCTCATGGTGATAAAAGATCGCTTTCCTGTCATATAGATAAGGACTTCCCAAAACAATTCCTGAAATATCAAGCGGAACTACATCAAATTCAACTGTGTCAATGAAATGTGCAGTAATTGCAAAACACAATATGCACTTCTTGGAAACCTGTAAGTTTGCATCCTTGCAAATCCAACCAAGTGGATATGGATTTGGATGTGGAATGGTCTCAAATTTTAGTTGTTTGAAAAATTCTTCTGAGATGAGGTTCACTTGTGACCCACTGTCGAAAAATGTGTCAATTTTTCTATGTTTTGAGATTACCCTCACATGGAACAATTCAATTCTCTCTTCCTCATTTGGAGCTTCTACATGACAGTTTGAAGCACTAGTACTTGGTTTAGTTTCAGTTTCTTTTCCCTTCATATTATTCAAACCCATGGTTGTAATTTTAGTTTCGTCACCTGAATCATCACCTAAGTCTTGTTTTGTAGTTGTAGTATCTGCAATTTTCTTCTTCTCTTTGTTTTTGTTAAATTGAGTTCCTTTTTCATGATGAAGTTTCCAACAGTTTTTCTCTTCATGGCCTTCTCTTGAACAGTGTTTACATATCACTTTCTCACCCTATTTTTTTACAGATGCATTCTTTTTTCCTTTTCCTTTTGAGGTTTTATCTTTTTTCCCCCTTAAAATTCTTGTTTCTACCCTCATCAAAAGTGTGTTTCCCTCTAGGCTCTAAATGCATGGCTTGGACACAAACCTTGTCTAGACTAGTAGGATTGAACATAAGGATAGAATGTCTAAGGTAGCTGTGAAAACCACCTATATATTTCAGAAAAGTGTCTTGACTTTGTAAGTCTACCCCTAATAAGAGTGCTCTTCTCCTAAACTCTTGGGTGTAGTCTTGTACATTTTGTCCCTTAAGTTGTCTGAAATTTTGCCAATTCATGATAGCCTTTTGTAAATGAGCTAATGGATAAAATTGTTGCTTAATTGAAGTAATAAAATCAGCCCATAATAAAGTGATCTTACCATGTTTTTTAATCTCCTCCTTGGTTTTTTCTTGCCAACAAACCAATGCTGCACCATCCATTCTCAAAGAGGCTAACTGAATCTTGGTGTCGTCATCATGAAGGTTCTGTATCCTCAAGTAAAATTCCAACTATCTTATCCAATTGTCAATTTTTTCTGCATTGACTTCACCATTAAACATAGACAACTCAAACTTAACATCAAGCTTTAAAAATGGAATTTTACTAGTGTTCTTGGACTTGTGAGATTGATTCACTAAAGTTGAGGATGACAAAGTAGAGGAAGAGGATGAAGATGGGGATGGTGGATCACCATTTCCTCCATGTCCTTTCTTTGACTTGTCTTCACTTTCCTTTCCTCTTGAAGATCCCTCTCCTTCCTTGTGATGTTTAGACCCTTCTCCTACAAGCCTTTCATTCCTTTCTTGGTAGAGTATCCTCACCATCTCAGTCATGTCTAGGAATGCCTTTCTGAACACCCGTTATTATTCTTTGGGATCAATGTCTTCAGGAACTTCTCCTTATCTTGAAGAAATGCTTATGGATTTTTCTTCTTCTCTTGGAGGTGAAATCGAAGGAGGAGATAATGGCACTCTTTCCCTCCTTGGCTGTGGATTACTTAAAGTCTTGGACAATTTACCTTCTCCTCTCTTGAGCTTAAGCCTAGTAAGCATCAAAACCTTGCAAACAGTCAAATATATATTTGCACAAGAAAAAATGCAGAGTAAAACTCTAGCTCTGATACCAACTTAATCTAAATGGAAATATTTTTAACGCTATGCAAAGTATTCAAACTAATATAATTAAGTGTGCAATGTGTTCTCTATGAATTGCAGGTTAAACAACATAGTTTTGGTTATGTATTTGAGTTTTCAGTGTGAGGATTAGTTAAATAATTTTATTGTTTAACATAGTACAATATAAATACACAACAAGTAAAATTCACCAACATAATACACAAAAATTGGTTGAGGCAGTTCATCCCTCCTGGGCTACATTTGTCAGTCCAAGGCTGCCCAATGGCATGTCCTTGCTTTATTAATTTGCTCAAAATGATTTTACAGGTACAAATATGCCTCAATAGGCAAAACCAACTGTAAACTCAGCTTTAGAAGATAGAAAATAGCTAGAAATGGCTTTTCATTTACTCTAAACAGGTAAAGATAGCCCAATACAATGCCTTCTCCATGATGGCCCTGATGGCTCCTTCAACTTCCTCAAAGAAAAAGCTATTGCAGATCACCTCTGTTCAACCTGAAACCTTAATTGTTGGATAATATTGCAGTTGTATTAAATTTTGGGCAGATGGGCATGTGACCGCCTCTGCCTAACCGCTGTGAAGACCGCCTCCGAAACCACCGCATAAACAAACTTGAAATTTAAATGTTAGAAGTGGTTTTGGCCACATGGACCCGGTTCCGCCGCCGTCACCTAATCGTCATTGCCACCGTCATTTCTTGACCCCTGGTCACGGGCGATAGGCCATATGAAGTGTCGTGAGGTGGGGGCTAGACCTAAGGGGCTGGCCTCCTTTACCGCTAATGCAACGTTCAAGCATATTCACATACACCGCATCAAATAAGTGGTTAAGAACTTCCACATAGCCCGGTTGGTCGAGAACTCTTCCCTGCGGAGGTGAGGTCCAGGGTTCAAAACCCATGGATTCATAAAAATTTTTCCATTGCATTTGCACTCCGACCTAGGGCCACGTGGCAGCCTCCAAGCAGGCCATGTGGTAGCCACTGATAGGTTCTATAAACCTTAGAAAAATAATTTTTGCATATATATATATATATATTACAAAATTTATCATAAGGTCAAACTGAGTCAAATAGTCCTTTTTTAAAGTTTACTGGACAATTTCAAACCTCAATAACTTCTACATACGACCACGATTTTGAGAATCGTTCACAGCTGCAGAATCGCAGCGACGAGGCCTTTCCAGTTGTTTACGTTAAAACCATTTCTGAGCACTTTCAAGTTTGAGAAATTTTCATAACTTGGACATGATCTCCTGATCAACTGATCAAAAAGCCATTCAAGGAAGACCTCCTTGGCTAGAGCACAAATTCTACAAGGGACAACTACCCTTGTTCAAATTTATGCAAAAATGATCAAGGTTGCCATTAGCATAAGAAGAGGTAAGGTAATGGGATGAAATCATCACTAGAATACATCTACAACAAAGAGAAAGACAACAAACATGTGTGTAAAGAAAATTAGGGTTTTTGTGATTAATTGGCAAAAAAGTGGTGTCAAAGCAAGGAGCCAGTACATGGGCCACAAGGATGGAAGTCACCTCAACTCCACCAGGTACACATTGAAGATTTTTAGAAATAATAAATGAATTTTGGAAGGGTTATAGAGAACTTAGAAGAAAACACTGCTTATTTTTCTCTAATAGCCCTGAAACCTAAGAGTTTGGAAATATGGACAGAGCAAGTCCAAGACAGATGATATGGCTTCCTTCTTAACAACAGATGGAATTTCAAAGGACATCCAATAGGCTCTCTAAGGTTAGTAAAAGCAACACTGCTTCACCTGCACCAAAAGGAGAAATGGCAAAGAATGTCAGCTTAAGGGGCTAACTTCCCAAATGAATTTAAAGGTATTCAAAGTAAACAAAAGAAGGCAAGCATAGAGTAAAGTTTCAAGATGAGAAATAAAGTTGAAACATGACTCACTATTGAGAAATGAGATATCAAACTCTTAAAGAGACTAAGAACACCAAAGGAAAATGTTTTGAAGGCACCTGCACAAGAATAGAAGCGGCCAAGGGGAGACATAAAATGGTTTGAATTGCTAAAATTTTCCCACCAAAGATACATCACTGTAAAAAATATCAGACAAGGTGAGAAACATCTGTTTTAAGTCCATTGCACTCAAGAAGGCCAAAAAGACAAAAACAAGTGTTTTCAGTTTGACAAAGACATGCCAAGGACAACTTAAATAAGTGCCCAAGTTTTCAAAGGTAAAAAGGATGAAAGAGGCCTTTACACTCCCTCAACCAACTATCACCACAAGAAGGAGAAGAAAAGGTACCTTGAAGAGAACTTTCAAAGCCCTTGTAAAAGATAAAAAGTTATCAGTCAAAGAAAAAGGATTGAAAACATAGTAAAGTGGGTTTTCAAGTTTAAATTATTTTTATCAAGGAGAATAAAGGTTTTTTTTTAATCTCACTTTAAACTCATTCAGCACTTGGTGGAAGAAATAAAGCCTTAGCAAAAGATACAAAGTGTTTTTTGACCGTTTTCTGGGCTAAGTGTTCGGGCGCTGCACAAATCATTGGCGCTACGCAAACGCAGGTCAGCACTGCACTAACAGGCCCCCCACCCGTTCAATTTTGAACGGTGTTGCGTAAATATCACCGAGCGCTATGCAAACCCTGAGCGCTACGCAAACACAGGCTCGATTCACCCGGAGACTGACAGAACACTGCCACAGCCTGACACTACACTAGAATCTCCACCCAACAACTCTGCACGCATCTAGGCACTACACAAATAATGCCACTCGACTCACCCAAGAGATGGGAAGATTCTTCCTCCCGCCCGGTGCTGCGCTAACCACCGTGGAAACCTTGTCGGCGCTGCACAAATGAGGCTGACCCGACAACCCGAGCAGGGCTCTACGCAAACGCAGAGGGCCTTCCAAAGCAAAAAAACTCATGCCTTGACTCAAATTTTCATCCTCTAAGTTGCCTTAGGGTCTGTGGAAGAGCCAAAAATGGTAAGTGGTTGTCTCCCCTAATCCTCAAGCAAATTTCAAATTTTTTTTAGTCTTTTATGGATTTTTAAAGGTTAAAACCCTAAGAGGGTAAAACACTAGGTTTTGTGGCAAAAGGATCCCCTGTTTAAAAACCTCCTAAAAACTAGTTTATATTTCATGTAATGATCAATGAGTTAAGGTGTTTGCAAACATAGTTGAGAAGGGCTTCCTTAAGCTCCAAAGCCACTAAACCCTAAATACGCTAGCCTCCACATAACCCATCCTCCAAAGTTGTCTCCATCACCTTTTTCACTTTTTCTTCACCAAACCCTAAGTTTTCAAACCACCTCTCATATCACTATGTGAGGGGCTAAAAAAAACAGTGGTAATGGAAGTGGTCAAAGGCCTTTAAGGCCAAAAAATAAGGGAGGAAAAGTCAATAGATTGGAGCCTCAAAGCACTGTGGCCATCACCTCCTCTACTAGGATCCTGTCAGACTTTCATAATTCAAGATGCTTTCAATTTTCTGTGAAGGTCAAACAGGTGAAGAGCCACCCTGAGCTCACAAGGCTCCTTATTCTCAACCTGCATAACAAGCACTCAAATCTTACAGGAGTGAATTTTGAGATTTCAGCAGGTGCCATCTTTGAAGCCACATGTATCCCTTCAGTGGGTGAGAAATGGTTTAAGAAGGGAAAGTTAAAAAAATATTTCTTTGAGCCATTCATCAAAACAAGATATAGAGGAGGAAACAAAATATTTTTCCCATTCTCACACCTCAAACACAGATTTTCCTCCTTGATGTTGGTTATCATGAAATAATTCACCTATGGGGGAAGGTACTCTAGACTCTATACCTATCATGTCAGACTCCTCATGCATTTCACAGGGGTCAAGGTGCTAAAATTAACTTACTATCTCTATAGGAGCATTGAGAAAATGTCTTCTGTTGTCCAGATAAGGAATTACCCACAGCAAATGAATAGCTTGTTCCACCATTCCTTGATCAAGATGGTGGTATTGCATTAGTTGGAGCAGTAGGGTATACCTTGTGATGTTTTTATAACCCATGAAGCCTTTACAAACCCACAGCCTCCTCATCAACCAAATCTTCCTTCCTCATCTACCAAGTACCCTCACCACAGGCAAATCTCAATTCCTCTCCTTCTCTTGGTGCATCAGGTGAAGAAGGAAGTGGCAATGAAGAATCACAGGAAGATCAGCGTGAAGATGAAGAAATTATTAAGGCAGAGACAAATATTAATGAGTAAGAGCAGGATGATAATGATGATGAGGAAGAAGGAAATAAGCACAACAGTAGTGAAGAAAAAAATAGTGACAAGTTCGTAGGAGGTAGTGATGGTATTTATGTAGATGAGTCAGCCCCAAGTGCAGAAAAGGATGGTGCAGATGAGCAAAGTGAGGACCAAGAAGATAGTGAGGAAAATGATGAGGCTTCTAGTCAAAAAGACAGTAAACAAAAATCTGCCACCATGGAAGAGGATGCTAGAGGAAATGAATAAGAAATGGAGCAATTATATCACAGTGAGGAGGAGAAAGAGGATAGTGACAAAGAATAAAGTGATGAGGCAGAACATGAAAAAGCAGAAGCATAATTTGATGAAGGAGATGGTGAAAAATAAAATGACACTGATAGAGAAGTCAGTGACGAAAAGGAGAGCAAAGGAGAAATTAATGATAGTCATGATAGCTGTCATGACAGTCATGACCCTAATCAACCTCTTAGTGACAATGAGAATTATAATAGGGCAGAGGATGATGAAGGTCAAGAGGGCAGTAATCATGTTAGTCATCAATAATTTTGACTTTATCCAAAGATGACTAAAGTTGAAAAACTCAGATTTCTAGAAACAAAATTTGTAGAGAAATTGCAAGTTCTAGAAATCTCACAACCTTCATTATTATAAGTCTATCAGTTCACCAAAAGTCTTCATCTATGCCTCCCAAAAATATCACCCTTTTGTCTCAAAAAGAAGCTTATTTTAGGGTATTTTTCCTTGTTTTTATCAGTCCATTTCCCTCTGAAAATAACCCATTTGCCCTTTATCAGCTCTTCATTTCCTTCGAAAAACTCCCTTAGGCCATTTATTCCTTTTTATTTGGTTTAATTAGGAAATTTTAAACCTATCGGAGCACCGAAAGGCCTTAAAAAACCCTTATTTTCAACCCTTGCTGCTCTTCTAAAAAGGCATCTTTTTCCCTTTGTTTTTTCCCATTTCTTCTAAAAACCCCTCTAAACCATTATAAACTCCTTTATATGGTTTAAAAACCCTCTTTACCCTTATCGGAAGCCTTTAAAAAAAATCCAAAAACCCATGTTTTTAGCCTATTCCAACCTTCTTCAAAAATAAGGCTTTTAAGTCCCCTTAGCTTAAGCCCCTTTCCCTTTTTTCTCCATCTAGCTTAGCCTTGCAAATGGGTGCTTAAAACCTTTACCACCTTCCCTTATTTTATTCTCGATAGATCTAGACCGTCGATCTCACCAGATCGAACGGTAGCCGACACCCCTCCACTTCCCCAAATCCTCGTCCACCACCTCCCCCCGGAATCCATCTCCATCGGTAATCGTATTTGATCTGACGGCCATCGCACCATTCCTTCACTTCACCTGCAGGCACTTCTCAGTCTGCAAGTAAAACATTTGGTGCCCCCGCAGTTGACCAGCCTAACTATGCGATATCTTAGATGAAGAGCTGAGATTCACTACAGAATCACAAGGCAGGCAAACCTTCCGTACCCCCCAGTCCCCCCACAATCGATCTCAACCGTAGATATTGTAGATCTAACGGCTATCGCACTCCCCGATTATCCTCTTTCTCCTGACGCACACTCTTTCTACCCAACAAAAGAAGCCATGTCATCTCTGGGCCCACCGTCCATTAAAATTTCATCAGCCCACTCTTTGCCCTCCACCTGTCCTCCACCAGTCCCTTCCCACTGATCAATTTCATTCCACCATGCTCGCTTACCATCGTTGATCTAAATCCCCACAAATTGGACAGCTGACGCATTCCATTCCACCAAACCTCTCCAACGTGCATCTTGCACATGAAACGGGCAGTATTAGGGTGGACAGGTGTCATCACCTGTATGGAATCACATTCGATTTGCGCAAAACCACAAACCACCCAACCTCTATGCTAATACCATTCATGGTTTTCCAAAACCGCCTACACTATTTTGCGCCAATATTCAAATTTAAACCCTGTTTTCGTGGTTCTCACCATGGAACCCCTCCTCTGCACTCTCCCTCTCCTCTGTACATCGCTCCATCACCTCCCAAACTCTTAAATGCAGTTAACCACAAAAATTTAGGGTTTATTTAATAATTTGTTTGTGTTACAGGTTTTTTAATGGTGGCTAAGGTGTTAAAAGGTCCTCCACAACCAAGGAAATAGTGGCGAAACCTAGGTGACGATCCTCAAAGGCCAAAATTAAGGCGAAAGGGAAAAAAATAGGGTTTAATCCTGTATTTAGCCTATGTATCATATGCATTGGTTATTCATACACAAGCCCTCCAGCGCAAAAAGACACCTGTGAGCAAGCAAAATACAAGGAACAGATGGAGATTCAAGGTCTTAATTGATGATTAACAGGTTAAAGCAATCAGTTAGAGGATAAAGATAGCGTGATGAGTTAAAAGGGCCAAAAGCAAATCGGACCTAAAATAAAGTTTAATTCATAAAATTAAGGCAAGTTAGGCCTAAAGAGCCTTGAATACATCAACAGAAGCAATTATTCACTTAATAAATCAAACTGCTACCTATGGCTTACTTAATGTCATAAAGGGCAAATTGGTAGTTATTACACAGTAAGAAGATATTTTAATCTTTCAGGACAGTTATTGTAAAGATAAGAATAAGCTGTGAAAGTCAATCTTTTCTCCTATCTTTCTATCAGAAGTTAAGATAGAGTTATTGAAACAGAGAAGTGGTTGCACCTATTTCTTCCTTATGCCTTGCATGGTTTTCAAGGCTAGAAATGCATTTACTCTATAGTTAATAACATTTTGAACCCTAAATCAATTCCACCTCCTCATTTGTAGCATAAATACTGCATTGGAACTCATTGTAAAGTGGGATTTTGATGACTGATGCTGGAATAATACATAGTCCTTTGAAGCTCTTGAAGAGAAATTGATGTCTTGGAACTCATGCATGATCTAATTTTCTTGTTGATGGAGAAGGATTTTTTGCAGGATCCATAGGCTTGGTTGATGGTGAAGTTTTCTTTTGTTTATGTTTTCTAGTTTTCCATTATGTTTTTGATCTTGCTATGTTGCAGTAGGACAAAGAATTTAGATTGAGAAATGTTTCTAAATCTGCACCTTAAATCTGCACCTTAAATCTGTTTGTCCTTCACTTCCTTAATGTTTTCTTCAGCTAAGATATATTAGAGAAATCATTCATTTCTCTCTAACAAGTTCTTAGCTCATCCATTTCTTGAATGAATTAGATCAGTTAGCATCAATTATGATTTATGGTTAGCCCTGCATATTGTTGCCATTGAAATATTCTATTCTTGGAATCATCTCTTTAAAGCAGCTTTGTCTAGGTTTGTCAAATAATTCTATTTAAAATCATGCTCTTTTCCTTTACTTAGCTAAAATTGTTTTAAGGAAACCTTTTAGCTGTAACTTTGGATGTTAGAGTTTTATTTCCTTCTATGGTTATAGTTACGTGTGTATTTTAAATGTTTTTCTGCTCTAGATGATAAAAGCTTTGAAAGTTGGATAAGTTTTTTACCTTTCTGTGTTTTTATCTGAATGTTTGTCTTGGTTAATTATTTGTTTTTAGTTTGAAATCAAATTTATTAGGTTCTTCTTATGCCTTTGATTCTCTTGTTGTTCTTATCAATTTTCCAACTCCCTCAGTTTACAAGTATATAAAGGATTTTTTTTTAGCCCTTTATTAGTTTATTGTTCTCAATCTTTATGTCCATTTCATAAATCCATCATAACCTTAAAATATCCACCAACCAAGTAAAATTTCCCTACAAATGCTCTTAAACACCATTGATGAACTTATCTGGACCTTGTTAGACTTTATTTCCCAATGACTTAACAATCTTCCATGTTTCCTATATAAAATATATCAAAGTATCATACCCAACCAAAAAAAAATCAACATACCTTGCATTTAACATCTAGCCTAAAATCAACCTCTTAAAAGAATCAAGCTATTTCCTTACAAACATATTAAGAGATCCCTCTCTAAGACTAGGAGGGCTATATCCTAAAGCTCTAAAGCTTGGTTTGATGTTACCCTTATCAATTTGTATCTCAATCAATCTAGAAAATTACAAGGAGCTAACGTAGTGGCGATCATGGTGGGACCTCTGAGTTCATAGTTTCCTACAAAGCTCTTATAGACTCATTAGTCCTTCAACAACCATAGAAACTTAGAAAAACCAAAAAAATATTAGATTAGTTTCACAATAAACATTGGTGGTGGACCATAGAATATTTTACCTCTGAAAGAGCTAAAAATTCCCACCTGGCGACTCAACTAGCCTCCAGTAGGCCTATTACTTCAATAGTCCTTGTAAACTCCCTTGGGAATGTATTGAGCAAACCCAATAATACTGTTGGTGGACAGAAAAGTTCAAATCTTCCACCTGGAAACTCCACAACCTCCAAAAGACCTAATGACTCCACTGGTAGAAGACTCTAAACTGGTTGAAAAGATTCAGCGACCCTTCTGATTTAGAAACATGGATCCAAGGATACAAAGGAGATATGCTCCAATGAACAGAGATCATATCCCTAGATTCCCACACAAAATGCCTCAAATAGATTGGATGAAAAACCTTCCTATTTTTCAAAATGAAAAGTTTTATGACCCCTTGTTACATCTCATCAAGTTTCATATACATGTATCGAGGTTAAAAGTTGAATGGCATGAGGACTGTCTTATGAAAATTTTCATGGAAACATTAGAAGGTAAGGCAAGGGATTGGTATGAATGTTTAGAACCTAAGAGCTTGTTTTCTGTAAGAGACATGCACCAAGTGTTTTATGAAAAATATAGGTATAACCTTTCATCTTTATCATGGACTGGAAATTGTTGTGATCAATCTTGAGATCTCATACAACACCTTGTCAGCATTGATGGAGATTTGGGAAATTGGCATCATGAAGATCTATTAGAGGAGATCCATTCATTTATTACCCAAAGTAACCATCAAGATGGCCAAGGAGATTTGATCAAGGATGAAATCCACCAAAAAATAAGAGAGGATCCACAAGAGCTCTTTGAAAAGGTTGAAACAAATAACAATCCATTTGCCCCTTTTTGTAAAATACAAGAGGACATTGAGCTACAAGATCAACTTCCACAAAAAAGGTAAGAAAATGTTGCCCAATCCAAAGAAAAGAGAAAATGCCTCCTCCTTTAACTGAAAAAGAAATATATCAGATGTTATCCACTACTGCCTTACCTACTAAAGAAAGAAAGGAAAATATTGTTGTTAAAATTGGAAAACCTCCTCAAGAAACAATTCCACCGTATGAGCAATCATAAGAGGAAGAAAAAAATCATGATTCTATCCAGAGAAAGAGAAAGGCACCTCCCCTTTTAACTGAAGAAAAAAATAATTAGATCCTAAACATACAACCAAATTCCAAACTTTTATGAAAAGAGGATATATCTATATGTTTTACTTCTAACCTATTTGTTGATGCCTTTTCTCGTACAAAAGATATAAAACATATTGATGCTGATGCTAGACTACCTTCTCAAGAAAACCTGGTACCAGGGAATGCTCCTACTCATCAGAATTATGGCTCTCAAGTAGAAATCGGCTCACTCAGTCAAGGCATACCAAGATTGCTTGAAAGTAGTATAACATTTCATTCTGAAGCTATCAAACCAAATAGTCATAAAGAAGGAGAAGAGACTCTTTCTCAAAAGGATCCCAAGGTTATGTTAGCCATCAGTAAATTTTTGTCATAAAGCAAATGAAAGATAAAATAGGTCTTAAGCCTTGAAGAGAGCACTTTTCATGGAAAATTACTCATTATTGAAGTCTGTTGTTCCCTAACAATGCTATTCCTTTCAAAATAAAGTTGTTACCTTCAAAAATCCACCAAGTTAAGCCTATCGTTCCCTTCAAAACTGTTTCCTAAACAACCCCTTTTCATCATTTCATACACTCATTTTAGCCCTTTTTACCCTCCATTTTCCTCTGAGAAAGCTAATTTTCTCTTTTTCATTTTCACTCCCTTCCCCTCAAAAACCTTCAAAAATCCCTTCAAACCATAGAACTCCTTGTTTATGGTTTAAAAACCATTCCTTTCCCTCTACCGAATCTTGAAACACCCACAGAAAACCCATTAAAAACCTTTAAAAAACCTCTTCCACCCCTTTTTAGGCCTTAATCTCTCAAGCACCTAACCTTCTGCTCCTTTTCTTCATATGCCCAAACCCTGCGACTAAGTGCTATGACCAAGCACCCAAAAATACATCGCATCGGATTTCCTCTATAGACCTTCCTTTACCTTTGGAAATCTCTCCTCGCCGATGTGATTAGCACCCCCTTAAAACCCCTGGTCATATATTACTACATAGGACCATGTCCCGGGCCTAACCTTAGCCCTCATCGCATCGCTCCATCGGCTTATTCCTTCCCCTTTTCTTTTCCCCTCCGCGGCGATATGCCGATGCGATAAGCTCTCCCTTCCTCAGCTCTTGGTCACCTTGTCCCTCTACGAGACCGTTCCCCAGCCCCTATGCTAAGCCCCCCATCACATCGGCCTTTTCATTCAAAACATACCTTTATCTTTGTATTTTGGCTGCTCCGATAACAATACCCCACTGAGATCTACACCATAGATCCATAAGATCTAATGGCTCCAACTCTTCTGGGCCTACCATCCACTATGCAAAGGACCCGCCCTATCACACCCCGACACCTGTCCCCCACTACAGTCTCCGCCCGAGCAGCTTTTTCATCGCACTCGGTCTGTATCATCGGATCTCATCCCCCTCATCCAAAAATCTATGATGCATATCACACGATTTCTGCATCCGGAGTTTAACACTCCAAAGCTACGCGATACTAACGGTAACAAGAAATCCACACGGCACAATACAACTGGATCGCGTTCCCTCCAGGCTAAACCACTTAACACTCCAACATCGTGCGAAAACCACCCATGGTATTTCAAAAACCACCAATCCGCATTTTCACTCCAATATTCAAAATTAAACCTGTTTTCGCAAGTTTTTTCTACAGAAACTCCTCCACCTACATTTTCCTTTCCTCACTACTCTTTTCGCCCTCCGCCAAGCTTCCAAAGCAGTCAGCCATTAAAATGCAGGGTTTTATTTAATTGTTTTTTTTATGTTGCAGGTTTTTAAAAGCGGATAAAGCATTAAAAATTCCTCCACATCTAGATCATTAGTAGAAACCCCACAGGATGATGATCCTTGGGGTTTAAAAGTGTCAAAAGGAGATTTACGGGGTTTATGGGTGGTTATCAGTGCTCTATTAAAACTGATAAAACAAATGAAACCCTCAGCGCGCCCAAATATCTGTTCATAACAAAGAAGATAAAGACAAAGTATTAATAGACAAAAGCACAGTTAAAACAAAGGGATTAAAGGTTAATCCAGTCAGCAGAAAGGACAAAAATCCTGAAGATGATCGAAAAAAGACTTAAAGCACAAATTAAAGATTAATATCAGTGATTAAAGAGTTAAATAGACAAATCAATCAAGAAAGCCTCCAAATGCCACATCATTGAGGCCATTACTCCTCAAACTGCCACCTACAGGTTTAGGTCCTCAAAAGAAGGCACCATGAATGCACAATGAGGGATATTTTTAAAGAGACAGCTCAACATTAACTGCCAACCTACCAAAAACCCCCAAATTCAACAAAGGTGACTGAAGTTAATAAACTTTAATGTAATAATAAATTAGCAGAGTTAATTCATGTCATTCCTTCTCCATTTGGCCCTTCAAAGGTCGAGAAGCTCCTACTCTGCATTAATTGAACTAATGAACCCTTCTTACACTCCACCTCCTCGTTCTTCTATAAATACTTTTGTACAAGACAATATAGAGGTTGGTCTCTGGATATTTGTTGTATGTAAATAGCTTTTGAAGCTGCTATAGCTCTGTTAGAAATTGAAGAATACATAAGCTGAGATGAAAAGTTTGAAGCCGTAAATACCCACTAGATTTGAAGATTGTAACTGGTTTGAACATCCCATACAAATAGCTAATTTATGGGATCCTAGTCTATGTCAATAGTGATGTGTTTCTCACTGTAATTGTCGTTTTTCTTTATTTTTTCATTCTGTCCACTATTCTCTGATAAAGAACAACAAATATAGATTAGGATTTACTTCTGAAGTGCCCTAAATCTCACTGATAAATATTTATCCTTTATGTTTTCTGTTGATTGTTAATTTGAAGGTAATTCAATAGAGTATAACCAGTGAAGTGTTGGTAATCCCATATTTCCTGATTAAAATTTGAGAATTTTTCTTTAAATGTTCTTGAGAAGTCTGGTAATTAAAGCTGAGCTAGAGAATTTTATGGTTAGCCCTGTCCTCTAGTTTATCTCCAACGATTGCTTTGAAAAGTTCCCTTAAGAGTATGTTGAAAGCAGGCTAGTTTAAAAGTACTTACCTGATCTTAGACTACTTCTTATGTTTATCATGAATGTTTTCCTATGAGAATATGCTGAAAGCAGGCTAAGTTAAAAGTCTGTACTTGATCTTAAGCTGTTATTAGTTTTTAAATGTTTTCCCTTGAAAGGATATCAAAAGCAGGCTAGTTTAAAAGTACTTACTTGATCTTAGACTGTTCCTCGTTTCTTCATGTGTTTTACTTATTTCACTTCATTTCTTATTGTTTCATTCCATAAAATCAACTTAAAGAGATCCTTTGACATAGATGACTTGCCCCGTGGACCACTCTTGAACCATGCTGTTCAATTAAACCCTCTTATGACTCCATAGCCTAATTGATTGATGTTGTTCCTTGCTTGTCTTATCAACTAAAAATTCCTTCATTTACTTACACCTTCACCCTTCATAAAGACTTCCTTCATCTTCATGTTATCCTACCCAACCAAACAAAACAAACAACCCTGTTCTTCATACCTAGCCTAAAATCATACCTAAGCATAAAGAAACATCTTTGAGATACAGATATAAAGAGAGATCCCTCTCTGAATCTAGGATGGCTAGGTCCTCAGATTCCAAAGCGGTTTGATGTAGGCTCTATAGTGTTTTTACTTTCCAATCTTGCAAACTACGGAGGCCTAACATATTGGCGACCATATTGGGGAACTTCTGAGTAAAATCCTTAAAACTGAACACTCAATATTCAGTGCAATATAAGTAGCTTTCTTTAAGCACTACCAGGCATATTGGTGATCATGATAGGACTTGTATGAATCAGTGGAAATCTAAGTACTTCTTAGGATTCTAACAAACCCTTAACAAACCTTTGAGAAAACAGCTAGTTAGCCACAGAGTAAACTCTGTTTGTCTCATCACCGTAGCTAAGTGTTTAAACAGACATAGGACACTCTCATAACATACAGGACTATAAAAAACTCAGAAAACCCAAAACAATTTCAGATTGGTATTCAAACCTATTAGTGGTGGTGGACCATAAAACATTTTACCTTTTACAAGCTAAAAAATTCCACCTGGCGACTCCACAACCTTCAATAGACCAAATGAATCCACTGGTAGAAAACTCTGAACTGGTTGAATAGACATAGTGACCTCATTTTTTATTTTCAAACATGGAACCAAGGATACAAAGGAGATATGCTCCAATGAGTAGAGATCATATCCCTGGGTTCCCACATAAAATGCCCCAGGTGTGTTGGTATGATAACCTTCCTGTTTTTCAAGGTGAAAAGTTTGATGACCGATTGTTACATCTCATCAAGTTTCATATACATATATGGAAGGTAAATACTGAATGGCATGAAGACTGCCTTATGAAAATGTTCATGTTAACATTATAAGGAAAGGCAAGGGTTAGTATGAATGGTTAGAACCTAAGATCTTTTTTTCTTTAAGAGACATG
The DNA here is from genome assembly GCA_034641835.2 of Pinus albicaulis. NCBI lineage: Eukaryota > Viridiplantae > Streptophyta > Pinopsida > Pinales > Pinaceae > Pinus > Pinus albicaulis. Next base: position 313,840 of record JAXQQM020089882.1, on the reverse strand, counting down.
CACCAAGTATTTTATGAAGAATATAAAGAAAACCCTTCATCTTTATCATGGACTACAAATTGTTGTGATCAATCTCAAAACATCATACAATTCATGTTAGATATTGATGAAGATTTGGGTAATATGCATCCTAAAGATCTGTTAATAGCTATTCAAGAATTTCATACCCAAGATAGCTATCTTGAGAATATAGATGAATCAATTGAGGAAGAAATCAATCAAGGAATAAAGGAAATTAGAATTTCCATGACAGCATAAATGATGATTCATCATCCCTTCTAGGTGAGGCTAATTTAAATATTGATGATCTAGAATAGCATGTGCTTTCATCAGATCAAGAACAAACTCAACCACTACAAGACCTAGAGAATGAGCAAGACATGTATGATGATCAAAACTTTATATAAAATTATGAGGAAGGTTGTCAAGAAATTCCTGATTTCCTACCTATAACTTGTGTTTTACTGTTAATAGATATTTATAAACAAAATGAAAATACTAATAGTGATCAGTGCTTTGAGGAAACAAATAGCCACTTAGAAAATGCAGAATCTGATGTAGAAGGAAAAACAACACATATAGGGACTCTCCCTCTTTGTTACAACTCATTTCAAATTATACAAGAAGAATGGCATCCTGATAATATAAAAGAAACATCTCATGAACCCTGTATTAAAATTGAGCATCATAACAATCATGAGGGGTTATTTGAAATAGAAGTTAATCAAGAAACAATAAGAAATCCTCAAGGTTTCCCAGCAAGCACAGGTAAAGATCCCTTAGGAGAGGTTCAAGAAGACATCCAGCCACAAAACCGGTCAACACAAAAGAAAGAGGATTGTTTTATGTCTATCTACACTAAAAGAAAGATCCATCCTTTGACAGAAGAAGAAATTGATCAAATACTAAACAAAAAAAAAGCCTCCAAAGCTTCATTTGAACAATATAATAATCAACATAGTGCCTTCCCCAAAGAAAAATATAATGGCACTCAAGACAGAGGGGATAGTAGTGAGATTAAGGATAAATATGAAACTAGGCCTCTTTGGAGTATGAATTTTGATGGGTCATCTAGTGAAACTAGTGCAGGTGCAGGAATAGGGCTTTACAATACAAAAAACAATCATTCTAAGGCCCATTCATATAAATTGAATTTGCAATGCACAACTGACATAGTAGAGTAGAGGCACTCCTTTTAGGGCTGCACTTATTGAAGAAATTAGGAGCCCAGAAGATAACAATTCATGGGAGTGCAGAATTGGTAATTAGGCAAGTGAATGAGGAATGCATGGTTAAAAATCCTAGACTTAGAGCCTACAAGGATGATGCCATAGATTTGTTAAAATCATTTGAAGAAATACAACTTACCCTTGTTCCTAAAGGCCAAAATAGTTTTTCCAGTGGATTAGCCCTTGTTGCTAATACATGTCTGAGACCTTGGGAGAGCAAACAATATACAATTCAAGAAAAATTCAGACCAGTTGTCCCAAACAATGAAAAATACTAGCAAGTCTTTGGGGGAGAAAAAAAAATAGAAGAATATCCTACTGAGGATATATCATCTTCTCAAGAAGAACCTTCTCCCATTGCTGATGTCAATCTATCATCCGAAGAACCTAAATTTACATCAGAAGCAAGCATAGAGTTAGAGAAAGAAGAAATTTCACTGCTTTTTGATTTGCAGGTGAAAGATGATGATGCTTCCAAGGAACATACCAAGGATGTGTGGAGTTCCTAATTGGCTCAAATTCTCAAGCATGGATCTTTTGCAAGAGCTAAAGACATAAAACATTGCCACCTCCTGTGATAGCCTTGATTTTAAAGATCAATATTCAATATGTACTATGGTTACTCCTGACAATCAGCCATATTTCCTATTCCTTTTTGTCACTACTCAACTGGATACAATGGCACTATTGTACCATATAAAACAATAGATATTTCCAAGTTATATTAGGGTAGATTGGAAAGAAATAAAGCTCAGCCTGTGAGCATTTAATTTGTTTACTGCTTTTGAATTCGAAAAAGAAAAAATACAAAAACAATAGAAAAGAGAAAAAGAGGGCAGAAATAAAACAAGAAAGGTACAGCCCCATACCAAAAAGAAAGGAAAAATATAAAATTGTGCAAGCCTAAATGCCACTACCAAATGAACACTTCTATTTAGTCATACAACCTAATCATGACCAAGATAGATTTCAATTTTCTGCTGATAGGATAGTGAAGAGGATTTGCCAAACTATTTAATCTTGGCTTATCAGTAGAATAGATTAGGATAGAACAAAAGTGGTTCAAACAATCTTAAATCCTAAACCTATAATTTTGATGAAGAATTGGTTCTAATATGCTTAAAATATGAACTAAGAGATAAGAGAACATCTCTAAAAAGATCAAAACCAGAGCTGAAAGTAAACAATGAAGGATGTTTATGTTTTCAGATTTCAAGCCTTCAAACTTTTGTTTTAAATTTCTGCAAATAAGGTCTATGTGCAGCTTGTACATATAGCCATAGACATCACAGCAAAATAGATAGTCTAATCCTAATTTGACCGTGTTTAAATTTCTATTTTAGAAGATAGAGAATAAAATTTTCCAGACAGTCTAATCCTGGCAAATAGTAGCTTAGGTAGAAAATTTATGAGTTCAACAGTTTAATCTAAACTCATAGAAGAAATAAAGGTAGATTTAGATTAGTTTTTCCAATTTTCTAGAAGAATAAAATGTTGATGTTTAAGGTTTGCAAGTCCAAATGCACCTTATGAAGAAAAAATGTTAGGAAAAGTAGGCTGTGTAGGTAGAATTTTTGGGAGAAATTTGTTTTCTGATATGATATACTAATCATCTTTTCTAAAAACAGCATGATCAAGGAAGAAAAAGAGCTTGTCATGGATAAGGCATAGGTATACATCCCAGAGATCAAATTCTGAATATTCTTGACACCTCCAAGGAGCTGCCATCCCCAAGTGGAGTCATTGCTAGCCATCAGTAAATTTTTGTCATAAAGAAAATGATGGCTAAAATAGGTCTTAAGCCTTCAAGAGAGCATTTTTCATGGAAAATTACTCATTCTTGAAGTTTTTTGTTCCCTAACAGTGCTGTTCCTTTTAAAATAAAGCTGTTACCTTCAAAAATCAACCAAGTTAAACATGTTGTTCCCTTCAAAACTGTTTCCTAAACAACCCCTTTTCATCATTTCATACACTCATTTTGGCCATTTTTACCCTCCATTTTCCTCTGAAAACGCTCCTTTTATCTTTGTCATTTTCCCTCGCTTCCCCTCAAAAACTTTCAAAAATCCCTTCAAACCATACAACTCCTTGTTTATGGTTTAAAAACCCTTCCTTTCCCTCTACCGAAGCCTAAAAAACCCACAAAAAACCTTTAAAAAACCTATTCCGCCCCTTTTTAGGCCTTAAGCTCTCAAGCGCCTAACCTTCCGCTCCTTTTCTTCATGACCGAGCGCTATGACCAAGCGCCCAAAAATACATCGCATCGGCTTTCCTCTATAGGCATGCCTTTTCCTTCAGAAATCTCTCCTCACCGATGCGATTAGCACCCTGCCCTTAAAACCCCTGGTCATATATTACTACATAGGACCATGTCCCGGGCCTAACCTTAGCCCTCATCGCATCGCTCCATCGGCTTATCCCTTCCCATTTTCTTTTCCCCTTTGCGGTGATATGCCGATGTGATAAGCTCTCCCTTCCTCAGCTCTTGGTCACCTTGTCCCTCTATGAGACCGTTCCCTAGCCCCTGTGCTAAGCTCCCCATCGCATCAGCCTTTTCATTCAAAACATGCCTTTCTCTTTGTATTTTGGTCGCTTCGATAACAATACCCCGATAAGATATACACTGTAGATCCATAAGATCTAACGGCTCTTAATAACCCAACTCTTCTGGGCCTACCATCCACTATGAAAAGGACTCGCCGTATCACACCCTGACACCTGTCCCCCACTACAGTCTCTGCTAGAGCAGATTTTTCATCGCACTCGGTCCGCATCGTCGAATCTCATCCCCCTCATCCAATGGTCTATGATCCATATCGCACGATTTCCGCATTCAGATTTTAACACTCCAAAGTTATGCGATACCGATGGTATCAAGAAAGCCACGCGACACATACGACTGGATCGTGTTCCTTCCAGACAAAGCCACTTACCACTCCAACATCACGTGAAAACCACCCATGGTATTTCAAAAACCACCAATCTGCATTTTCACTCCAATATTCAAAATTAAACCTATTTTCGCAGGTTTTTTTCCATTGAAACTCCTCTGCCTACATTTTCCCTTCCTCACAGCTCTTTTTTCCCTCTGCCAAGCCTCCAAAGCAGTCAACCATTAAAAATGCAAGGTTCTATTTAATTTTTTTTTATGTTGCAGGTTTTTAAAAGCGAATTAGGCATTAAAAAGTCCTACACAGATAGATCATTAGCAGAAACCCCCCAGGATGACGATCCTTGGGGTTTAAAAGTGTAAAAGGAGATTTACGAGGTTTATGGGTGGTTATCAGTGCTCTATTAAAATTGATAAAACAAATGAAACCATCAGCGCGCCCAGATACCTGTTCATAAAAAAGAAGATAAAGAAAAAGGATTAATAGACAAAAGCACAGTTAAAACAAAGGGATTAGAGGTTAATCCAGTGAGCAGAAAGGACAAAAAGCCCGAAGATGATCGGAAAAAGACTTAAAGCACAAATTAAAGATTAATATCAGTGATTAAAGAGTTAAAGAGAAAAATCAGTCAAGAAGGCCTCCAAATGCCACATCATTGAGGCCATTACTCATCTAACTACCACCTACAGGTTTAGTTCCTCAAAAGAAGGCACCATGAATGCATATTCAGGGATATTTTTAAAGAGATAGCTCAACATTAACTGCCAACCTACCAAAAACCCCCAAAGTCAACAGAGGTGACTAAAGTTGATAAAATTTAATGTAATAATCAATTAGCAGAGTTAATTCATGTCATTCCTTCTCCATTTGGCCCTTCAAAGGCCTAGAAGCTCCTACTTTGCATTAATTGAACTAATGAACACTTCTTACACTCCACCTGCTCGTTCTTCTATAAATATTTCTGTCAAAGATATTATAGAGGTTGGTCTCTAGATATCTATTGTATGTAAATAGCTTTTGAAGCTGCTATAGCTCTGTTAGAAATTGAAGAATACATAAGGTGAGATGAGATGTTTGAATCTGTAAAGACCCACTGGATTTGAATATTGTAACTGGTTTGAACATCAAATACAAATAGCTGATTTATGGGATCCTGGTCTATGTCAATGGTGATGTGTTTCTCACTGTAATTTTCATTTTTATTTATGTTTTCATTCTGTCCACTATTCTCTAATAAAAAACAACAAATATAGATTAGGATTTACTTCTGAAGTACCCTAAATCTCACTGATAAATATTTATCCTTTATGTTTTTTGCTGATTGTTAATTTGAAGGTAATTCAATAGAGTATAACCAGTGAAGTGTTGGTAAGCCCATATTTCCTGAGTACAATTTGAGAATTTGTCTTTAAATGTTCTTAAGAAGTCTGCTAATTAAAGCTGAGCTAGAGAAGTTTATGGTTAGCCCTATCCTCTGGTTTATCTCCAACAGTTGCTTTGAAAAGTTCCCTTAAGAGTATGTTGGAAGCAGGCTAGTTTAAAAGTACTTACCTGATCTTAGACTACTTTTTATGTTTATCATGAATGTTTTCCTTTGAGAATATGCTGAAAGCAGGCTAAGTTAAAATTCTTTACTTGATCTTAAGATGTTCTTTGTTTTTAAATGTTTTCCCTTCAAAGTATATCAAAGCAGGCTAGTTTAAAAGTACTTAGCTGATCTTAGGTTACTTTTATGTTTTTTCCCTTAAGAGTATGTTGAAAGCAGGCTAGTTTAAAAGTACTTACCTGATCTTAGAATGTTCTTTGTTTCTTCATGTGCTTTACTTCTTTCACTTCATTTCTTACTATTTCATTCCATAAAATCAACTTAAAGAGATCCTTTGACATAGATGAATTGCCCCATGGACCACTCTTGAACCATGTTGTTCAATTAAACCCTCTTATGACTCCATAGCCTAATGGATTGATGTTTTTCCTTGCTTGTCTTATCAACTAAAACATTCCTTTATTTACTTACACCTTCACCCTTCATAAAGGCTTCCTTCATCTTCATGTTATCCTACCCAACCAAATAAAACAAACAACCTTGTTCTTCATAACTAGCCTAAAATCATACTTAAGCATAAAGAAACATCTTTGAGATACACATATAAAGATTGATCCCTCTATGAATCTAGGATGGCTAGGTCCTTAGATTCCAAAGCGGTTTTATGTAGGCTCTGCAGCATTTGTACTTACCAATCCTTCAAACTACAGAGGCCTAACAGGTTATTCAAAAGAAGGAGGGAGAAATCCTAAATGAGGTCTATTTCTCAAATCCCCTAGGCTAGTTATTATTCGAGGACCCTTTTTCTGTTTCCTTAGAAACTTTTAAGAAGGGAATAAATCATGCCAATGATAGTTTGTGGCAAATCTTAAAGGAAATTTGGAGTGCTACTGTTCATAAGAAGACAAAGTGGGAGTGGCCTTCCAGCATACCTGAGAGGTGGAATAAAAAGCAATTATCTAGTCACTTACTTGACTAGCTATACTGGAAAAAAGAGTTCACCTGATAAAGGTACATCATATGTAAAGTTAGATTAGGTTATATAGACACAAATAAGCTCAGCCTTTGAGCATATTCTTAGTCTTAGAATGTTTTGAAATCATGAAAAATACAAAAATAATAAAAGAACAGAAAAAGAAAAGAGGGCAGATTCAAAAGAGGTACAACCCCATACCCAAAAAAAATAAAATTTTCTGAAGGTGAGCAAATGTAAATGCCACTACTTGAAAGAGCATTACTATTTAGTCATATAGCCTAATCATGACTAAGTAAATTTCAATTTTGTGCTAATAGGTTAGTGAAAACAGATTTTCCAAACAATGTAATCCTGGCTTATCAGTAGAATAGATTAGGATAGAAAATAATGGTTCTAACAAGCTCAAAATCTGAACCAAGAAAAGGAAAAAGATAGCTTTAAACAGATCAAAACCAGAGCTGCAAAAAGAATAGAAGGATGTTTATAATTTTCAGATCTTAAGCCTTCACAAGTTTTATTTTTTATTTTTCTGTAAATAAAGTCTATGTGCAGCTTGTACATACAACCATAGATACCATAGTAGATCATACATTTTAATCCTGATTTGACTGTGTTTAAATTTCCTGTCTTAGAAATAGAGAATAAAATCTGTCAAACAGCCTAATCTTGATAGATATATAGTTAGGTAGAAAAATAAGGAGTTCAACAGTTTAATCTGGACTCTTGGAAGAAATAAGGATAGAATTAGATAGATTATTTTTGTTTTCAAAAATAAAATGTCAAAGAGTTTGCTAGTTCAAATGCACTAAAAGGAAGAAAAAAAATGCTAGGACAAAGTAATATTGGATAGGTAGAGATGTTGTTTTAAAAGAGATTACATATTGCAGACTGATAAAAGTTGTATTTTTCAGAGAAAGATCAGAAAGAAAAGAGATTCTGCCCAATGGATGAGGCATTGGTCTGCTAAAATCTAGAGATTGATGAACTGGAGGTTATGGACACCTAAAAATACAGTTGTCCTCCCCAAGTGGAGCCACTGTTAGTCATCAATAATTTTGAATTTATCCAAAGATGACTAAAGTTGAAAAACTCATATTTCTAGAAAAAAAATTTGCAGAGAAATTGTGAGTTCTAGAAATCTCATGGCCTTCATTATTCTAAGTCTATCAGTTCACCAAAATTCTTCATCTATGCCTCCCAAAAATATCACCGTTCTGTCTAAAAAAGAAGCTTATTTTAGGCTATTTTTCCTTGTTTTTATCAGTCAATTTCCCTTTGAAAATAGCCCATTTTCCCTTTATCAACTCTTCATTTCCTCTGAAAAACCCCCTTAGACCATTTATTCCTTTTTATTTGGTTTAATTTGGCATTTTTAAACCTATCAAAGCATCAAAAGACCTTAAAAAACCCTTATTTTCAACCCTTGCTGCCCTTCTAAAAAGGCCCCTTTTTCCCTTTTTTTTTCCATTTCTTTTAAAAACCCCTCTAAACCATTATAAACTCCTCTATATGGTTTAAAAACCCTCTTTACCCTTATTATAAGCCTTTAAAAAAAGCCAAAAACCCATGTTTTTAGCCTATTCCGACCTTCTTCAAACATAAGGATTTTAAGCACCCTTGGCTTAAGCCCCTTTCCATTTTTTCTCCATATGACTTAGCCTCACAACCGGGCACTTAAACCCTTTACCACCTTCCATTATTTTCTTCTCGGCAAATCTAGACCGTCGATCTCACTAGATCGAACGGTAGCTGGCACCCCTCCACTTCCCCAAGTCCTCGCCCACCTCCCCCCGGAATCCATCTCCACCGTCGATCGTATTTGATCTGACAACCATCGCACCATTCCTCCACTTCACCCGCGGGCACTTCTCAGTCTGCAAGTCAAACCTTTGGTGCCCCCACAGTTGACCAGCCTGACTATGCAAGATGTCAGATGAACGGCTAAGATTCACTGCGGAAGCACAAGGTACGAAAACCTTCCGTACCCCCCAGTCCCCCCGCAATAGAACTCAACTGTAGATCTTGTAGATCTAACAGCTATCGTGCTCCCTGCTTCTCCTCTTTCTCCTGACGTGCACTCTTTCTACCCAAAAAAAGAAGCCATGTCATCTTTGAGCCCACCATCCACTAAAATTTCATCAGCCCACTCTCTGCTCACCACCTGTCCTCCACCAATCCCTTCCCACCGATCAACTTCATTCCATGGCACTCACTTACCACCATTGATCTGCATCCCCGTAGATTAGACGGCTAACACATTCCATTCCACCAAACCCCTCCAACGTGTATCTTGCATGCAAAACGGGCGGTATTGGGGTGGACAGGTGTCATCACCTGTATGGAATCGCATTCGATTTATGTAAAACCACAAACCACCCAACCTCTGCACGAATACCATTCATGTTTGTTACACCATTTTTTGGTCATCTAACCTATCATCATTAGATGGACCCAAGTACACCATGTAAGACCAATTTTACCCTCAGTAAAATTGCCTTCACTATTTTAAATAACTTAATAAACCACATTTATTAGGTTGTTTATGGTCCAAACAGGAAACCCCAAAAGGAAATATTAAACAAACCTATATTTGTTTGATTTTCCTCATGGAATAATTAATTAAACCATAATTTAATTATTATTCCCAGTCATGTTTAACCCAAAGACAAAGAAATTAATGAGATAAACCCTTAGTTATCTTATTATTTTCTAGGAATAATTATTTAAATCTTATTTAGATAATATTCCTTGTTAAATATGACCAAATCACCCATCATTAATCAAATAAATCATTATTTATTTGATTATCTTTCAACCACTTCCTTAAAAAGATAAATAAATCATTTATTTATTTATTTTTCACTAATCAAGGGATTTGACCCAAGTCAAACACCCTTTCCCTCCAACAAATATAATAAAATATTCCATAAAGGTGGATCTAGATTTGGTTAACAATATTTTAATCATGCACCAAGATCTAGAATGACCCAATATTTTGTTATAAATAGGAGGGTTCTTCCCCATCATTCCTCACCTTTTGTTGCCTACTAGAACACTCTGGATCTATACACTTGGTCTCTTTTTTACCATTTTCTCCCATTGAGCTCCATTTTCTGCATTGGGTTTTCTACACCTACAAGAGAGAGAAAGCTTAGATCTGAAGTGCTGAGGACTACAAAGAACCCATCCCATTGAGGAGAGCTAGATACACCTTCTTGTTTTCCTCCCAGGTGCCCTGTAATACAAAAATTCTTTCAAAAATCGTGTTCTTGTCTTGTCTGTTGGATGCATGGAGCAAACCCCTTTATTTTACTGCTTAATGTCTTTCCATTTATAGATCTGTTTGTTGCAGCATTTTTATTACTAATCGTAGATCTGAAGATGTTTGGTAGCCACTATTGTTTTTAGGGCTATTATTTATGCGTAGCTAAAGTGATCATTTTTCGTACACTTCGATGAAGGATTCATACTAACAAATGGCGACTCCACACGGGTTTTAAATTACGACCGCTATCGTTTTTCATATTCCTGCATATCCAGCTACTTCAAGCCCTAGGGCTTCTTTTCAGCTGCTTAGTTTTCCTCTTTTTATGTCATTTTTCTCACATAAAACCCTAAAACATTAAAATTTCTCACTTCTGTGTGTTTCTGGCCCTATTGCGCAGGTAACCGACACCAGCCGCAACTGAGACGACAACTTTTCTGAAAATATGCCGCCGAGACAACCGGAACGGGGGGTTGCACTTTTTGGCCCTAAACCTGCGACCTGGACCTCCAGGTCGCACTTTTCAGCCTGTTTCCTGCGACCTGCACTCAAATCAGGTCAGAAACTGCGACCTGCCATTTTTCCAGCAATTTTTCTGCAATTTTTCTGGGTTTTGCTGCAGCTTCTGGCAGGGTCTTCCAGCCTCTGTCTCAGCCCGCCTTGACCAAGATCTGACCTGTTTTTACTCATATAAGTGGAAACCCAGCCCCTTAGGGCTTTAGTACCCTCCACTTTTTGTGGAAGAGTTTTAGTTGTTTCAGCCATCGGTTTTTCAGAGCTTCAGCCCCCTCTTTTCCAGATCTGTTACCTCCCTTTCAGATCCATTGAAATCGGCCTCTTTTCCTTTCAAATCACCTCTTGTCGTTTTGTTTGGACCTCCTTTGAAGGCCTCCGCCTTGGCCCCTCCGGTTTTTGCTGATTTCCTTCCTTTTTCTAGCCACCTTGCCTCTGTCTCTTGGCTGTGATCTGCACCTCTTTCCTACAGTTTTATCCTCCAGATCCCTGTCCCTTTCGACCCTAGATCTATTGAGCTCTTTTTATGTGTGTTTTGACTAGATTTTTGCCCTCTTTTAGAGTAGTTTTGAGAGACCCGCCTCTTTGGGTTAGATTGATGCATAGTTAGCTGTTAAATGTTCTGTCTTTTCAGCAATCTATATTGTTCTACACAGATTTCTTTTCAATTACGCAGCACACTTTTTCTTGCTCTCAAAACGAAAAGGGTTTAAAAATTAAAATTAACGCATGACACACACTAACCCTAAGTGAAGAAGCGTCTGGTTAACACCGCCTGGCAAAGACTCTAAACTCAATTGTCATTGCACCTTTTCCGCCCTTGACCTGAATTGATTCTGTCCCTTTTTGCCCCTGTCGGTTTCCTTCTTCCCGTCATCATTGCGCCCCCAAGGTGCCTTTCCCGGAGACTTCTTGGCCTTCATCCTCAGTTTCCGGTCGATCGACCTGCTCCGCCCCGCCGTCGTTGAGCCAGTCCACCTTCGAGTCCGCACTCTGACTCCTTTCCTGATTCATCGGGTTCTCCTTCTCCTCCTGGTTCTCCCCCTTTCACCATCACTATGTCTGGTCTAGGGCCTAACGCTAGTGGTTCTCCTGGCCCTAATGTCGGCCCTACTACTAGCGGAACCACCACAGGAACTACCCTGGCCACCCCTGTGCTGCCGTACATTGCAGGCCTCAACCTCCCCGATTTCCATCAGTTGATCAATGAACCCATTCACCATAATGCTAATTGGCCTGCTATGCCAACCAAGCTTCCCTCCGACATCCCTAAGTTCGAGGGCCTTAATGGCGAAGATCCAACCAATCATGTCTGATCTTTCCACATGTGGTGTTCCTCTAATTCCATTACCGATGACTCCATCCGTCTTCGTTTGTTCCAACGCACGCTCACCGGCGAAGCTTCTAAATGGTATGTCGAACAAGCCACCTCTACCCATACCACCTTTGAGACTCTTGCCCAAGCCTTTTTGTCGTACTTCCAGCTCCCTCTCTGATACGATACTAGCACGGAGCTCTTGACTTCCTTCAAGCAATCCTCTTCAACACGCCTTTCTGCCCATGTTCAGGAATGGCGAAGAAGACGGAGCTTATGTCGAGCCCCTCCCTTTGAAGATCGGGTTTACATGGACTGGTTCCTGCGCACCCTCTCCGCTCCTATCGGCAAAGATGTCGCCTCTCACTTTCCTCAAACTGAAGAAGCCGCCCTCCAAATAGCCTTGAAATATGACCTGATCTACGCTCAATCTGGTTATGTTTATACCGTTCTCCCTGACCTCCCCAGGCCCGGGGGCGCCAACGCCCCGGGGGCATCTCATTCCGCCGACGGTATCATTGGAGCCCTTTCACATCCGCCTGCTCAACCTCCTATGGGCTACGGTTTTCCTCCTGGAGGGGCCAACACCTCTAGCACTCTTCCCCCTCCCGGTAGCATGTATCTAGGATAGGGCATGCCTCCTTTTGCCCAACCTCCTGCTTACCTCAATGCTACCCAACCTAACCATTACCTTTATCCGCAGCTTGGTATGCCCGCTCCTCCAGCATATGCGCTTCCACCTCCCTTGCCTTCTCAACCCCCGCAACAGCACCTACAGCCCCCTCCAGGGTAGGTATTTGCACAGCAGGGCGCGACTAACCCCCCTTCTTCTCAAAGAAGGCAGAGAGGCAATCTAAATCAATCTGCCCCTGGTACCCGTGGATCAAATCCCGGTGTGGACCCTAACACTGCCAACCAGCAACAGGACACTCAGCCCAAGCCGGACAGGCCACTTCGTACAAATAAGCCTTGTTCGTGTTGCGGTGTTTATGGTCATTACACCCATGATTGTCCCCTCTTACCCCAAATGCGGCAGATGTGGGAGTCTCAAGCCACATTGCGCGGATAGCACACCTCCCCTCATGCTCCTCCTAATGTGGCCACTACCCAGCCAGCTGTGTTTACTGATCCTTTCCCTTCGCAAGGATTCATGGCTACCCAACCCCCCGACAGCCAGGTAGCCACCCCCCCTTCCCTTTCTGGTTCCTCTGATTACCAGATCCTTATGATGAACTCCGATCCATCCTCAACCGTCGACCTACACCTTCAAACTCGGTCTCGCCAGTACCCCAGCCTCCTGCTCAGTCTGCTCCCGAGCCTCCCTCTTCAGGTTCTACAGAGCCTCTTTCGACATCCGGTGGCCCCTTACACATCCCTCAACCCAAATTTGAGGTTCATCCAAATATTCCAAAGGGACCATTACGCCAAAATGTTGCTTCCGGTCGAGCCGCTCAGTCGTATAGCATAGTAGATGATTTGGCGCAATCCCCTGCTGCCATTTCCACACTGGAACTCCTCCAGTCGTGCCCTTCCCAAAATAAGGCTCTACTATCTGTCGTGGGCACTGTAGATCCTGCTGACAACCAGATGATTGTTTTCGACGCCACTCAATCGGACCACCCTCCCCTTCCTCCTTCCGTCGCCTTCCAAATCTCAGTCAAAATACGAAACGCCATCGTTTCCCGGTGTATAATTGACGAGTGGGCATCCACCTGCGTGATGTCCGCTTCGATTTGGAAGCAACTCGGATCCCCTAAGCTGGCCCCTTCCACGATCACCCTTAGAGCGTGGGATAGTCATGCCTCCCAGCCCATTGGCTTGTTTCATACTTGCCCTATCACCCTCGCCGGTAAGACTGTTTGCGTTGACATCGAAGTCATTGACGCCCCACTAGACTACAACATTCTTTTGGGGTGAAGCTACACCTATGCTATGTCTGCTATCCCATCCGTGGTCTTTCGCAAGATGTCTTTCCCCCATAATGGAAAGAAAGTCACCATTGACCAGTTGACATATCATGAGCCCCCCTCTCAGGCCTCACCTGAGACCACCATCTCTTCTGTAGCCAATAAGCAAACCGTCGATTCCTTGACCAGTGTCTCCCCCGACGTTTACAAGGACTCCTCTCTGCTTGGAACTTTTCCTTGTCTTCCCCCTCCTCCTATCACTGATCCCAGCTTATCAAATGTTTTCATGATGCAATCATCTCAGGCCACCCTTAAACGGCCTGCTTCGGCTAGTTCGCACCCTCCCCTTCGCCCTCCGCAACCCGCTCCTAGCCATACATCTCCACCAGCCAGACCCCCTCCTTCTGGCCCTCCTCCTACAGCTGGTATCCCTGAACCCTTTTATCCTCCTGGCTTGGTTCCCCCTAGCCTTAACCATCTCGGAGCCGTCCCTCCTGGTCATTACCCTACTGGGTAGATCCCTTTCCTGGCTCCCCCTCCCGAAGTGTATTCTGTCCCCGTCATGGCCACCCTCTCTCTCCCTAACCTGACCTTGGGCATTCCGGTCTGGTACCTTGACCCTCCAGCCGCCACCCCTCCTGGTCACCCCAAACCCTACATGGCTTTGACACCGGTCCAACCAGTCCCCCTCACTTCTTCCGTTGCCACTGTGCCTCCAGCACCTCCACAGGATCCCTCTCCTATCGTGACGGCTCCCGGGAAGAAAATCAAAGCCCGTAAGGGGGCACCCAAAGATAAGACCACCACGATGGACCCGGCCCCTTCCCCACCAGCCAAGCCATGTGCCTTGTGCGATGTCACCGGTCATGCCACCCATGCTTGTCCCAAGTTGCCCCGTATCCAACCCATGGTTAAAGTTACGTTCCCCGAATCTACGGTCCCTGACGCCTCCGTTCCCTCTTCGTCCATAACCAAGAACCCCAAGACTCTCCGCACCAACAAACCCTGCGCATTGTGTGGTTTCCATGGCCATTACTCCCACCACTGTCCTCACCTGACGCATTACCGTGCCTCTTTAGAGGTCATTCGAGAGTACGAGATTGAACAGAATCAATCTGCCTCTCCCATCCTCGCGCAGTATGCTTCAGGCCAACCCAAGGATCTCCCCACTCCCATCGTCATCCCTCCCCCTAATGTTTAGATGAAGGATTCCACATCGACCATTCTTTACCTATCCTCCTCTGCGAGACACCTGGAGCCCAGTCCCCCTGCATCCTCCCCTGTCGTTTCGCCTGATCCCCTCTTTTCCACCCATACCCCGGATTCCTCCACCCATACCTCTGTGGACCTCCGCAGCCCGAGTCCCCACCATACTTCCGATAGCCCTCATATACAACCCTCCAGCTTGTATGTGAGTCATCGTCATCCTGCCCCTTGCACTCCCTCCCGTAGTTGTCGCTCGATGTCTTCTGTCCACTCACGCTGCCGTCCATCTCCATCTTCCATTCATTTGTTGTCTTGTGACACCATTATGCAGGACCCTCCCTGACGCCTCTGTTCCCTCTTCGTCCATAACCAAGAACCCCAAGACTCTCCGCACCAACAAACCCTGCGCATTGTGTGGTTTCCATGGCCATTACTCCCACCACTGTCCTCACCTGACGCATTACCGTGCCTCTTTAGAGGTCATTCGAGAGTACGAGATTGAACAGAATCAATCTGCCTCTCCCATCCTCACGCAGTATGCTTCAGGCCAACCCAAGGATCTCCCCACTCCCATCGTCATCCCTCCCCCTAATGTTTAGATGAAGGATTCCACATCGACCATTCTTTACCTATCCTCCTCTGCGAGACACCTGGAGCCCAGTCCCCCTGCATCCTCCCCTGTCGTTTCGCCTGATCCCCTCTTTTCCACCCATACCCCGGATTCCTCCACCCATACCTCTGTGGACCTCCGCAGCCCGAGTCCCCACCATACTTCCGATAGCCCTCATATACAACCCTCCAGCTTGTATGTGAGTCATCGTCATCCTGCCCCTTGCACTCCCTCCCGTAGTTGTCGCTCGATGTCTTCTGTCCACTCACGCTGCCGTCCATCTCCATCTTCCATTCATTTGTTGTCTTGTGACACCATTATGCAGGACCCTCCGTCCACACCCTTTATCAGTTATGCCGATGGTGCAAGTCGTTACTCCCAGAATCTAGCCGCGGCAAGTTGGGCCATTTTCACCCCCTTGCATGCCCTTGTTCTCTCCAACGGGGTCTGCATTGGTCCTGCCACCAATAATCAGGCCGAATATGATGCAGTGCGTGGTCTCTTAGCCGATGCCCTCTTGCATCGCGTACTCCATCTGCACGTTCGTTTGGATTCCCTACTTCTTGTAATGCAACTGAATGGTGTTTATCGTGTGCATAACTCCATGCTGTTTAAACGCTATTTACGAGTGAAACTCTTGATACGTGCATTTGAAACCATAACTTTCAATCATGTACCTCGAGAACAGAATCACTATGTAGATAGTATTGCAAACCAAGTTCTAGACTGGCATTTATCACATGCATTTCATTCAAGACAATAACATTCATAAAAAACCATAACGATGCATATCCATAATATGTGTATCACAAAACATGTGTTTAGAGTCCATCTACTCTGATACATATGACATGCCCATAGCATGTTACAAAAACTCAAAAACTGGGGGCACCATTTGCCCCTACATACATCATAGGGGGCACCACATGCCCCACCCCTAATCACTATCTGGAGGATCCCGAGCCAATGGCTCTGCCCCTGCAGCCTGTAGATCGCGCATCGCCTGACCGGCCATCGCCATGCGCCGCATGACACCTCACCACTCCGAGGGTAGACCAACACATGGCTCTATGAACTGGTCGTCTAAGTCCTGCCACCCCCGCTATGATACTCCGGTCAAAAACCGTTCGCACTTACCTCGGATGTCCTCCAGCAGGGCAACTGCATCCTCATTCTGCGCTGCTCTCGATCCTGTAGCTCCAGATGCTGCCGGTCGTCCCATATATCTGGCCGGTTTCATCAGTGCTATATCTGCATACCAAAAGTACATGAATCAGTACCTTACATTACTATTCAAAATACTTTAACATGCCCATACAAGAATAGCAATCTGTCACTTACCATCGGGCCCCCAGACTCGACCAGGCGGAAGTGGCAGGTCCGGATCTCCACAATAACTCATCCCACTATAGGGATAGTCGTCTATGTACAAAGGCATCTGATCCCAATGGGCAAAAAACTCTGGTCAAAATACTCGCCCGACCGCCCCTCCTCCTCCTCTGCACAGTAGCCGTCCCCAACGGCGCATCCTGGGCTCTCTCGGGCCCCCATCTGGAAGCTGTACATGAGGCCTCAAGGTCGGGATATTCTTAAAGAAGAAGGCGCACAACAAAGTCCCATATGCACAGTCATGGTTCACCTGCCGCCTGCATAGTGACAACTGTCGCTTTAGCGACACCAACAGCATTTGGGCCCACCCATAGTAGGTCCCACCCAATACACTTTCCACTATCATCATCTGCCCCCCAGTGATGTGATGGAACGCCTGGCTACCCAGGATTCGCAGCACAGCTGCGGCCACTGCACGGGTTTCTAGCCTCTCTAGATCCCCGATCGGTATTCGAGTCCCCTTGACTTGGAGACCCGGTCGACAATGACGCTCCACGAACTCCATGATATGCCGCCCCCGCGGCAATACTGGCTGTGTGTTTCCCACCATCCCCAGTGGTGGGAGACCAGTCAGGAAGTACACGTCCTGGACCGTCAGTTCGATCCTGTGCCCCTGCACCACAAAGATCTCCTGATCTGGATCCCAATAACTAATAATCCGGGCCAGTAACGGTTCCCCTGCTCTCATCAATGGGTTCTCCAAAAACTTGAGAACCCCAAATCTGGCCAATACACAGCGGACGCCCTGATCTGCCTGGATCTCTGTCCGAAGTGTCCCCAGATCTCTCTCTCTCCAGTTGACTCGTAACTCTGCCATACCTGCACAAACACATCATTTTTGTCAGCGTACAGATCGGGAAAACCATAACCAAACACCAAAACCCAACTTCCAGCCATAAAACAACACCACACCTCCTCATCTCCCAGGTCGCAGTTTTCTACCCTTTTTTGGACCAGGTCGCACTTTTTGCCCTGATACCTGCGTCCTAGGTCGCACTTTTTGCCCCAAAAAGTGCGACCCGGCCGTAGAGATGAAGGAGGGGCTGTTTCTGGGATTCTGGGCCCTAAACTGAAAAATTAATCCATCAAAATGCAAGAGAAAGGTTAGGCCTCTTACCTCCAACTGACGGATCTCGATTCCAACGGTCGGTTTGTCCGCTACGTTCGCCGCAAGATTTAGGGCCTTCTCTCCTCTCCACATTCACCACAGCAACAATAGCAAATGAATGATTTTGGAGGGAAAACTGCCTTATTAAAAGAGAACCCCTGATTCTTCTTTCGACTGCTGTGACCACACCGTAGCCCCGTTCGACGAACCTTCAGCACCGCTGGAAAGCTCTCACCGAGCTCTCAAATGGGTTTCTGTTAGTTTTTGGTGATTTGGATACTTCACCCGGACACATTTTATCCAAGAAGGGTCACTTCACCACTCCTTCAAATCGAATTTCCTCACTTACGACACTGGTACTTGAGGCACCATATTGCTCCCTTACTTGTCCATGTTCGTGTCGATTTTCGTCATGGGTTCCCATCTTGTACTCATGCTTCCAAGGTCCCCCATTGGGGCCTTTACTGTGTGGCAGCACCATCGAGTCGCCCTTGTTTAGAGCATCCAAGTTGAGTCATCATTGCATCCATGGAGTCTATACCACGTCCCTTTGCACCCCACTATAGCCCTCCATCATTCATTGCTTGGTCTCTCTCTTGTGTCGCACATTATGACCTTCAGTCTCACTGTCCCCTAGCCCTTATGCTCTTGTGTCAGTCGCTGCCATGTCATCCATGCTCTTTATGCTCTAACAAGGGAAGTCGTCCATTCGCTACTTAGTCCTTCCCATTTCCATTATCGTCATCAGTGTCCGTCTGTCCGTCGCTCTACTGTTTTCTCTCGTGCTCTAGTTGAGGATCTCTCATTACCTCACCTATGGCGGACCTCCTTCTGTCGACATCAACACATTCATTCCAGAAGACAGGTCTAGAGGGCGGTGTACCTTGGTTCCAGCTTCCACTCTTGTTCGGTGCCTCGGATCAGGCAAGGGGATCTCTCATTTCCCTTTGACTTGATTGTTTCTCCAGCTCCTTTCAGCATGATCGAGATTCGTATGCTTGATGGTCCAGGTGATGCGTGACTCTTGGTCCCAGTGTGTATGAGTCTCGCCCTCATGAGGGTAGCCTGCGAGGTAGCTACATGCCAGACCTCTTCTTTGCGACGCCGATGCGCTCCAGTTTGATGATGTTGTTGTCGCCGCACGGCACCTCTTCGGTTGCATGTATCGGTCAGTTTTGTGAGCCCCTTTCCCATTTTACGAAACGACTGAGTTTGTATTTATCTCATGTTACTCGAATCATTGTTGTACTAGTCACAGGCCTTGTTATCCCCGGGCGCGGCCATGTGTGATTCCTCGTGTGTTTACACACCGGCTCTCGCCCTGCCGGTTACTCTATAGTTCGGTCCCTTGTTTACTGGACACACTATTCTTTTGTACTTTGTCTCGGCGGGCATAGGTATGCCTCCCCCGCCGCCTTCAGCACAGGTACCCTCTCATAAAAAGAGACTTGTTGCACCTGCGAGTCTCGTCTCCTCAGGGTCTAGTCCTTCAGCACACTATCTACCTCACCTTTCTCTCTCTGACTTCCCTTTTGTTGTCTAGTGATCGAGTTCTAACAACGTACTTCGGTCATACGATTTGCTCCTGACACTCGCACGCTGGGGGGCAATCTGTTACACCATTTTTTGGTCATCTAACCTATCATCATTAGATGGACCCAAGTACACCATGTAAGACCAATTTTACCCTCAGTAAAATTGCCTTTACTATTTTAAATAACTTAATAAACCACATTTATTAGGTTGTTTATGGTCCAAACAGGAAACCCCAAAAGGAAATATTAAACAAACCTATATTTGTTTGATTTTCCTCATGGAATAATTAATTAAACCATAATTTAATTATTATTCCCAGTCATGTTTAACCCAAAAAAAAAGAAATTAATGAGATAAACCCATAGTTATCTTATTATTTTCTAGGAATAATTATTTAATAATATTCCTTGTTAAATATGACCAAATCAACCACCATTAATCAAATAAATCATTATTTGTTTGATTATATCCCAACCACTTCCTTAAAAAGATAAATAAATCATTTATTTATTCATTTTTCACTAATCAAGGGATTTGACCCAAGTCAAACACCCTTTCCCTCCAACAAATAATAATAAAATATTCCATAGAGGTGGATCTAGATTTGATTAACATTATTTTAATCATGCACCAAGGTCTAGAATGACCCAATATTTTGTTATAAATAGGAGGGTTTTCCCCATCATTCTTCACCTTTTGTTGCCTATTAGATCACTCTGGATCTATACACTTGGTCTCATTTTCACCATTTGCTCCCATTGAGCTCTATTTTCTACATTGGGTTTTCTACACCTACAAGGGAGAGAAAGCTTAGATCTGAAGTGCTGAGGACTACAAAGAACCCATCCCATTGAGGAGAGCTGGATACACCTTCTTGTTTTCCTCCCAGGTGCCCTGTAATATAAAAATTCTTTCAAAAAAATTGTGTTCTTGTCTTGTCTGTTGGATGCATGGAGCAAAATAGATCTGTTTGTTGCAACATTTTTATTACTAATCGCAGATCTGAAGATGTTTGGCAGCCTCTATTGTTGTTAGGGCTATTAGTTATGCGTAGCTAAAGTGGTCCTTTTTCGTACACTTCGACGAAGGATTCATACTAACACCAGTCTTCATCAACAAGTCATTCCCTCCAGCCTGTTTCCCCGTTATTTGTCTTCCAGTAATGTTTGACCTTCATCTTGCCCTTGTTTTCCATACTTGTCTTTATCTGGCTGAATTTCTCTTGGTTCAGCTTCGGGCACTGTTGCCAGTCATCATCCCAGAACAAAGCTTTATCTCCATTGCCAATTTCCCAAAAGAAATGGTTTTAGATGATTTCTGTGTTTTCCCAAGTTTGGTTCCAGATAACAGAGCCTTTGAGCGATCCATTTAGTTTGATAAGAAGATCATGGTGATGGGAAGGGGCATATTTATCTTTCCATAACCTACCCCAAGGGTAGTGTGGGTTGGTTATCCATCTCCACCAAGTTTTGGCTCCCAAAGCTTTTCCTAAAATTTTCGAGTCTCTTAGGCCGAGACCCCCCTCTTTTCTGGGTTTGCAAACTTTGTCCCAAGCAACCAGTGCCCATTCCCCCTTTTTCTCAGTTCCTTTCCAAACAAAATTCCATTGGATATTTCTAATATGGTTGGAGATGGGTTTAGGGCCTGCCAGGGCCAAGTGAAAATAATGAGGGATGGCTTGCAGAATCGACTAAACCAACACCAAGCGACTAGCTAAGTTTAGAGGCCAGAATGTCCAGTTGGCAAGTTTGTTTTCGAATTTAGCTGTAAGGTTCTCCGAATTATATTTTTC
Organism: Pinus albicaulis; assembly: GCA_034641835.2. NCBI lineage: Eukaryota > Viridiplantae > Streptophyta > Pinopsida > Pinales > Pinaceae > Pinus > Pinus albicaulis. The sequence continues at coordinate 292,557 of JAXQQM020089882.1, read as the reverse complement.
CAGAGGTCTGTCAGTGAGTGGGACACCCAAGTATTTAGAAGGGAACCTCCAGATTTTGAAGTCTAGGATCCTGGCTATGTTTCTTTGGATAGGCAGGGGGGTATTTAGGAAAAACAGTTTTGATTTGTCCACATTAATGGAGGTTCCAAAGGCATGAAAAACTAAGCCATAATGGATTTGAAGGAGCGGGCTTCTTTGACTCTGGGGGTGCCCATATGGAGCGTGTCATCTACAAATTGCTAGTGGGTAGAGGGGGGAATGGAAGTATAAATCTTGATGTTAGTGATGCCCCCTTGAGAGGAGGCTGCTGAGATGGATCAACTAAGCCCCTCAGCGATAATAACAAAGAGGAAGGGGGAGATGGGATCACCTTGTCTGATGCCTCGAGGAGGGCTAAAAGTTTGGTAGGGGGAGCCATTTAAGAGGATAGAGAAGAATGCACCTGAGACCATAGCCATGATCCATTTGATTCAGTCTTTCTGAAATCCGAAAGCCTCCAGGACCCCTCTCATATATTCCCAGTTGATTTTGTCAAAATCTTTGGACATGTCTAGTTGCATCAGCATTCCCGGTTTCTTCTATGCCTTGAGGGAGTGAATGATTTCCTGTGAGAAATAATGTTGTCTAGAATTTGTCTTCCTTCCACATACTCAGATTGACGCTGAGAGATGAGGAGAGGTAGAATCGTTTTTATCTTGTTTTCCAAGACGTTAGATATAATCTTGTAGATAAGATTGCAAAGAGCTACTAGCCTGAATTTGTCAAGGGAATCAACTCCTTCAGATTTGGGAATCAGGGTGAGGAAAGTGTCATTCAAAGATTTTAAGACCGATTTTTGTATGTGAGATTCCTCAACCAGGTCGTGGACCTCTTCCTTTATCAATAGCCAACAAACTTTGAAGAAGTCTGTGGTAAAGCCATCCGGGCCCGGCGCCTTTCCATTGGGCATAGACATAACCACTTCCTCGACCTCCTGCAGAGAGACTTTTCTCAGAAGCATTTGGTTATTATCCTTCGTGAGGATGGTTGGTATGTTTGTAGTTATTTCCTTTATATTTGTTGACCTGTGTTTGCAAGTTTTTTTGAGGAACGTGCCGAAGTACTGGTTGAGTTCATATTCAATCTCCTCATGGGCATGGATGATATTACCCTCGCTGGTTTTTAAGCCCAAAATCCTATTGTGTCTTCTGTGTTGAATCATTGTAGGGTGAAAGAATGCTTAATTCCATTCCCCGCATTTCAGCCAGTTGATGCGGGATTTTTGTTGCAATAATTTTTCCTCTTGAGCTACCCTTTCCTCCCAGTTTTTTTGGAGTTGAGGTTCCTCCTACTTCCTGTATTCATTGATGCCCTTACTTATAATTTGTTGCTAGAGAGCCTCTTGTTTTAATTCTAGCAATATTTCTTTCGAGGTGATGTTTCTGAACGTTTTTTGTTCCATACCCTGATCTCTGCTTTAATGAATTTCAATCTTTGCTAGAATTTAAACATTTTGTTTCCATGTTGGGGTTGAGGGGTTTCCCACCATTCCCTCATTTTGTCCATGAATTCTAGATGGTCGAGCCATAATGCTTCAAATCGAAAAGGTTTATTTTTTTTTCCGGTTGAGATGTGGATATTCAGTGATATTGGCCAGTGGTCCGAGCCATTCGGTGGAGGATCCTGGCCTCCATTTCCCAGGAGGTGAGGTAGATTTCCCTGAAGAGGAGGAATCAGTCCAGTCTAGAGGTGATCTGTCTTTATCCTCCTCGCCTTTTGTTCCAAGTGAAGGTTTGATTTTTCGTAGGGATGTCTATCAAGTGGCGATCATCAATGGTGGCTTGGAATGCCTTTGAGTATTTTTCCACTTTCTGAATGCCCTCTTTTTTTTCCCTAGGTTGACCACCATGTTGAAGTCCCCTGCTATAATTTTGTAAGTGTGGTGGAAGGAGTTCAGAATTTGGTTCACGCTGATTCTCTCAACTGCTCTCTTGGGCACGTAAATGTTGGTGACAAATATGCTGTCATTGGTGCTTGTTATTTTTAGAACAATCGTCAAAGAGTGTTTGGTGGCAGCCGATGTTGTGAGCTCAAATACTGAGCTCTTCCACAAAGTCATTGTACCCCCTATCGTTCTAGTGGTAGAAATTTTCATATGATTGTAGTTTTTGAAGCATGTTTTTTGGATCATAGTGAGTTTGTCCAGGTCAATCTTGGTTTCTTGGATCAGAAGGATGTTTGGCTTGTCTGTAGCGAGTCATTAATGGTGGCTTGGAATGCCTTTGAGTCTTTTTCCAATTTCTGAATGCCCTCTTTTTTTTCCCTCGGTTGACCACCATGTTGAAGTCACCTGCTATAATTTTTTAAGTCTGGTGGAAGGAGTTCAGCATTTGGTTCATGCTGATTCTCTCAATTGCTCTCTCGAGCGCGTAAATGTTGGTGACAAATATGTTGTCATTGGTGCCTGTTATTTTCAGAAAAATCGTCAAAGAGTGTTTGGTGGCAGCCAATGTTGTGAGCTCGAATACTGAGCTCTTCCACAAAATCATTATACCCCCTATCGTTCTAGTGGTAGAAATTTCCATATGATTGTAGTTTTTGAAGCATGTTTTTTGGATCATAGTGAGGTTGTCCAGGTCAATCTTGGTTTCTTGGATCAGAAGGATGTTTCTTGGATCATTTCTTTCTAGGACCGTTAAGTCCTCATATATTCCACGAGGTGAAATTCATTGAAAAATTTTAGGGGATAGGGTAAGGGCCTTTACCTTTCTTTCATTGATGAGGCAGGCTCCCAGCTCTTGTAGAAGCTGACTGGTAGTTTTCCGTCCTCTTTCTATGTTCGGTCCTTTTGGGTAGTATTGGCCTACCTCTAGGAAATCCTACTCGGTTCATGTTTTTATTAAAATAATTAATTATTTTAAAGGGGACCCTAAGTCTAAACTTAGGGAAATTAAATAATTAATGGGTATTAATAAAACAGAGTGTGAATCTTCTAAAGAATGAAGATCAAGTCAATATTTAATCTTAGCCATTGATTAGACTTCTAATCTGGGGCGTTGATTTATCAATGAGAAGAGTATAAAGGATGGCTTGAGGGCCATTTAGAAAGCAAGCCGAGCATGCAATCAGTAACATGAGGGAAGTCGATTCTTCAGAATTGAGAATTTGATTTCAAAGGGAGAGTTGCAGGGCGGAGGAAGCAGAGGGTTTCAACAACAGACAGAGCTCGAGGAAGAAGGATGCAGAAGGGCAGAGGGGCAGCACAGAGGGACAACACAGTAGTGACACAGTCTCACACAATCTCTATGCAGGGAATCACGCAAAGGTGACACAGTGAAGGTTAGTGAGCCTCTCAGGTGTCAGAAATTCTCTGAAGATCGAGAGAAAATTATCTCACATGTTTTCTTGGAATTTTCTCAGTCATTCCTTGTAAAGAAATTATTATTGAAGGTTAATGTATAAACCCTCATCTACTACACCGATTTTCCCACATTGGGTTTTTTCGGGGACAATTGTCCAAAAATAACTATGTCGATGTGATTGATTCTTGTGCTTGTATTTCACTGTTATTTTCTCCATATGTACTTGTGTGATAACTGTAGTAGAATTTATTTCAAAATTTACTAAATGGTTTATTGTAAATAACTTATTGTGAAAAAAAAGTAGGAGAAATAAATCAGTAACTGTAGTAGAATTTCAGATTTGAAATTTTCACGTGGTATCAGAGTTGAGATCGGGTACTAAGATTGGAGATTTTGCAATGGAACGAAGTCTTGATGTTGTTGGAGAAGCAACTCGAAAGGGTTCACGCAGTTCTCCGAAGAAAGAGAAATGCATGGAAGAAAGGTTGGATCATGACATCTCTGTATTGGCTTCCATATTGGAAGAAGAGTTCGCTTGCTTGTCAAACTCTCCTTCCTCACAGATTTGGTATATTGATAGTGGAGCTTTTGCACATATGACAAGAATACGAGAATGTTTCTCGAGCTACCAAGAAGAACATATGAACTTGAAGATCACCATGGGCAATAATGGGAAATGTACCCCTATTGGAAGAGGTGTTGTATTTTTTCAAACTGAAGAAGGGAATAGGCTTCGGGCTACCAATGTGTTGCATGTGCCTGGTTTGGGGATGAACCTAATCTTTGTGTCTTAGTTGCAAAACAAGGGCTATGACGTATACTTCATTGGCAAGAGAGTATATGTCAAACACCCGAGTTGGAAAAAGAATGCACAAATCGGAGTCAGGAACAACAAACTGTATAAGTTACAACTCGAACCTCCAATGGTACTAATAAGCAGCAGTGGTGAGAAGGATTTGAATGAGATATGGCACAGAAGAATGGAGCACTTACACCATGGGGCTCTAAGAATTCTAAAAGAGACTGTCACAGTAGTTCCAAAATTGAGCACCGAGTGAGATGATGTTTGTAGAGGATGCGTACTAGGTAAGTACGCCAAGGCAGCTTACCCCAGGAGCAAAAATAGAGCTAAGAGTGTCTTGGGACTACTACGCTCAGACATCTGTGAACCAATGTCCACCTGTAAATTTATGTAGATGTTCTATGCTTGATGCAACTTTACTTTTCACCACAGCAATCACATAAACAATCAAGTAAAATGCTGATAGAACATACCATTGGATCTATAGAAGACAAACCAGAAACCGAAAAATGTGGTGGTGCATTACGGCGGTCAACAGGATGCTTCAACCAGCAAAGTCTCCTTGGTCAGCCAACCCAGCATGTGTCACAAAAACCCTCAAAACAGCCACATGGTCAACTCAAAGTCAACCCCAGAAAATTCAACGTTGCCCCAACGGCAACAATGGCAGCAACACCGGCAACAACGGTAGCAACGGCAACAACACCGGCAACAACGGCAACAGTAACGGAAACAACACAAGCAGCAACGGCAGCAACGGCAACAACAGCGGCAGCAACGGCAACAACACCGGTAGCAGCGGCAACAGCAACAGCAACAACGACAGCAAGGGCAACAACACCGGCAGCAACACCTCTTCGTCCTTCTTTCCCACGTGTGAACTGAAACTTCCTCCAAGGAGCTCGTACTAAATCAGAAGAGGAGATGTTGTGTGAGGATGAGATGATTGAAATTTCCTCCAACGTTGACTCTATTTATATCAATCACTGAGGGTGTGTGACACATCTGTTGGGGGTGTAAAACCTTAAGGCCGACCTGCACATATTTTGAAAGTATTAAAAATAAATTCAAAATAAATGTTCTGCTCATCGGATCAAGATGATCTTTAGATCAATCTTGCACCTCTCCGAAAGAGGAACCCAAAAAAAATATTGGTGTCTTCATCTAAGCATCACAACATGGAGTTTGGACCTAGTTGTCCAATTTAACACTCCCTCTCAACTAGGGAGAACTCCATCCACCTGTGCAATCAAACATCGTGCGTCATCCTACCGTAACTTGCTTTGTTGACCTCTTTATTTGCGACAGTGGGTACGGGTCAAAAATAAATCATTCCCCGGTCGCGTGATTCGACGGAGGTCCGAAACCTCTATCGAACTCACAAAGAGTCTCATACCAACCTGAAGTTGGTTTACACGACCGAGTCGATGGGTAGAAACCTCGCTTGGACTCAAGAGAGTCATATATACTAATCCGAAGTTAGTCTCACTGACCTGAAGTCATTTGGAGGTCCGAAACCTCACATGGACTCAAAGAGTCACATACCAACCCGAAGTTGGTTTATTTGACCCGAAGTCAGTAGGAGGTCCGAAACCTTACTAGACTTGATCCCAGATCAAGTGGTTGGACACGTGTCATCCTAGATAGAGAGTACGGCAATCTCTGATGCGTCCATCTGTCTTTGCTACTAGTCTCTAGCTTTTCCCACCTCATTGGCCAAATGAGAGGTACTTCCCATGAGTCTGGAACTCAAATGGGTAGGATGTATATGGGGCACAAATCATGAGAGGCGAACCAACTCAATCATCACGGTGGGGCCCAAGCACACCAGCAAGGTTCGACAAGCCTAGCCCTGTGGTTGCTTATAGCTCCGAGAAGCTATCCCCATAGCCCCCAGAGCTCCCAGAGCTCATCGTCCAACAGGACCCTCAGAATAGGATCATTCCACGATTCCAAGATTCTCACGGAAGGTTAGGAACATGACCTTCCCCAAGGGCATAGTGAGAATATTCGTGGCTTTGCTCCTTTGATTCACAGTCGAGCCTTACGCCTCGGCCCTTGCCATATCACGGATAAGGTGGTACCAGCCATCAACATGCTTGGATCGATGGGCCAGAACACGGGATTGTACCAACAAACACGTCCCTACGAATTGTCACAAAGGATAACGGTGACATATAGCACCGCTTTCGAAACCGACTCCACCCGAAGAGCTTTGCCCGGCAAGTGACTTCACAACGAGGCATACATGCTTACAATGTATTCGGCCTCGGCGGTGCTCAAAGGTACGAAATCGATTTCTGTGAGAACGGTCTACGTGTGAAGCAGCATCCAGATGTGCTCTTGCGATCCACCACACTATCAACCCAATCGGCATTAGTATATCCAAGGAGTGTCATGTTCCCGATAGTGTATCTCAACCCATGGTCTATCGTGCCCCAAAGATATCTCAAGAGTTTCTTGGCACCAACCCAGTGAATGTTATGATCAACCATGTGTTGACTCAAAGTGTTCACTGCAAAACATATATTTGGACGGGTGTTCACTAAGAACATCAGGGCCCCTACGAGTTGACGATACTCAGTAGGATTTGCTAATACGGGCCCAGCAGCGCTGCCGCTCAACTTCTTAAAGTTGAGCTCCATCGGTGTCGACACGGACTTGCAGTCCACCATACCAAATCTTTCCAGAAGCTTCACAATGTATTTTCCTTGAGGAAAGGAAAATCTCGCCAGGTCTCTGCCAGACCTCTAGGCCTAGGAAATAGTGCATCAGTCCTAGGTCCTTCATCTCGAACTCAGCAGTGAGCTCCCTCTTGCACTGATGAATGAGAGGGTCAGCACCTGTCAGGAAGAGGTCGACTACATACAACACCAGAATGAGAGGCTTCTCTCTATGAACCTTGAAGTAAAGGTTCGAATCAACATTACTACGAGTGAAGCCCAGCTTCATCAGGTAGCTATCTATCCTCTCGTACCAAGCTCTGGTTCTTCCTTCAACCCATAGAGGGCTTTTTTCAAATTGCAGACATGGGTGTCCTGTTCCTGGACTTCAAACCCCAGAGGTTGCTCTACATACACCTCTTCCTTTATTGCACCATGCAGAAGTGCGGTCTTCACATCCATCTGATGAAGATTCCATCCTTGCGTAGCAGCAAGGGCTATGATAGATCGGATGGTGGTCACAGGTGAAAATATGTCATCATAGTCTATTCCTTCGTTTTGAGAGAAGCCACGAGCAACGAATCTTGCCTTGAACTTTTCAACACTTTCATCAGATCCATGCTTGATCTTGTAGAGCCATTTTGAAGTGACAACTGCTTTGTCCTCTGGTCTAGGAACCACATCCCAGACATCATTCTTCATTATGGACTCATACTCTTCGTGCATAGTATCTTTCCAGACTTGATGCTTTACGACTTCCTCAAAAAGATCTAGGCTCGGATTGTACAATAGTACTCATGGCTGCTAGATACCCTTGGTATCTAGTTGGATTCTTACTTTCACGGAATGTCCCCCTTGGGTCCATATGTCCCTCAGCATCCTCGAGAGTGTCCCTGAGCCATGATGGTCTCTTTCCCAGTGAAGGAGGTGGACCAATCGGGTCCATTGGTCCTTCAACATCAGCCATCACCTCATCCTTCGGTTCCTCTTGATTTCCAAGCCTTGCTTCATGATCTTCCTCAGTTCTCAGAAGATTGACTACTTTCCTCAGGGAATCATCTTCATCAAAGGTGACATTGTGGCATATCTCCACTTTCCTTTGACCAGGCACATAGAATCTATAGGCCTTCGAAGTTTTGCTGTATCCCACAAACACTGTGGTCTCCCTCTTGATGCTAGCTCCTCTGCAAAAGTTCTTAAACTCGTTTATCTCATATTTAGTGCCATTATCGGTCTGTCGAATAGCATCTCATGTCATTGCTCCCAGTGGACTTCCTCCACCCTGGTAGAGTGTATCAATTCTAGACCCAAACATCACAGCTTCCTTGAAGCTCTTCTTTCCACATGCGCACCTTTCCATCAATGAAGGCCACATTGAAACCTTTGTCTTCCATGGCTGATATAGACACGAGGTTCTTCTTCAAATTAGGTACATAGAGTACATCCTGCAAGTGGAGGACTTGACCTTGAGACAAGTGGAGGGTCACAGTCCCTGTCCCTTTCATGGGATATGTGGCATTATCTCCAAGGATAATTTCCATATTAGTATCATTCTCAACCATATCAAAGAGTGCTTCCTTGAACCCAGTGATGTGCCTTGAGGCATCACTATCTATCAACCAGACATCCATAGTGTCGGGTGGAGATGCAACGGAGAGGGCAGATACAAGAATGTATTCATTTCTTTTATCAACAACATTTGATTCCTCATACTTGGAATTTCTTGACCTTTTGAAAGGTTGATCATTTCCGCGGGAGGGAGCCTTTCTCTTTCCCTGGAACCTATTGTTCCTTTGATTATCATCCCTCCGGTTGTTGTTGTTGTCATCATCATCAGGAGAATCCTTCTTGAAAGGGCATTCTCTACCATAGTGACCTGGCCTATGACAAGTGAAACACTTGCCCTTCTTTCCTTGGGTCCCTGCTTTTCCTTTGTACTTTGGACCACCAAAGTTCTTCTTTCTAGAATGAGCAACGTATGTAGCATTTCCTTCATTTCCATACTCCTTCATTCTTGATGCATCTTGACAGTACTTCGTCAAAGTCAGGTATCACATTATTATTTAGAATGGTAGTGTTGAACACATGCCATTCGGATGAGAGCCCTCCAAGTGTGGTGAGTACCATCTCTCGATAAACTATTGTCTCCCCAATAGCTAGCAGATTGTTCCTGATCTCGGTCAGCTTCAAAAAGTATGATTGGATAGACTCATCCCTGCCCTTCTTCAGATTCTTTAATTGATTCTTGAAGAATAGTACTTGATTTGCATTGTTGGCCTTGAACATGAGGACCAATTTATCATACATCTCTTTGGATGTGCCCAACTCAGAGATGTAGGCCACCAGACCTTTATGAATGGATTCCTTGATCATCAGCTTTGCTTTTATCTCCCCCTTCTTGTACTTTTTTTTGGCAGCAACAGTAGCAGTGGATGGAGGTTCTTGGATTTTACCCTAATCATAGTCCATGACATCTTGGTCTTCTAACTGAAGATCCAATATCATCCTCCAAGCATGGAAGTCATCCTTCCCAGTCAACTTGTCATCCTCCTTGAAGCCATAGTTTGTGGAACCCATTTTCTTCTTCGGTGATTGCTATAAAGTAGGGCTTGTCTTCACCTCAGCTCCGATACCATGTAAATTTATGTATATGTTCTATGCTTGATGCAACTTTACTTTTCACCATAGCAATCACATAAACAATCAAGTAAAATGTTGATAGAACATGCCAATGGATCTATAGAAGACAAACCAGAAACAGAAAAAATGTGGTGGTGCGTTACGGCAGTCAACAGGATGCTTCAACTAGCAAAGTCTCCTTGGTCAGCAACCCAACATGTGTCACAACAACCCTCGGCGACCCTTTGGTCAACTCAAAATCCCAACGATCAACGTTGCCCCGAGCGGCAACATGGCAACAACAAGCAAAAACGCGGCCATGAAACAACACCGGCCATGAGGGCAACGGCGCGGCCATGTATGTTGTGTGTGTATGCAAGCAACAACGGCAGCAATGGAAACAACACCGGCAGCAACACCTCTTCGTCCTTCTTTCCCACGTGTGAACTGAAACTGCCTCCAAGGAGCTCGTACTAAATCAGAAGAGGAGATGTTGTGTGAGGATGAGATGATTGAAATGTCCTCCAACGTTGAATCTATTTATATCAATCACTGAGGGTGTGTGACACATCTGCTGGAGGTGTAAAACCTTAAGGCCGACCTGCACATATTTTGAAAGTATTAAAAATAAATTCAAAATAAATGTTCTGCTCATCGGATCAAGATGATCTTTAGATCGATCTTGTACCTCTTCGAAAGAGGAACCCAATAAAAATATTGGTGTCTTCATCTGAGCATCACAACATGGATTTTGGACCTAGTTGTCCAATTTTAACACCACCAGAGCTCTTAGTGGTGCCGAATACTTCGTCACCTTCATTGATGATCATTCCAGGAAAACTTGGATCTACTTTCTAAAGACCAAGGATGAGGTCTTTGATCGATTCAAAGAATTGAAAGCTCTGGTTGAGAATCTGATAGGGAAGAGGATAAAGATATTGCGTTCAGATGATGGTGGAGAATATATTGATTAAAATTTCACATATTTTTGTGCAAGGGAAGACATCGGAAGAGAGTGGACCTGCTCCATATAATTCGGAGCATAATGGAGTTGTAGAGAGGAAGAATAGAACTATTGTTGAAGGAGCGAGGGCAATGTTGTATGATCAAGATATGCCCAAATTTCTATTGGCAGTACAACTGTGTATCTTCAGAATATGATTCCTCATAGAGCACTAGGTAAGATTACACCAGAGAGTGTCTTCACTGGCAGGTAGCCAAAAGTGAGACATTTCAAGATTTTTTTTAGTTTGGCATACTGCCATACTGGCAATCTTCCTGACAGTAGGAAGATTGTAGTACGGTGGGATGTGAAGTTCATGGAGGATAAATCTTTCAGGAAATTCCAAGAGATGCCTTCCGAAACGCAATCAGAGGATGATCCATTGGTCCAGCCGAAACCAACACCAGTGCTTCTCTAGGACAGAAGAATCCAGGAGTATTATCTCAGGAGAATTCGTAGGAGGAGGAGCAGGAAGATCCACCCACTACCAGCGGAAGAACGAGCCGGGAATTACAACAGATTCTGAGGGACACAAAGGAGTTTTTCGGAGCTCCTAGAAACGAGAAGAGGCAGCATAGACAACCTGACAAGGTACCAAGCCTTTGTAGCTCTGGTTGGGGAACCCTCTAGTTTCTAGGAGGCAACTCAACATCAAGTATGGTTAGATGCAATGGTTGAAGAATATGGTTCCATCATGATTAATGATGTTTGGGAAGTGGTTCCTAGGCCTCGGGACAGATTAGTTGTGGGTTCGAGATGGATCTACAAGATCAAATACGCTGCAGATGGCAGCGCGGAAAAATATAAAGCCAAGTTCGTGGCTAAGGGGTATGCTCAGAAGGAAGGGATAGACTATGAAGAAACCTTCGCCCCAGTAGAAAATATACTTTTATTAGATCCGTGATATCCCTTGCAGTGCAGATGGTGTGGGAGATTCACTAGATGGATGTCAAAACTGCATTCTTGAATGGGGTGATAGAAGAACAACCAGAGGGCTTTGAGACGCAAGAGAAAAAGACTCATGTATGTAGGCTTAAGAAAGCCTTGATGGACTTATGCAAGCACCTAGAGCTTGGTACGGTCGAATTGAGGGTTACTTGCAGAAGATGGGATTTGTCAAGAGTGACGCAGATCCTAATCTCTACTCTTTGACAGTAGGGCATGAGCCTCTGATACTGGTGCTATATGTGGATGACCTATTCATGATAGGTTCGTCTAGGCTCATACAGATTGCAAGGAGAACCTAGATGCAAATTTTGACATTAAGGATCTGGGACTGATGCATTATTTTTTGGGGTTGGAAGTTTGGCAATAGAAGGGTGAAATCTTCCTAGGTCAAGGGAGATATGCTATAGAAATTTTGAACAGGTTTAGGATACAGGATTGTAGACCCATGGATGCTCCAATGATCACCAACTAGAATAATATTGATGCATTCAAAGATGATGATGCTAATCCTACCTTGTACATACAGCTCATAGGGTCCCTGATGTATCTGGTCAACACTAGACCAGACACCTGTTACGCTGTCAACACCCTCAGTCAGTTCATGGTGGAACCAAGGAGGGCACATTGGGCAACAACCAAGCATGTTCTCACATACATATGAGGAAAAATTGAGAATGAATTAAGATATACCTGAGGCAATGACATCAGACTGAGTGGGTTTACTGACGCAGATTGGGTTGGAAGTTCAGTAGATTGGAAAAGTACCAGTGGTTATTGTTTCAATATTGGATTAGGGATGAATTCCTGGTGCAGTAGGAAACAAAATTCTGTAGCTCTGAGCTTAGCTAAGGCGGAATATATGCCAGCTAGCATAGCTTCGTGTGAAGCCATATGGCTTAGGAAGTTGCTTGTGAATCTGCTCAAGGAAAAGATGGAAGCGACCAACTTTCTATGTGATAATTAGAGTTGCATCAAGCTCTCTAAGAATCTTGTGTTTCATAATTGGTCAAAGCACATTGACATTAGGTGTCTTTTTATCAAAGACCGTGTGTGGTGGGGATCTGTACAATTGCAGTACACTCCGACAGAAGAATAGGTGGAAGACATCCTTACTAAGGCACTGGGAAGAACAAAGTTTGTTTAGTTCAGAGAGAAGATGGGGATGATCAAGAATGCGTTTTAGTAGCAAAAATGGGCAAGTGAAAAATTTGAGAGGGAGCTGCAGTACAAATGAGGCAGTGTCATGGTCAGCGGTACAAAAGGAAACAGCGCAACAGAGTGTTGATTTTTGTAGCATCCAAAAGTGTTCCAAGTCTCAAAATTTGCAGGGAGGCTTGGACAACAACATTCCAAAGAACCCAGAAACAGTTTGTGGAAATTCCGCTTGGTTCAAGACTTATTAAAATAATTAATTATTTTTAATGGAGACCCTAAGTCCAAACTTAGGGAAATGAAATAATTAAAGGGTATTAATAAGTCAGAGTGTGAATCTTCTAGAAAACATAGATCAAGTCAAGATTTAATCTTATCCAATGATTAATATTTTAATCTGGATTGGTGGTTCTCTAACAGGAAGATTATAAAAGAAGCTTGAGTGTCACTTGGAAAATAAGCAAGGCACACACTCAGTGCCCAAAGGAGATCCATTCTAATGTAGAATTCAATCACACTAGGAGAGTTGCAGGGCGAGAAGTTGTAGGAGCAGAAGGAGGAGATCAAGGGTGATCGAGATCAAGGTCGGATAGCAACAGCAGGTCACTGGAGGTAGCTTGAGGCTACAGCGCAGAGACCCCACATAGTCTCCATGTAGTTTCACGCAGTCCAACACTGGGACTGTGCAGAGAATCACGCAGGGGCTTGCAGCGGCTATTTTGGATGTCATAAAATTGTCCGAGTAAGCTGGATATTCAGTCTGAGGTTGTTCATAATTTATTTGCCGAATATTTTCCCTGTAAAGATATCATTTTCTGAAGAATTAATAAAACCCTCATCTGCTGCATCGGTTTTCCCACATTGGGTTTTTCCAGGGACAATTGTCCAAAAATAACTGTGTACATGTGATTGATTCTTGTGCCTATGTTCTCAACTGTTTATTTATTTGCATATATAATTGTGAATGTTGCAGTAGTATTTATTTCGATATTTTCCGGAAGATTTCTGAATAATAACTTATTGAAATAATAAGTAGGAGAAATAAATCTATCATTGCAACTATTTGTAATTTTCACATGGTATCAAAGCCAAAGATGAATAACAGAGAGGGGGCATCTATCAGTGAACGGAGATCTACTATTGCAGCAACAACACAAAAGGATTAACGCAGTTCTCCAAGAGGGGGAAGAAGCAAGATAGAACAGATGGATCACGATGTATCTGTATTGGTATCCAGACTAGAGGAAGATTTTGCTTGTGTATCAAGCACTACGTCCTCAGATGTCTGGTATATTGACAACGGAGCCTCTGCTCACATGACGGGAGTACGAAACTGTTTTTCCGACTACTAAGAAGAGTAGATGAATTTCAAAATAACCAGGGGTAATAAAGAAAAGTGCACTCCCATTGGGAGAGGTACCATAGTTTTTCAAACCAAGGCAGGGAACATAATTCGGGCCACTAATGTACTGCATGTGCCGGGTTTGGGGATGAATCTACTCTCAGTGTCACAGCTTCAAAACTGAGGATATGACGTCTACTTTATTTGCAATAGAGTCTACGTCAAGCACCCTAGTTGGAAGAAGAAGGCACAAATTGGGGTAAGAAGTAACAAGTTGTACAAGCTGTAGCTTGATTCCCCAATGGCATTGGTTGGCAGCACAAATGAAACGGATCTGAATGAGCTATGGCACAGAAGAATGGGGCACTTGCATCATGGGGCATTGATAACTCTCCAGAAGACTGTCACAGGTGTTCCAGAACTGAGCACCAAGAGGGATGATGTCTGCAAGGGGAGCGTATTGGGGAAATATGGCAAGGCAGCATATTAGAGAAGCAACAATAGGGGAAATGGTGTGTTGGATATAATACATTCAGATATCTATAGACCAATGTCCACTAGAGCTCTTAGTGGTGCCGAATATTTCGTGACCTTCATTGATGACCATTCTAAGAAAATCTAGATCTACTTCGTAAAGACCAATGATGAAGTCTTCAGTCGATTTAAAGAGTTTAAGGCTCTGTTGGAGAATTTGACAGGGAGGAAGATCAAGGTCTTGCGATCAAATAATGGAGGTGAATACATAGATAAAGAATTCACTGGATTCTGTGCGACGGAAGGCATCAAAAGAGAATGGACAGCTCCATACAATCCAGAACAGAATGGAGTGGCAGAAAGGAAGAACCGGACTATTGTTGAAGCAACCATAGCTATGTTGTATGACCAAGACATGCCCAAATTTCTATGGGCTGGAGCGTCTAATACATTTGTCTACATTCAAAACAGAACTCCTCACACTGCACTGGGAAAGATCACGCCAGAAAGTGTCTTCACTGGCAGCAAGCTCGAAGTGAGTCACTTTAGGATCTTCGACAATACAACTTACTGTCATGTACCCAGTGAGAAGAGGAAGAAGTTGGAGATGACTGTTGAAAAGGGGTATTTAGTAGGATACAACGAGAATGCAAAGGCTTATCGCATCTACATTCCTGAGAGCAGGAAAGTAGTGGTGCGAAGAGATGTTAAATTCATGGAGGAGAAAGCCTTCAGAAGGTCACGAGAGTTGCCTTCTACTACGCAGTCAGAGGAAGAGCCCCTGGTCCAGCCCCAACAACCAACAACGAAAAATTCAGTTGCCTCTCCAAGGCATAGTGATCCAAAGGATGGGTCTCTCGAGGATTTGAAAGAAGGATAGCCAGTAAATCCACCCACCACTAGTGGAAGAACAAGCAGGGAACTTCGACAAATTCTGAAGGATGCAGAGGATTTTGTCAGAATTCCCGGAATGAGAAGAGACATTTTAAGTAGCCTGAGAGGTATCAAGCCTTAGTTGCTCAAGTCGAAGAACCTTTCAATTTTCGGAAAGCAGCTCAGCACCAGGTGTGGGTTGATGCAATGGTGGAAGAGTATAGTTCCATCATGACAAATGATGTCTGGGAAGTGGTACCTAGACCACAGAAGAGATCAATTGTAGGATCCAGGTGGATCTACAAGATCAATTATGTTGCAGACGACAGCATCGAGAGATTTAAAGCCAAGTTTATGGCTAAGGGGTATGCTCAGAAGGAAGGAATAGATTATGAAGAAACCTTCACCTCGGTAGCCAGATACACATCTATCAGGTCTGTGATATCCCTTGCTGTGTAGATGGGACGGAAATTCACCAGATGGACGTCAAGATGGCATTCTTGAATGGTGTGATAGAAGAAGTGTATATAGAACAACCGAAGGGCTTTGAGACACATGATCAGAAAACTCATGTGTGCAGATTGAATAAAGCATTATATGGACGGAAGCAAGCTCCCAGAGCCTGGTATCATCGAATTGACAGCTACCTGCAGAAGATGGGATTTTTCAACAATGATGCAGATCCCAATCTCTAATATATGAGAGTAGGGAGTGAGCCATTGATACTGGTATTGTATGTGGATGATCTGTTCTTGACAGGATCATCAAGGCTCATCAAAAATTGCAAGAATAATTTAGATGAAGAATTTGACATGAAGGATATGGGACAGATGCACTATTTTTTGGGGTTGGAAGTTTGGCAGCAGAATGGGGAGATCTTCCTTGGTCAAGGAAGATACACTACAAAGATTCTGAAGAGATTTCAGATGGACAATTTTAGGGCCATGACCAACTGGAGGAAAATCGACATGTCCGAAGATGATGAAGTTGATCTTACACTATACAAACAGCTCATAGGGTCATTGATGTATCTGGTAAATACAAGGCCAGACATCTGTTATGATGTTAATACCCTAAGTCAGTTCATGGTGGAACCGAAGAGGGCACATTGGGCAGTACCCAAACATGTTCTCAGGTACCTTCGAGGGACAGTTGAGCTTGGATTAAAGTACACTCGTGACAATGATGTCAAGTTGAGTGGCTTTACTAATGCATATTGGGATGGGAGTTCAGTTGATCGAAAGAGTACCAGTGGGTACTGTTTCAGTCTGGGATCAAGAATGACTTCCTGGTGTAGTAGGAAAAAAAAGTTCTTGGCACTAATTTCAGCAGAGGCAGAGTATATGGCAGCTAGCACAGCTTCGTGCAAAGCCATATGGCTTAGAAACTGTTAGTAAATCTATTCAAGGAGAAAATGGAAGCGACTAGAATTTTATGTGATAATCAAAGTTGCATAAAGCTCTCTGAGAATCCTATGTTTCATGATAGGTCGAAACATATTGACATCCGGTGTCACTTCATCAGGGACTGTGTACAACGTGGAGTTGTTCAGTTACAGTACAGTCCAACAAGAGAACGGGTGGCAGACATCCTCACCAAGGCTCTGGGAAAGACAAAGTTTCTCTACTTCAGAGAGAATATGGAGATGATGAAGAATCCCTTCTAGTAGTAGGAATGGAGGATTCAGTGTTCAGAGGGAGTTGTTGTACAGATCCAACAAGTGATAGTTGCAGTGTCAAAGGCAGCAGTACAGGGGGCGGCAGTGCAGCAGATGGGAGGAGCATAATCCCAAGATCAGCAACGAAGAGGGTGCTTCAGAATCAGAGCAGCGTGCAACAGGCATATTGTTGGAACACCTTCCTCGCTAAGAGGCAGTGTTGATTTTTGTAGCATCCGAAAGTGCTCCAAGTCTCAAAATTTGCAAGGAGGCTTGGACAGCAGCATTCCAAAGAACCCAGAAACAATTTGTGGAAATTCCACTCGGTTCAAGACTTATTAAAATAATTAATTATTTTAAAAGAGACCCTAAGTCCAAACTTAGGGAAATGAAATAATTAAAGGGTATTAATAAGTCAAAGTGTGAATCTTCTAGAAAACACGGATCAAGTCAAGATTTAATCTTAGCCATTGATTAATATTTTAATTTGGACCGTTGGTTCTCCAACAGGAAGATTATAAAAGAAGGCTTGAGGGTCACTTGGAAAATAAGCAGGGCACACAATCAGTACCCGAAGGAGATCTATTTTGATGTAGAATTCAATCTCAGTGGAAGAGTTGCAGGGTGAGAAGTTGCAAGAGCAGAAGGAGGAGGTCAGGGGTGATCGAGATCAGGGTCGAAGAGCAGCAGTGGGTCACTAGAGGCAACTTAAGGCTGCAACGCAGAGACCTTACACAGTGTCCATGCAGATTCACACAATCCAGCGTTGGGACTGCGCAGAGAATCACACAGACTGACGCAGGGGCTTGCATGGGCTATTATGGATGTTAGAAAATTGTCTGAGTAAGCTAGACATTCAGTCTTAGGTGGTTTAGAATTTATCCGCTGAATATTTTCCCTGTAAAGATATCATTTTCTGAAGAATTAATAAAACCCTCATCTGCTGCTCTAGTTTTCCCACATTGGGTTTTTCCGGGGAAAATTGTCCAAAAATAACTGTGTACATGTGATTGATTCTTGTGCTTATGTTCTCTACTGTTTATTTCTTTGCATATATAATTTTGAATGTTGCAGTAGTATTTATTTTGATATTTGCCGAACGATTTTTTAATAATAACTTATTGAAATAATAAGTAGGAGAAATAAATCTATCACTGCAACTATTTGTAATTTTCATAGAGAGAAGGTGCAACAGCCAAGCATCAATAGTGCAGAGAATGTTTCAAAAGTCAGAGCAATATGCAGCAGGCAAATTGCTAGAACACTATCCTCGCTAAGAGGGAGTGTTGATTTTTGTAGCATCAGAAAGTGTTCTAAGTCTCATATTTGGTGAGGAGGTTTGGACACCAGTATTCCAAAGAATGAAGATCAAGTCAAGATTTAATATTAGCCATTGATTAGACTTCTAATCTGGGCCATTGATTTATCAATGAGAATATTATAAAGGAAGGCTTGAGGGCCATTTGGAAAGCAAGTCAAACATACAATCAGTAACACAAGGGAAGTCGATTCTTTAGAATTTAGAATTCGATTTCAGAGGGAGAGTTGCAGGGCGGAGGAAGCGGAGGGTTTCAACAGTAGACAGAGCTCGAGGAAGAAGGATGGATAAGGGCAGAGGGGCAGCACAGAGGGACAACACAGTAGTGACATAGTCTCACGCAATATTTGTATAAGGAATCATGCAAAGGTGACACAGTGAAGGCTAGTGAGCCTCTTAGGTATCATAAATTCTCCAGAGGTCGGGAGAAAATTATCTCAGGTCTTTTCTTGGAAGTTTCTCAGTCATTCTTCTAGTCATTCCTTGTAAAGAAATGGTTGTTGAAGATTAATGTATAAACCCTCATCTCCTGCACCGGTTTTCCCACATTGGGTTTTTACAAGGACAATTGTCCAAAAATAACTGTGTCGATGTGATTGATTCTTGTGCTTGTATTTCACTGTTCTTTTCTCTATATGTACTTGTGTGATAACTACAGTAGAATTTATTTCAAAATTTACTGAAGGGTTTATTGTAAATAAATTATTGTGAAAAATAAGTAGGATAAATAAATCAGTAACTGCAGTAGAATTTTAGATTTGAAATTTTCATGCTTGAGACTACTATCTTGAGGTAGAGACTTTGATCTAGCTTTAAAGACTTCGATTTAGGCACATTACAACTTCTCCAAGTAGTGGCATTCAACAAAACAAATTTTGACTTCCTCTTCTCTTGGAAGCACCATCTGATGCGGGAGCTATTGCAGTAAAATTTTGATAACTTCAATCTCCCAAACTATAGCTCGAAATGCAGAGAGAGTGGTGCCAAAATTTCAATTTTCTTACCCTCTATAAGTTTACCCAAAATCGAATCCAGGAAGTCCTTGTCCTTCACTTCGTAAATTTCTCTTGTTACAGCTTCCAAATCGAATTTTTGTGTTGCAGTGAGATGGTTCCAAGTGAGTTTGATTCCATTGTATATATAGGCTTGAGATGAGCTCGAATTCCTAGGCTTGAGGCTGACTTGATCACCTTAAGGCCGACTTGGTGCGGAGGCTTCATAAATCATATTTTACTCAATACTTGACCTATTTGCATCATTCAAAAGCCCAATATGGATCAATTTAAATCTACAATAATCTTATAGACTCGGAATAAAACCTAGAAGTACACAATAGGGACTTTGACCTAAAATAAATATGACCCAAGCATGAAACCCATGTTTTAATAAGTCATTTAATAATAATATAAAAATATTTTCTTTATTCTTTTGACAAGTACAAAAATTATTGACTCAAGTATAATTTAAGAAGACCAAACCTAGTTACATTCTTCAACACTCCCTCTTAACTAGGGAGGTATTCATAACTCAATAGTACAAGGTAGATCTCAACTATATGAACTATGAAGAATCTTTAGACACTTAAATGTCATGGACTAGATTCCTGACCAAGGAACTCTATCCATTCGTCACTCAACAGTTTAGGAACCGCAATGCCATGGACTAGATTCTTGACTGAGGCAATCTATCCAAGTTGGATTAAGATGGACTAAAGTTTTCAGCCTTTATAGGTACCATCAGGCTTGCTTACTAACCATCAACCCAGGGAACTAGGTTCACATCCACTCGATGCCACCCTCCCAACCAAACATCAACACAAAGTGCTGGCCTGATTCCTTTCTAGGCAATGCTTCACTCACAAAGCCTCATCACACCTTGATCCAACAAATCGAGAATAACCAATCTCTCCCAATCAAACTGTTTGGTAACTAGCATGCTATCAAAACTGTTGAGAGATTCACCGGTACAAACACAACCCCAATCAACAATACATATTCAAGTATATAATCAAGGCAAACCTACGAGGTTTCGATGTTTCTCTTCAGCTAATTTCAGTAGGACTATCAGTTGAATCTTTGAGAGAAGATTTCTCATACACTTTTCTTTCCTATTTTTTATGTAGCAACATATTATTCAATCGGATCCTGCTTTCCTTGTTATAGCAGTACCAAAGCATTCTCCAATCATGACTTATGATTCTTACTCATGGTCTTCACTAAAACTTACGGCTGTTAGTCCTTGTATAGTGCATGACACATGAGGTAGAGAACCATATCCATTTCTTCTTCTATTCAGGCTCCCTCCAAACAAAACTATAGAAGCATAAAGCTAGTCATATCAAAATCACAAAAGCTTTTTCAACTTTATACATATTAGATACCCAAACAAGAGACTTATACTCTTGAACATTTTTACTAGGGACTTTATTCATAAACACTAGACTATTTCACAATTATTTCATTCTATGTAGGGTTTCAATGTTTCTTTCAAAGGTATAATATACCTTTCTACAAATTTTAGTAAACCCTAGAACCAATATAGATTTACAAGATATCTAACAACCTTTAGAATTCACTTGTTAGACTTTCCAATAGGGATTCATACAAATCCTAGATTTCATACAAAAGAGTCAATCAAGATTGATTACAACTCAGACATTGTCTTTCACGAGAGCTAGTTGCATACCCTAGATTTCAAATCAGTTATCAAAACATATCATGAAGAGCTTCTACTAGGGTTTAATGTAAATCCTAGAATTCAGTAAACACATTGTGAGTAACTTCTATTAGGGTTTGATGTAAACCCTAGATTTTCCATTTATAAATTCTTAGCATACATTATATAGATTCAAATTAACATACATACTAGAGAATTTAATAATTACAAGGATTTATCTATAGACCCTATACTTTTCAATCGTCATCCTAGATCTTTCAAAATTTGACTAAGGTTTGTTTTCAAACCCTATATTTTTAGGACCATTAGAAAATAGGTCAGCACACATATCTAGAAGATCACCATTATAAGCATACCATATGTTAATCCACATTAATACATTATATATATATATATATATATATATATTGTCGTAGACTAGGCTAGGGATTCAGTCAAGAGAACATATACCTAGGGTTTCATTCCTAGGACTTATCATAGCAAGGATTTTACCTGTTATACCTAACCAAAACTAGGGTTTCGGTTCATTGTCAAAGAAAACCCTTCTTATATCAGACTTCAGAGGTTTGGGATTTCGGACAACATCATTTTAACTCAAGCAAGTCTAGAGCTTCCATGATCATATAAAAATCCCAAACTCGACAATATCAAATAGCAACTTCTTTATAAATATCCTTAAATAGGTTTAAGGTTTCACACATTATCAACATACCCTTAGGTTAGGGTTTTCTAGAGAAGCTCCTTAAGGTTCTATTTATATAAGCAATAAGAGTTGTATAAGGTGGGTAGATTCATTAGGTGATGAATCATCCCAAACAAGAATCCTTTTAGGATTTAGTAGAGCTAGACATAGCAACAGTTAGTAACATAGAGATGGATATTTCAAAGAGAGTAACAAGACTTCATATTTTAATACATACCTTTAATTCTTTGACAAACCTTTTGACTTGTGTGGCCTTATTATTTGATGCTTGAATCCTTCTCCTAGACAAGGAATAGAGGTAGACAAGTGATTAGTATTTAATATAATCAAAATCTTAAATAAGTATATGAATATAAATAGAGGGAATGAGATACTTATCTTGAGGAGTTGTTATGGGATCCTTCCCAAGCTTGAGGGAAAATGTAAAAATTATAAAACAAAGAAATATATTTGCAAGAAGATGTTAAAACTATTCTACATAAAATATACAAATGAAATATAAGAGATAAGGGGATTTGTAGTGCAAGTCCCTTAAATCTTCTTCGAGCTTTGCTTTCTTGGGGGGTGATGTTTCTTATGCCATGTTAGCATGATATCTATCTCTTTTGTTACTCCTAGGGCTGTCAGAGCAATCACCCATATAGTGTCCCATCTTGTGACAATGATAACACTCAATTTTGGACAAATCAACCTTCTTCTTTGGGGCCTTCTTCTTGAATCTTCCTTTATGATGAGCAACATAAGAATTTGAAACTTCTTCATTGTTGGTTACCATGGAGACTCTTAATTCTTCTTGATTGCATGTTGTCCATAGCTCCTCAAAGGTGGGTGTTTCTTTCCAACTGTTGAGAGCTGAAGCGAAGGAACCCCAAGAAGGTGGTAGTCCCAGAATGGCTGTAATCACTAGTTCTTTATTTGGTACTATTTCATCAATGGCAAGAATCTCATCCCTTATCCTTGTTATCCTCACAAAGAAAGAGGAAACAATATCATCCTTTTTCATCTTAGTAGTTCTTCATTCATTCTTTAGACTTTTGCCACTTTTCCAATGTTCTTGATGGTTAATAGTTTGGACAAAGCCTCATACATTTCCTGAGCATGATCAATATTTTTTATGAAGGGGAGAAGATTATCCTTTATGCCTTCAACCATAAAATCCATAGCTAGTAATTCTAGTTCTTTGTACCTCACCCTATCAACATCACTTGATTCTTCTGTACACCTTTTCATATTTCCTTTGACTAATCTAAGACCTTATTCTTTTCAAGGATAAAGTCAATCATTTTCTTCCAAGACCTATAATTTGTAGCTCCTTGAAGCTTGTTCTCTCCCTTGATAGTGATAGACATCTTTCTTGAAGATAGTGAAGACGTTTGTCCTCTAATGAACTTCTTATAACTACCTTGATCAAGTCCTTGAGACTTCCTTTTTCCTTCTTCTTTCACCAAATATATGATACCATGTGTTATCACCAAAGTGATCTTGATAGGTTGCTCATCAATCAACTCAATGAAACTCTTTCAAACCACTTCTAACTGAAGATTAGCCTCTTCAGTTTGAACGGGCTCTCTCAAACAGGATTTATGATTTTCAATAGAGATAATACTAGATGGCTAACTCTATGAACTGTGACTTGGTTTTGTTTGATTGCAGGTTGAAAAATGAAGGCTAGCTACCATTGGGCTATGGAGTCAACATTAGCATACTTAGTGACAATAATTCTTCACATGGAAGCTAAGGCAAATAGAGGTTTTTAATAAGGACAATTCACACACACAACATAAGGAAAACACAACAATTTCACCCCTAAAGGAAGTCAGAGCATGAAAACATGAATTCTGAATAATTAGAGATAAAATTCACTGCAAGTGATTAGACATATAGATATAGAGCAACAAAACATTAAACACCTCATAAGAATCTCAGGTTTGGAAGTAGAATGTCACTGTATATTACTGATAATGGAAAAAACATACAAGTAGCAATTTGGTGCAATATTCTCCAACCCTTTGCTCTTAAATGTTCAGTCTATAAATAGACATTCTTTACAATGTAAATGATCTACCCAGCTGGCTAGATCTTCGAACTCTAACTTTGACACCTATCGTAAATGAAACTACTTACTTGGAACAGAAAAAGGATAGCTATCCTTTAAGAAGTTATACTCATAATAGGACTCTACTTCCTAGTTATTACATTCGGTTTTTCTAACAGTAAAACAGTTACATAATAGATATCACATGTTCAAGAGACAATTCACCATCACTTAACATATTTAAAATACCCCTAGATCTAGGGAACATAATCCTACTTTTCAGGAATGGATAATCTTCACTTTAATCATTGTTATGCCTGTTGAGCTGGATGTGTGACACTCATTTTGAGTAATAAGTCTCTATTGGGATGGCCCACTAACAGGCTGGTGGTCTCCAGATGGCTGGTGTGCTGTTGGAACCTTCAAAAATCTTCACAAAGGCCTCTCGCTACGAAATAGAGTAGTTTAGGCAATTTCATAGCGAGTTTTCGAAGTGTATGAAATCTTGCCTTTTCACCCATCTCCTTGCCACCTTTGCTGGTGAAAAACCTCTACTATGCCAAAACATCTTGAAAACAAAAAACTCCCCTCCTTAAACCTTCACAAAACTGAAATTCAAAGCAAAATTTCATTTTCAGAATTTTTGTAGTGTTTTTCTGGCTTCAAGCTTGAAGCACGCTACGAAACTGCCTAAAAAACCAGAATTTGTTGTCTTTGTGATTGTCTTAAAAAATTGATCTTCTAAGGCAAAATTTAGGTTCTTTGTAAGCCATGAACCTCATCAAACATGTTTCAGTTCAAATTTTCACTCTTTAGGAGTTGTTTCTTCATTTACAATTAATTGGCTTAGATGGGTTCTTCAACCACTCTCATCCTCAGCGCTTTCTTCTCCAGCTCAACTTGGATCAAGTTGTAAATTTATGTAGATGTTCTATGTTTGATGCAACTTTACTTTTCACTACGGAAATCACATAAACATTCAAGTAAAACGCTGATAGAACATACCAGAGGATCTATAGAAGACAAACCAGAGACAGAAGAATGTGGTGGTGCGTTACGACGGTCAACAAGATGCTTCAACCAGCAAAGTCTTCTTGGTCATCCAACCCAGTTTGTGTCACAATAGCCCTCAAAACAGTCATTCGGTCAACCTAAAGTCAACACCAGAAAGGTCAACGCAGTCCAGAAAAGTCAACGCAGGGCAGTAGCAATAAAGTCAACACAGCTCAGTCTTCGGTCAACCTTTTGACCTTGGTTCTTATGCCAATGTGTACGGCCTTCCAAAATCGAAGACTCCACCAATTTTTAGCCCTTTTGGACGTCAAAGCTGGTCAAACTAGCGTGGAAACCCTAGCTGCAGTAAATTCGGTCAAACCCTAGCTGCAGTAATTCATCCTCTTTCCCACGTGAGCAATAGTTAATTCCAAAGAGCTGCATGCTAATTTCGGAAAGAGGAAGATGATGTGATGAAATGGTGGAAATGATCTCCAACGTTGATTGTATATATATCCATCATTGAGGTGTGTGACACATTTCTTTGAGGTGTAAAACCTTAAGGCCGACCTGCACAAATTTGAAATTATTAAAAATAAATTCAAAATAAATGTTCTGCTCATCAGATTAAGATCAATTTTAGATCGATTTTACACCTCTCCGAAAGAGGAACCCAATACAAATATTGGTATCTTCATCTGAGCATGTAACTTGTGAGTTTCAGACCTAGTTCTCTCCACTTTGCCTCCTCAACTAGGAAGCTGTCCTGTGAGCAACCATCGTCGTCATCATGGTAACTTGCTTTTATTGCTCTTTATTTGAACGAAGTGAGTGGGTCACAAAGACATCATTCTACCGTTTGATTCAACCCAGAGGTCCGAAACCTCTATCAGACTCACAAAGAGTCTCATACCAACCCAAAGTTGGTTTACCTGACCCAAAGTCAGTTGGAGGTCCGAAACCTCACTATACTTGATCCTAGATCAAGTGGTTGGACCGTGCCATCCTAGATAGAGAGTACGGAAATATTTTATGCGTCCATTAGTCTTTGCTACTAGTCTCTAGCTTTTCCCACCTCATTGACCAAATGAGAGGTACTTCCCATGAGCCCTGAACTCAATGGGTAGGATGCATATGGGGCACAGATAATGAGAGGTGAACCAACTCAAACATCATAATAGTGGGGCAGAAGCACCAAAAGGCTCGGCAAGCCTAGCCCCGTGAGTGCTTATAGCTCCAAGAAACTATCCCCAAAGCCCCCCAAAGCTCCCAGAGCTCATCGTCCAATAGGACCCACATCATAGGGTCATTCCACGATACTAAGATTCTCACGGAAGGTTAGGAACTTGACCTTCCCCAGGGGCTTTGTGAGAATATCTGCGACCTGCTCATCAGTTCCTATAGGATTGAGCCTTACAGCGCTTCGTTGTACCATATCCCGAATTAAGTGGTACCTGATATCAATATGCTTGGATTGATCGTGGAACACTGGATTCTCGGACAAGAAAATCCCACTCTGGTTATCACAGAGTATCACGGTGGTATCTAGCACATGTCCGAATAGCTCACTGAAGAGCTTTCACAACCAAACTGCTTCACAACAGACCATACTCGCTGCAATGTATTCGGCCTCTGTGGTGCTCAAAGCCACCGACTTCTGCTTCTTGCTCATCCATGAGATCAAAGCAGAAACAAGATTGAAGCAGCATCTCGATGTGCTCTTACGATCCACCACACTGCCAGCCCAATCTGCATCAGTATATCCAAGGAGTGTCACACTCCCGACAGTGTATCTTAGCCCATGGTTTATCGTGCCTTGAAGGTATCTCAGAAGATTCTTGGCACCAACCTAGTGAAAGTGATGAGGCTCAACTATATGTTGACTCAAAGTGTTCACTGCAAAACATATATATGGGAGAGTGTTCAGTAAGAACATCACGGCCCCTATGAGTTGATGATACTCAATAGGATTTGACAATACGGGCCCAGCAGCGCTGCCACTCAACTTTTTGAAGTTGAGCTCCATTGGTGTTGACACGAACTTGCAGTTCACCATATCAAATCTTTCCAGAAGCTTCACAATGTATTTTCCTTGAGAAAGGAAAATCTCGCCAGGTCTTTTCCAGACCTCCAGGCCTAGGAAGTAGTGCATCAGTCCTAGGTCCTTCATCTTGAACTCAGCAGTGAGCTCCCTCTTGCGCTGATGAATGAGAGGGTCAACACCTATCAGGAAGAGGTCATCCACATACAGCACCAGGATGAGAGGCTTTCCATTGACAACCTTGAAGTAAAGGTTTGGATCAACAATACTTTGAGTGAAGCCCAGCTTCATCAAGTAGCTATCTATTCTCTCGTACCAGGCTCTGGGTGCTTGCTTCAACCCATAGAGGGCTTTCTTCAACCTGCAGACATGGGTGTCCCGATCTTGGACTTCGAACCCCAGAGGTTGCTCCACATATACCTCTTCCTTTATCGCACCATGTAGAAATGCGGTCTTTTCCCTCCCTTTGACTGTTTCCCTCTGCTGTTCTGAGTCAGTAAGCCTTGCTGGTAAAGAATTATGCTCCAAAAGGCTTTATTTCTGCCTTTTTATACCCTTGAAAATGCTTCATTTCACCCCTTTTTCCCTTTTTTCAAAGTCCCCTTTGTTCCCTCTAAAATTCCCCCTTACCCTCCTAAAAATTCCACAAAATCCTCATGAAATCCCACCGTGCCTTTGTTTTCCCGTTTTCCCCCTCTGCCTCCCTATCGTTGCCCTCCTTAGGCCTTGAAATGCATTAAAAAGGGTTAAAAAACCCACTTTCCGACCATATAAGGGCCTAGCCCCTTTTCCGCTAAGCCCCAACCACTTCCCCACATATACCCTTAGCGCTAAGACCAAGCGCTTAAAACCTTGAGCGCCAATCGCTCTCCCCGCCTAATCGCAATCGGAACTTCGAAGCGGTGCCACTCTTGTTTTCCCCGATTTCGATCTCTCGATCACATTCTCCACCATTGATTTCCCCCCGTTGATCCAACGGCCTGATGCTAATCGCTCCATCGCAATCGCCGCCTTTCCTCCAATCGCAATCACAAGTTATTTGCTCCGCGCTGCGATTACCCCCCCGCTCCGACTTGCAATTGCGATTGGTCCCTGACCTCCGATCCCCGATCACTTGCTCCCTCCGATTGAATGTGAGCTGTCAATCTGGTCCCTAGATCCAACGGCCAGCGCTCAATCGCGCTCCCCGCCTAATCGCAATCGCATTTTCCGTCGCGTCTTCCCCCTTGCTCCTTGCGATTGTGATTCCCTGATCTGATCCTAGCCGTCCATCTTCCTGCTGATCCGAAGGCTATCGCACTCCCGCCCAATCGCAATCGGAACTTCCAGTCGCTGCCACTATCCGCCTTGTGCGATTGCGATTCCCCGATTACATCCTCCGCCATTGATCTTCCCGCCAGATCGGACGGCCTGGCGCTAATCGCATCCCTTTTTCCAATCGTAATCGGAACCTCCGAAATGTGTCACCCCTGTCCTCCCACTCCGATTTTCGATTGCGATTTCAGTATTGGGTCCCACCTCATATGTGCATTCCATTACATTTCACGCATTTCCTTTGTATTTCCTCCATAGTCTAAAGTCCCGCATTTTGCATTAAAATCTAATGTTCCATATGCATTCCGCCCATTTCTCATATGTCATTCCACGGTTGATCTCCACCTTCGATCTACGTCCCCAGGCCATGATCGAACAACCCTTATGCATTGTTACCCCAAACCCTATTATCTGTTGTATTTCACCATAACGTTTCATTTTTCACGGTCATCTCACATAAAACCACTGTTTCGCCATTTTTTGCCGCCGCTGCACCACATATTCACGAGTCTCTGCTCTGTCTGCCTCCCCATGCATGGATTTCATTACTATGTTGCGTGTTTGCAGAGTACGAGTGGCGGAAGACCGCCATGATTCAAAGTCTCAGTACAGCTACAGAAAGACAGGGAAAGACCGTTTTCAAAGCCAAACTCACGGAGAAAAGGGCTGAGAAGACATACAACAGTGTTTTCATTAAAGAAACAGAGGTTAAACTCTGTAGGTCCCCTCCAGAGCCATTAAAGCTTAGATTTCGCAACCAGAGGCAAACCAACGCACAGGAAACTAAGTCAGCAGGGTTTTACATCAGCAGAACATTTTTCTCCTTGGTAGGACAGAGTGCCCATACCGTTTTCACTCCATGCCGTGCTCCAGTGAAGAAATTTCCGCCCTGACCACCGTCCTATGCTACTAAAGCGGTTGTTAATGCGGTATGGCAGACCATTCAGTCATTCGCGCACCGGTTTGTTTATTTACCACAGTACTACAGAGTACTACTGCAGTCAGGTTACATCAAGATCATGCTAGAGTAAATGGAAACTGGAGAAAGTCACTCCTTCGTTCCAAAGGTACCAGGGATAAATGCAGAGAGTTAAAACAGAATAGGCTTCGGTCATCTCCTTCTTTTTGTGTTTTAAATGTTTCATTAGTGTTTCACCTACCTCCTCGGCTCATCTTTGCTATAAAACTCAGTAAAGAGACTATTGTAAGGGTTGTTTATGAGATATCAGAGAATTGCAAGTAGCTTCTCTTGAGACAAGTTCTCTGTGTATGATTGTAAGATAGGCTGAGTGAGATGTATTCGGACTGAATGATCAAGCTATTGGCTATGTTGAACCTGATTGGTGTTGATGTTTAATATGAAAGGCACATTTCTTTGGATCCTGATCTAAAGCTGCGGTGATGTTCTTCTTTCTCTGTGTTTATTTCCATTACATTTCATTTCTTCTGGCTCGCATCAGAATTTTGGCATAAGATTCACCCTTATTAGGTGCCTTATGTTGCTGCTCTCCCAGCCTTATATGTTTTCTTCTTAAAGTGTTTATCTAAAGATTGATTTCAATCGATTTAACCAGTGTAGTGGACGTTGCTGCCTACTAGCTGATGTATGAATTAATGGAATCTGTTTTTAGATGTTCTTGTTAGGATTTAATTGAATGTGTTGAGAACACTGGGAGGTCTAGAACCATGTATCTGCCTCACTAGGATCTTTCCATTCTGATTAATCCTTTCCAAGTTCCCTTGTACTGCCTTTGATTGCGTCCAAGCAGGTCTGGAGTTAAATGACCTCTGACCTGATCTACAGACGGGATTAGCTGTTTCTCCCTCCTTCATTTTCGGTCCTTACTGTCCCATACCACCCTATCACTTTAGGATCCAAGGCTTTAGATGACTAGCCCAACTGAAAGCTTGCATATTGATAGCAAGTAAATCCTTTCTTGACTCCATTACCCAATGGACTTGGTATTCTTTGGATTATTTCTCCTTTGCCTAAATTTCTCTTTGCCCAGCCGTGTCTCATGCTGAACCCTTCCTTCCTGATTCCCCACAACCAAACTCATAATCAAACGAACAAACAACCTTGTGCCTATAACTAGCCTAAAATCATAACTTAGAGCCTCAAAGACATACACTTTGACTTATATAGAGAGATCCTTCTCTGGACCTAGGAGGGCTAGATCCTAAGGTCTTAAATTGGTTCTGATGTTGTCTCATCTTTTGGTCTTGCCAACCTGGCCAAAACAAGGGAACACCAACATAATGGCGACTCTGCTGGGGAAGTGAGTGCATTACACCTTAAACATTCATAGGCATTCAGAAAACCTACAATCTCTGGTTAGGTTGGCAGTTAAACATTCCTATTCCCAGATCAACCGCCTACATCATTGTTGTGTTTCCCTATACTCTTGGACAGAGCCTGGAAAGGGCCAGGTAGCCTCCAGATCTCACACTCTTTCAGAGGTGACATATCTAGTAAAAGCCCTACCAGTCAATCTCTAGTTAGATTTTGCCGTGTTTCGAAGATACCCTTGAAAGGGGACATCCCATTGGCACTGTGGTGGACAGTGTACCCTCTAGAAACACCCTAAACCTTCCACCTGGCGACTCCATAGCTCCTAAAGATCAAAGACTCCACTGGTGATCAGTAGGCCTGCTGATTATCTTGGTTCACATTAGACTCCACTGGGAGATCAGCCTCTATAACAACATCAACCACAATAAGGGTAACAAGTGGGGTTAAGCTCCTTGGTTGGAAGGCAACATTCTGGCTTCAAGAAACGTTCATACAAGAGCTTATCCTGATCCAAACCCACCTGAGATAGTTGATAACCCAGAGAACATCTTCAGGAGACTTCCTACACCTAGAAGATCAACTATTTCCAGTCATATCCATAGAGCTAACTCTACACCAGAAGACCTTACAGCTCTATCACACTTTCACCTTAACCTAGACCTACTTAATAGGTTACCCAGAAATAGGTCATTCAGTGATCTAGATCAGCTAGAATTTGAACTTCTTGTTTCACCACCTCAAAGTGGTACACACACTAGGGACAGAGGAACCCCTCCATCCACACCTCCAGATATCCACTTCATTCAAAACTTGGGGCTATCCCACCCTAGATTTGCTCAACAAACCTCTACTGGTCCTAGAATCCCTGTCATACATATACCAGCTGCTCAAGTTAACCCTTTGCCTCATCAAAATATCATTATGGCAGCCTGGTATGCACCTTTGATGTTACCTCAGCCTCTAGTGCCCCTACCAAATGATTATCAATCAAAGATCCCGCATTTCACTGCAAAAGAGTCCATCACAGCCCAGCAACATGTAGATAAAATGGAAGACTCTTTTGACTACATGGAAATAGATGATGATACAGTCAAAATGAGAATCTTTGCCTAAAGCTTGGGAGGCGATGTGAAGAAATGGTTTAAAAGCCTGCCTCCTGGTAACATCCAAGATCTTCCAGCTTTATATCAAACTTTCATCAACAAATGGGAAGTTAGGGCTAATCCTCACCAAATCCTAGTGGAATACATGACCCTCAAAAGAAATGTGGGAGAGAGTGTCCATGATTACACAACAAGATTTAACAGCATTTATAATGCCCTCCCCCCACATATGAAACCTCCAAAAGGCATGGCTCTAGCCAAAT
This sequence comes from Pinus albicaulis, assembly GCA_034641835.2. Taxonomy (NCBI): domain Eukaryota; kingdom Viridiplantae; phylum Streptophyta; class Pinopsida; order Pinales; family Pinaceae; genus Pinus; species Pinus albicaulis. Next base: position 260,944 of record JAXQQM020089882.1, on the reverse strand, counting down.
ACCCCGAAGGTTTTGATGCTGACATGGCCTATGAGCTTAGGGATAAAGAGTACAACACATTGGAGGACATGCAGAAAGGAGTGGTGAACATAGAGGCCAATCTGATTGAAAAAAGAGCAAGACTGAGGTCTGAGAAGAGAGTAACATATAAAGATGACAACGTAGCCTCCACGTCCGATTCCAATTATGACAGATTATCCAAAAACGTGGAAGAGTTACAACAAATGGTAAAAAAATGGTTGTCACAGTCAATAACCAAAACCGAAACCAAAACTTTAGAAGGAACAACAACACTACCAACAGACAAAGAGAGTCAGACCAACAAGTTATTCCCCCATTCCAAGAGAACTTTCTTGATGAATATGAGGGAGTCATAGAAGAGTCTGAAGGGAACATGATAAACATGTTTGAAGTAGAAGACTCAATCCATAACTATTATTCAGAAGAAGATCAACCCTCACCTTCATATTGGGATGAGGAAAGATCGGAATCTGAAGATTACAGGCTTGGATTTGAAGATGCTATTATGCATGTCAGGGAGCAATATGAACTTAGGAGCAAGAAGAACCAAGATGACTCCAAACCCAAAGCTCCCGAGGTTACAATCAAGAAAAGGCCCGAGAAATCTTCCAAAGCAACTGCTGAGAGTAACAAAACAGCGGCTGAGAGTTCTGGAAAGAAAAAAGAAAAAGACAACCAAAAATCTGATAAAAACCAACCCACTAGCAGCACTAGCACTGCAGTTAGCGCTCCTGATAAAACTGTCCCTAACCCTGTAAATAGTGAAAAGCAGCCCACTGACTCAGCCACCAAGGTAGTGGCTGATAAAATAGAATTCAACATTTCTAAGAGTCAGTCCACTTTCAATTTGAAAAGTGAGATTGCAAAGATTAAGATCTCTGTACCACTTTCTGAGCTGGCCACTCAGGATGTATATAAAGGCCAAATTTTGAGAGCTTTGAACCTCGGTGAAAATAGTGACCCTGTAAATCTGAATGCTGATCAACCAGCACTTCTGTTTGGTCCAAAGATTGAGGGGAAATTTCAGGAAGGTGTAGTACCACCTTTTTATATCAGTCTCAACATTCATGACAAAATTCTTCATAATGCAATGCATGATTTTGGAGCATCACACAACCTAATGCCTAAGGTAGTCATGGAAAGACTAGGCCTAGAGATAACCCGTCCTTACAAAGACTTATATTCATTCGACTCTAGTAGAGTAAAATGCCTTGGCCTAATTAAAGACTTGTGTGTGAGTCTTACTTAGATTCCTGCTAAATGTATGGTCATGGATGTTGTGGTGGCAGACGTGCCACCCAAGTATGGCATATTACTATCTAGATCGTGGGGAGTCAAGCTGCAAGGTACCATGTAGATGGATGGGGCCTATGCCACAATCCCTGTATTTAGCCAACTAAGAAGACTGTATAGGGAGGCGCAGATGAAATTCCTGGTCAGTAGCCCTGAGAAACCTGAGAATTCACTGTTATACTCTGTACATACAGACCTTGACTCCTTCATCTTCTGTAATGATGAATCCTTAGAGGGGTCAGGATCCCAAAGCAGAGACGTGAACAAAGAAACACAGTCCATGGACTTTAACATAATGGCCACCTTGGATATAGAAGAAAACGAAGAAGAAAATCCCGGACAGTGCACCGAAACAGAAACGCAGAACAAACAGGAAAGCGAAGGTAAACATCCAACTGATCATCCCTCACCAACGCACACTTCCCAAGAAGAATTAAACAGCCCACAGCATAGCGAAGACCCTACAGAAAAACAAAATGGCGAACCCAGCCATAGGAAAAGAAACGATAACGAAACCGAAAATATGCCCCTGTGGGTAATGAACTTTGATGGGTCATGCACAAGAAGAACCGCTGGAGCCGAGGTATGGCTGCATAACACAGAAAATGACTACGCAGAGAGTCACGCCTGTAGCCTACACTTCAAATGCACAAACAATATTGCCGAATATGAGGCTCTAATCCTAGGGTTGAATCTGTTGAAGAAACTAGGGGCCCGTAAGATAGCCATGCAGGGAGACTCGGAATTGGTTATTAAACAAGTGAACGGTGAGAACACCGCAAAGCACCCTAGGCTAAGAGCATATAGGAATGATGCCGCAGACATATTGAAAACCTTTGTTGAATACAAATTAGTGTTCATCCCTAGGAGTCAAAACGCCATTGCAAACGGATTAGGGTGCCTGGCTAGTTCATATCCTCAGACCCCAAACGATCAACAAATCAAAATACAAACCAAATTCAGACCTGCAGTGCCAAATAATGAAAAATACTAGCAGGTCTTTGAAGGAGATAAACAGTTTGAAGATTTCTTAACAGGAAGGAACGAGTTTGAGTTTTCTGATTCAGACTCTGTGTCTAGTGACAAATGCCTAAGTGAGGAACCCTCGGATGAGGAAAAACCACCCGGAAACATAGAAATAAACGCTTTAAATGAAGAAACTAGAAATTCAATCACAGAAGGTGAAAACGCAAAAAACGAAGAAGTTGAGGTGCTGCGGGCCAAAGATAAGAACATCCCTCGAGGTTTGGCACCGCTAGAGGACCTGTTTGACTTCGATGACGTAGAAAAAAAGCCTACCATAAAGCACGCGGAATCTGACGTGGAAGAAAGCAATATAGGCACAAAGGAAAAGCCCAAAGTGATTAAATTGGCCAAATCCTTACCCGAGGAAATGAAAAAGAGATATATTGATCTTTTCAAAGAATTTATTGACATGTTCGCTTGGAGTTACGAAGATTTAAAGGCTTATGACACGAACATTATACAGCACAAAATACCTTTAAAGGAAAATCAGAAGCCCTTTAGACAGAAACTCCGTAGGATAAACCCAAAACAATTGCCTGCAGTTGAAAAAGAGATTAAAAAGATGTATGAGGCGGACATAATTGTTCCCGTAAGGTTCTCTGATTGGGTGTCAAATTTAGTGGCGGTGAGAAAGAAAACTGGGGAGATCAGACTGTGTATTGATTTCAGGAATCTTAACAGAGCCTCACTCAAAGATAACTACCCTCTGCCAAAAATGGAACATATTCTTCAGAAAGTAGTAGGCTCCAAAAGAATCTCCCTGCTAGATGGTTTTTCAGGCTACAACCAAGTCCTAGTTCTCCCAGAAGATCAACTCAAAATAGCCTTTACCACTCCATGGGGCACTTTTATGTATGTAAAGATGCCTTTTGGATTGATGAACGTTGGCGCAACCTTCCAAAGAGCGATGGATATAGCTTTTTCAGATGAGATAGGGCACTTTATTGTGATTTATTTGGACGACATAACAGTCTTTTCCAAGACTGAAGAAGAACATCTAAAACATCTGAGAAAAGTGTTTGAAAAATGTAGAAGGTTTGGTCTGTCCCTGAATCCTAAGAAGACTGTATTTGGGCTGCAAGAGGGAAAGCTTCTCAGCCACATTATATCTGAAAGGGGGATTAGGATAGACCCACAGAGAGTTGAGGGGATACTACAAATCACACACCCGAGGAACATCAAAGAATTACAGTCCTTCATTGGGAAAATAAACTTCCTTAGGAGATTTATTCCCAACCTAGTTGAACACCTTAGGAATATGACTAACATGCTGAAGAAAGGTGAAGGAGTTAAATGGACTGTTGGAGCTAAACAATCTTTTGAATCAGTAAAAATCGCACTCACCCAAGCCCCTGTCCTGATCAGCCCAAATTTCTCTAAAGATTTTCTGATTTTTTCATTTTCCTCTGAGCACACAGTGGCTGCAGTCTTACTGCAGAAAAATCCAGAGGGTATGGAAGAGCCAATAGCCTTTTTCAGGAAAGCACTGAGAGATGCTCCCTTGAAATAAAATATAATGGAAAAACAAGCTTATGCTCTCGTCAAGGCTTTAAAATATTTTAGGGTATACATTTTGCATTCCCACACCGTAGCTTATGTGCCTAACATAGTTGTCAAAGATATATTGTCCCAAGACCCAGATGGGAAAAGGGGCAAATGGATTGCTACAATTTTAGAATATGACCTCGAAATAAAACCCACCAAGTTGATCAAAGGGCAGGGCCTAGCCAAATTAATGGCTGAATCGAATCTGCAGGCCCTTGACATTAATATGGTAGCTGCCTTAGATGAGCAAGAAGGATTACCCAACCACACGGTTGAAGAGAAATTTCAGAGCTCTCCCTGGTATTCCGACATCCTTTACGTCCTCACCAATCTCAATGCTCCACCAGAACTGTCGAAGACTAAGGCCAAATTCACAAAACTTAAAGCCAGAAATTACTGCATTCTAAATGAACCTGTATTGGAAAAATCCGAATGGCCTATTGCTGAAATGTTTGCCTGAAGTTGAGGCTGAGAAAATCAAACAAGAGTTTCACGCTGGAGAATGTGAAGGCCACCTGAGTTGAAAAGCCACTGCAAATAAGATACTCAGGGCTGGTTATTATTGGCCTACACTCTTCAGTGATATCCATAAGATGATAATAGCCTACCACAAATGCCAGATTTTCGAAGGCAAGAGAAAACTCCTCCCCCTCCCTTTACAGCCTATCACGGTTGAAGGTCCTTTTATGCAATGGGGCCTAGATTTTATAGGAGAAATTCACCCAGCCTCTTTGGCACAACACAAATGGATCTTAACAGCCACGGACTACTTCATTAAGTGGATAGAGGCCATACCCACAAGGAATGCCACAGATTTAGTCATCATTAGGTTCCTAGAAGGTCATATCCTCTCTCGGTTTGGTTGCCCAAGGAAAATAATCACTGATAATGCTGCTGCTTTTGGATCCAAAAAAATGGTTGATTTTTGTCACAGGTATCAAATAGCACTTGGTCATTCAACTGCCTATTACCCTCAAGGTAATGGCTTGGCTGAATCATCAAAAAAGAGCCTAGTGGCCATCATCAAAAAGCTGCTAGAAGAGAACAAAAATTCATGGCATAACAAGATAGTACATGCTTTATGGGCTGACAGGCTTACAACAAAGAAATCCATTGGCATGGCACCATTCCAGCTTGTCTATGGTACAGAATCAGTTTTTCCCACCAGCCTTGGGATACTGGTAATTAAGTTGGTCCAGGAGATTCAAACAGAAAAAGACAGTATGGTGAGAAGGATAAACCAAACAATCCATCTTCAGCAAACAAGGGAGAAGGTTTATAACAGAGCTGTCAAAGTTCAGGAAAACATAAAGAGACAGTTTGACAAAAGAACCAAAGCTTCAAATTTCAAAGTTGGAGACAAAGTTCTGAAGTGGGACTCAAGAAGAGAGGACAAAGGTAAACATGGCAAGTTTGACAGCTTGTGGCAAGGTCCGTATATCATCCAAGCCACTGTGGGTCCAAATGCGTTTTTCTTGCAAGAACTCGATGGTACGGAGTTGTTTGGGGGTCCTGTCAATGGCAGGATGCTCAAGCATTACTTCTGCTAATTTTCAGTTTCCAGTTTCATTCTCCATTGTATATATCATTGCAGTGTTGTTTTCAAAAAAAAAAAGAGAGAGAGAGAGAGAGAGAAAGGAGAGGTTCAGTCATACCCAAAACATGAACCTCTGATATAAAACAAAGCAGCTGGTCCTAACATGCTCAAAATCTGGACCGGCAAAGAAAAAGAAGAATCAGCTCTAATATGCCCAAAACCAGAGCTGAAAATGAGGAAAAGAGTGACTCAGATATGCTCAAAACTCGAGTCACAAGAAGAAAGAAGGATACTTCAAGCTTCAGATTTCAAGCCTTCCAGTCTTGTTTTCAGTTTTCAGCAATTTTCTGTCCATGTGCAATTGCTCTTATGCCTTGGATCAACAGAAAACTAGACTATCTAATCCTAGTTTGGTTGTTTTTAAATTTCCGTTGTAGAATATAGAGAAGAAATCTGCTGGACAGTCTAATCCCAGCAGATATTAGATTAGGTAGAGAAACATATGATACCAACAGTCTAATCTGGTCTCAGGGAGCAATAAGGCTAGATTTAGAATAGGTTTATTTTCTGTTGTAAAATAAATGATGTAAAGGGTTTGCTAGTTCAAATTCACCCTAGAAGAAAAAATGCTAGGATTGTAGGAAGGGTAGGTAGATTGTTAGGATGTTTTGCTGATCTAACATATTTGTGACAGCTGAAAATCAAAGAAGAAAGATGGCTTATAGCAACAGGCATCTGGCCTACACCAAAGATCAATTTCTGAATTCTTGACTCCTTCAAGAAGAAGCCATCCCCATGTGGAGCCACTGTTAGCCCCTTATGAATTCCTTGACAAGCAAGCAAGGGGCTAGTTTGTTCTGTGAGCCTTCAAGGAATGCATTTCCCTTGAAAACACATCATCCTTGAAGCCTTTTCACGTTCCCTCCCTTTGACTGTTTCCCTCTGCTGTTTTGAGTCAGTAAGCCTTGCTGATAAAGAATTATGCTCCAAAAGGCTTTATTTCTGCCTTTTTATACCCTTGCAAAATGCTTCATTTCACCCCTTTTTCCCTTTTGTCAAAGTCCCCTTTGTTCCCTCTAAAATTCCCCCTTACCCTCCTAAAAATTCCCCAAAATCCTCATGAAATCCCACCATGCCTTTGTTTTCCTGTTTTCCCCCTTTGCCTCCCTATCGTTGCCCTCCTTAGGCCTTGAAATGCATTAAAAAGGGTTAAAAAACCCACTTTTCGACCATATAAGGGCCTAGCCCCTTTTCCGCTAAGCCCCAATCACTTCCCCACATTTACCCTTAAGGCTAAGACCAAGCGCTTAAAACCTTGAGCGCCAATCGCTCTCCCCGCCCAATCGCAATCGGAACTTCGAAGCGGTGCCACTCTTGTTTTCCCCGATTGCGATCTCCTGATCGCATTCTCCACCGTTGATTTCCCCCCGTTGATCCAACGGCCCAGCGCTAATCGCTCCATCGCAATCGCCGCCTTTCCTCCAATCGTAATCGCAAGTTCTTTGCTCCGCGCTGCGATTACCCCCCCGCTCCGACTAGCGATTGCGATTGGTCCCTGACCTTCGATCCTCGATCGCTTGCTCCCTCCGATTGAATGTGAGCCGTCGATCTGGTCCCCAGATCCAACGGCCAGCGCTCAATCGCGCTCCCCGCCTAATCGCAATCGCATTTTCCGTCGCGTCTTCCCCCTTGCTCCTTGCGATTGCGATTCCCCGATCTGATCCTAGCCGCCCATCTTCCCGCTGATCCGACGACTATCGCACTCCCACCCAATCGCAATCGGAACTTCCAGTCGCTGCCACTATCCGCCTTGTGCGATTGCGATTCCCCGATTACATCCTCCGCCGTTGATCTTCCCGCCAGATCGGACGGCCTGGCGCTAATTGCATCCCTTTTTCCAATCACAATCGGAACATCTGAAATGTGTCACCCCTGTCCTCCCGCTCCGATTTGCGATTGCGATTTCAGTATTGGGTCCCACCTCATACGTGCATTCCATTACATTTCACGCATTTCCTTTGTATTTCCTCCATAGTCTAAAGTCCCGCATTTTGCATTAAAATCTAATGTTCCATATGCATTCCGCCCATTTCTCATATGTCATTCCACGGCTGATCTCCTCCGTCGATCTACGTCCCCAGGCCATGATCGAACGGCCCTTATGCATTGTTACCCCAAACCCTATTATCTGCTATATTTCACCATAACGTTTCATTTTTCACGGTCATCTCACATAAAACCACTGTTTCGCCATTTTTTGCTGCCGCTGCACCACATATTCACGAGTCTCCGCTTCGTCCGCCTCCCCATGCATGGATTTCATTACTATGTTGTGTGTTTGCAGAGTACGAGCGGCGGAAGACCGCCATGATTCAAAGTCTCAGTACAGCTACAGAAAGACAGGGAAAGACCATTTTCAAAGCCAAACTCACAGAGAAAAGGGCTGAGAATACATACAACAGTGTTTGCATTAAAGAAACAGAGGTTAAACTCTGTAGGTCCCCTCCAGAGCCATTAAAGCTCAGATTTCACGGCGAGAGGCAAACCAGCTCACAGGAAACTAAGTCAGCAGGGTTTTACATCAGCAGAACATTTTTCTCCTTGGTAGGACAGAGTGCCCATACCGTTTTCACTCCATGCCGTGCTCCAGTGAAGAAATTTCCGCCCTGACCACCGTCCTATGCTACTTAAGCGGTTGTTAATGCAGTATGGCAAACTATTCAGTCATTCGCGCACCGGTTTGTTTATTTACCACAGTACTACAGAGTACTACTGCAGTCAGGCTACATCAAGATCATGCTAGAGTAAATGGAAACTGGAGAAAGTCACTTCTTCGTTCCAAAGGTACCAGGGATAAATACAGAGAGTTAAAACAGAATAGGCTTCGACCATATCCATCTTTCTGTGTTTTAAATGTTTCATTAGTGTTTCACCTACCTCCTCGGCTCATCTTTGCTATAAAACTCAGTAAAGAGACTATTGTAAGGGTTGTTGATGAGATATCAGAGAATTGCAAGCAGCTTCTCTTGAGACAAGTTCTCCGTGTATGATTGTAAGATATGCTGAGTGAGATGTATTCGGACTGAATGATCAAGCTATTGGCTATGTTGTACCTGATTGGTGTTGATGTTTAATATGACAGGCACATTTCTTTGGATCCTGATCTAAAGCTGCGGTGATGTTCTTCTTTCTCTGTGTTTATTTCCATTACATTTCATTTCTTCTGGCTCACATCAGAATTTTGGCATAAGATTCACCCTTGTTAGGTGCCTTATGTTGCTGCTCTCCCAACCTTATATGTTTTCTTCTTAAAGTGTTTATCTAAAGATTGATTTTTCAATCAATGGGTCTCGTTGGTAGTGGACGTTGCCTACTATGGAATAAGGGTGAATTAATGGAATCGTTTTTATGTTCTCATGATTAATTGAATGCGATACAATGTAGACATCTGTAACCCCCGTATCCGCCTACCAGACTTTTCCATCTATTAAGTTTTCTCTGCCTTCGAAGGCTCAATAAGGCTCATGAACCTGGGAGTTAATGACCTTCCACCTGATCTTATACCGGATTAGTCAAGTTTTCCCTCCTTCATTTTCTTTTTGTCCTTACTATCCCATACCACCTTATCATTTTAGATCCACAGTTTTTAGATGACTAGGCTTCAACTGAAAGTCACATGGATAGCAACCTTTTGACTCTATTACCCACGATTTGGTATTTTTGATTATTTTCTCCCTAACAAATTTCTTTTATTTTCTGCCTGCATTCAAGGCTGGGTCCTTCTCTCCCGATTCCCCACACCAAACTTAATCACCACGAACAACTAAACAGTAATCAGCCTGTAACCAAGAACTAGATTTTGCAGGCGGTTTGACTCACAGAGATCTTCCAGACCCAGAGAGTGGCCAGATCCCAAGGTCTTAAAGTGGTTCTCCGGGCGTGTCTCATCTTTTGTCTTGCCAACCCAGCTAAACATGGGAATTAATCACACCTTTCGAATCCTTTTTAACATCACCGTATCCATGTCAGATTCAGAGCTATTTTCAAGGACAACTGCTATCTTTTTGGTCTTGGAACCACATCCTAGACATCATTCTTCATAATGGACTCATACTCTTCGTGCATAGCATCCTTCCAGACTTGATGCTTTACGGCTTCCTCAAAGGATCCAGGCTCGGATTGTACAATAGTACTCATGGCTGCTAGATACCCTTGGTATCTACTCAGCTTCGTGCTTTCACAGAATGTCCCCCTTGGGGCCACATGTCCCTCAACATCCTCGAGAGTGTCCCTGAGCCATGATGGTCTCTTTCCCAGTGAAGGAGGTGGATCAATCGGGTCCATTGGTCCTTCAACATCAGGCATCGTTTCATCCTTTGGTTCCTCTTGATTTCCAAGCCTTGCTTCATTATCTTCCTCAGATCTCAGAAGATTGACTACTTTCCTCAAGGAAGTATCTTCATCAAAGGTGACATCGTGGCATATCTCCACTTCCCTTTGACCAGGCACATAGACTCTATAGGCCTTCGAAGTTTCACTATAGCCCACAAACATTCCTTTCTTCCCAGAAGCATCCAACTTGCTCCTCTTTTCTTTCGGCACATGAAAGTAGACGGTACATCCAAAAAATCTAAACTGTGAGACATCAGGTTTCTTACCAGAGAAAACCTCTTCGGGAGTTTTGGATTCTAGAGCAGAATGCGGGCATTGGTTTTGTATGTACACGACAGTGTTCACAGCTTCTCCCCATAGAAACTTCGACAGACCTTGGTCACATAGCATGGCACGGGCAACTTCCATAATGGTCCTGTTATTTCGTTCAACAACACCATTTTGCTCGGGAGTATAGACAGTGGTGGTCTCCCTCTTAATGCCCGCTTCTCTGCAAAAGTCCTTGAACTCATTTGTCTCATATTCATTGCCATTATCAATTCTCAAAACCTTGATCTTCTTCCCTGTCATATTTTCCACCAAGGCTTTGAAGGTACGGAACCACATGAAAGCCTCATCCTTCTTCTTTAAGAAGTATATCCAGGTTTTGCGAGAGAAGTCATCTATGAACGTCATATAATATGAACATCCTCCCAAGGATGTCACGAGCAGCATACCAGATAGATCAGAATGGATCAATTGCAAGACATCAGATGTCTTTGTGACACTAGAGGGATAGGTCCCCTTGTATGCTTTCCTTCGGCACAACCGGGCATCTTTGTCACCACCTTCCTTCCTTCGAGAAGGGCTTTGTAGTGAAGGTGTCCAAACCTTCGGTGCCATAGTTCAGTTTGTCGAATAGTATCACATGTCATAGCTCCCAACGGACTTCCTCCAACCTGATATAGTGTATCAACTCTAAACCCAATCGAGATAGCTTCCTTGAAGCTCTTCTTCCACATGAGCACCTTTCCATCAGTGAACGCCACATTGAAACCTTTGTCTTCCATGGTCGATATAGACACAAGGTTGTTCTTCAAATTTGGTACATAGAGTACATCCTGCAAGTGGAGGACTTGACCTTGAGACAAGTGGAGGGTCACAGTCCCTGTCCCTTTCACGGGATATGTGGCATTATCTCCAAGGATAATTTCCAGATTAGTATCCTTCTCAACCATATTAGAAAGTGCTTCCTTGAACCCAGTGATATGCCTTTAGGCACCACTATCTATCAACCAGACATCCATAATGTCGAGTGGGGATGCAACAGAGAGGGCAGATACAAGAATGTATTCATTTCTTTTATCAACAACATGTGATTCCTCATACCTGGAGTTTCTTGATCTTTTGGAAGGTTGATCATTTCCGCCGGAGGAAGCCTTCCTTTTTCCCTTGAACCTGTTGTTCCTTTGATTGCCATTCCTCTGGTTGTTGTTGTCATCACCATCGGGAGAATCCTTCTTCAAAGGACATTCTCTAGCATAGTGACCAGGCCTATGACAAGTGAAACACTTGCCCTTCTTTCCTTGGGACCCTGATTTTCCCTTATTCTTCAGACCACCAAAGTTCTTCTTTGTAGAATGAGCAGCATATGAAGCATTTCCTTCATTCTTGATTCTTCTTGAACACATCTTGACAGTACTTCGTCAAATTCAGGTATCACATTATTATTTAGAATGGTAGTGTTGAACACATGCCATTCGGATGAGAGCCCTCCAAGTGCGGTGAGTACCATCTCTCAATCAGCTATTGTCTCTCCAATAGCTAGCAGATTATTCCTGATTTCAATCAGCTTCAGAAAGTATGATTGGATAGACTCATCCCTGCCTTTCTTCAGATTCTTCGATTGATTCTTGAATAATAGTACTTGATTTGCGTTGTTGGCCTTGAACATGAGGATCAATTTATCATACATCTCTTTGGATGTGCCCAACTCAGAGATGTAGGCCGCCAGGCTTTTATGAATGGATTCCCTGATCATCAACTTTGCTTTGATCTCCCCCTTCTTGTACTTTGTTTTGGCAGTAGCAGTAGCAGTGTATGGAGGTTCTTGGATTTTACTTTGCACATAGTACATGACGTCTTGGTCTTCCAATTTTTGATCCAATATCATTTTCCAAGCATGGAAGTCATCTTTCCTAGTCAATTTGTCATCCTCCTTGAAGCCATAGCTTGTGGAACCCATTATCCTCTCTGGTGATTGCTACAAATAGGGCTTGTCTTCACCTCAGCTCTGATACCATGTAAATTTATGTAGATGTTCTATGCTTGATGCAACTTTACTTTTCACTACAACAATCACATAAACAATCAAGTAAAATGCTGATAGAACATACCAGAAGATCTATAGAAGACAAACTAGAAACAGAAGACTGTGGTGGTGTGTTATGGCAGTCAACAAGATGCTTCAACCAGCAAAGTTTTCTTGGTTAGCCAACCCAGCTTGTGTCACAACAACCCTCAAAACAGTCACTCGGTCAACCCAAAGTCAACCCCAGAAAAGTCAACGTTGTCCAGAAAAGTCAACGCAAGGCAGCAGCAATAAATTCAACGCAACTTAGTCTTCGTTCAACCTTTTGACCTCAATTCTTGTGCCAATGTGTACGGCCTTCCAAAATCAAAGTCTCCACCAATTTTCAGCCCTTTTGGACCATGTGTTGACCAAAGTCAACGCTGGTCAAACTAGCGTGGAAACCCTAGCTGCAGTGAGCTACAGTAAATTCGTTCAAACCCTAGTTGCAGTAATTCGTCCTCTTTCCCACGTGTGAACCGAATTTGCCTCCAAGGAGCTTGTACTAAATCAGAAGAGGAGATGATGTGTGATGAGATGAGTGAAATGATCTCCAACGTTGACTGTATATATATCCATCATTAAGGTGTGTGACACATCTGCTGGGGGTGTAAAACCTTAAGGCTGACCTGCACATATTTGAAATTATTAAAAATAAATTCAAAATAAATGTTCTGCTCATCATATTAAGATCAATTTTATATCGACCTTACACCTCTCTGAAAGAGGAATCTAATACAAATATTGGTATCTTCATCTGAGCATCACAACATGCAGTTTGGACCTATTTGTCCAATTTTAACACTAGCTGCTCCTGCAGATCTTCCACTTGATCCTTTAATGCTATGTTTTTCGCTTGCAAGCATAAGTTCATCTTCCTGGTGTGTTTGACCACCCCTCTTAATGGCTTAGTCCTTTTCAGCAATTTCTTGGCTTTGTCCATAGACTTTGAGACAGTTGAGATTTCACCTTCCCATCTTTTCATCATTTGTTCAAATTGAACCTTCTGAGATCTGTGCTTTTCTATTTCAAACTTCAGATTTAATATCTCTTTACCTGCTTCCTTCAACCGTTCTTTGAGGGATTCTATTTCTGATTTTTCACTTACTTTTTCTTTTCCCTTTCTCTGCTTGATAACAACCTCTTCCTCTGCTGATGGAGACAAATATATGATGCTTACTGGTTGTACAATTTTCTCTGTCTTTTTTCTCTCCATGGCCTTCTTTGCATGTCTGATCATTGGCTTCCTTGGCTGAAATATAAAGCCAGCATCATCACCTGCAAAATCTAATTTCTTAGCAGTCTTACCTTTCCTAAGTTTTCTTCCACCATCTTCGATATCTTCAGCTTGCACTATTGGTGACTCTTCAATGTCAATTGCATGAAGGATATCCTCCAGGTTGCCTTTGGCCATTGTTTGGCTTCTGTTGATCCTCTTTCTACCTTGTTTGTGGACTGTATGTTTCTATTTTGCAGGTGCTGCTTGAGGACTGTATGTTTCCTATGTCCATTTGATATGCAGGGGATGATCTTTTCTCTTCTTCAACTTCTTCTGCCACAACTGGTGATGTAATAGTTCTAGGTTTTGAGGTTTCCTTTGGAATGACCACATCAATTTCATAACCACTCATAAACAAGAGTGAAATCCAATCTCTGTCTAACCTTCTCAATTCTTCCAACATTAACAGCTTTATTATACCATGATGAAAAAGAGATGTCTCATTGCCTTCTGTCTTGATTTGAACCTTATTTGACATTTTCCTTAAACTTCCTTATAAATAGAAAGGTAATTCAAGTGATCTCTTACCTACAAAATGCAAAAGAAGTCTTAGATGATATGAGTAAACCATGTGAAATCTTCCTTCACAGGTGAAATATTTTTGAATGACCATCAGTAGTTTTGCATATTTTTCCTTCATAAAACTCCTAGGGATAGCATTGGTCAAATCAACTTCACTGTGTTCTTGCTTGAGAAACTCTTTACAATCCTGCATTGTGAATTTGGTACCTTTAAACCACTCTTCACCACCTCTTGGGATTCATGTAGCTAATGATATGCTCTCTGGTGTCACTGTAAGATTCAAAATTCCAACTTTTGATGTTGTTCCTGTGAAGTTGGTGGAAAAATCCTTTGAAACTTCCACATGAAAACCTTGCAACCTCTGGCAGAATTGCAAGCAGCCAGTCCTCCTGAAAACCTCCATAGCCACCCTTGTTCGTTTTCTTTCTTCCAGCCATGGATGTTTTATAGTCTTCACTGCCTCGCTTGCTGATGACACCTGCAAAATTTTGAATTTGACAACAACCTGCTTGGCTCGATGAAGTAGCTCTTCAGGGATCGACTTGCATGCAAGGATAAACCATAATATGACAAAAGGCTATTTGGGGTGAGGTTTAAAAGTTTAACTGATAGCTCAGGTTTTAATCATAGCACATGCATGCAAAAAGGATCATGATGACGTCAAACACGGCTGTGTACATTTGAAACATACCATAACGACCTTGAATGACCTCCACCTTGACTCTTCTAGTCATAAAATGACACCTCATATAACTCTGACAACCCTGGCTAAAAAACATAGTTTTGTAGCAAAGACCGTTAGGCTTATGACAGATTCGCTACGAAAATATTAGGCAGTTTCGTAACAAAATCTGTGGATTTCCTGTGTAAATCACTACGAAAATCCAAAAAACTGACAAGTGTGCACTTTTGAGTTAAAATGTGTTGGGAATGACAACTGACATGATATGGGACTGATTTGACTGAAGTGGCATGGATGGAGGTGGACATTAAAGTTAGGATAGCCTTCAAAAATGCAATTTTTATATGTCAATTTGAAATGGCTTAGGAAACCTCATCCATTTGGTCAATGTCCTGCATGACCCTGTCAAGAAATTTTTTTTACACTAATGAGTGATAAAAGTGGCTTCACTTGGGGTGGTGTGCCCCTGTGGTACGCCAAAGAACCTGTAGTTCTAGTGCCATCCATCTTTTTGAAAATAAACTTCTGAAATTTGTCAAGCCTTCTTCAAAAACTTATGGCCTTCACCTCGGGCTCAAGTTTGATGATCAACCTGTCTTTATTAGCAGAAAAGCATAATAAATCGAAATATATACAATGGAGTGAAAAATACAGTAAAATTTAAGAGTAGTGCTTTAGAAACCTGCCACTGACAGGTCCTCCAGCACAAAGTTGTCCATCCATCTCCTAAAGTAGATAAGTGTTGTTGCCATGGTATGCAACTACTAAGAATGGTCCCTTCCAGATGTTTTCAAACTTTCCATGTTTCCCCTTTTCTTCAATTCTGGCTTCCCACTTCAAAACTACATCTTGAATCTGGAAATTTTCTTCTTTGAACTTTCTGTCAAATGTTTTCTTTACTCTGTTTTGAGACTGCTGATGGCTGTTATATACCCCCTCCTTTTTTTCTTGTAGAGCTATAAGCTGGTTTATCCTCCTCTGAATAGCATTAGGCTCCTCTTCTAGTCCTTGCAGCAGTTTCTGTAATATCCCGTTTCGGGGATATCTCTAAAACACGGCAAACTCCAACCAGAGATGGACTAGGAGGGCGTTTACCAGTTATGTCACCTCTGAAAGAGGATGAAATCTGGAGGCTACCTAGCCCTTTCCAGACTCTGTCTAAGAGTATGAAACAAACACACCAAGTGGTATAGAACTAGAATGCCTGGAAATATAGATATATATAACAGTGCAGCAAACATACAATAGCATAGGAAGAATGTATGACAACTCATCCAGAAATAAAGAGAGAGAATGCTAAGCCATTTTATTAAACTGAGAAATATAATGAAGTACAATAGGTGATCAAAGTGATGGCACCTAAACTTGCTCAAGGCAAGTGAAGAAATACTCTTAGATTACACCGGAAATGGCTGCTCTCTGAACTGCGTCCCAACTGCTGGAAAACTACCGTGTAGCTGCTACCACTAAAATGAACTGATGACTAGGGGTTTTTCCCCTTGCTGGAATGAGCTAAAAATTTGGAATCCTCCTCTACTCACCAATCCCGACAAAACCCAGAAACCATATCAGAAATGGCCAACCTCCGAAAAACACCCCCTTGGGGACTTACGCTGGCCTCCAAGGCTCTGCGCAGAGGCTAAATGAGAATGAATGAAATACCGCCTCAAACTCCACCAAAATCCTCCCAAAGGCAAAGGCTGATCCTCTGCTCAAAATCTCGGCTCAATCTCCTGCAAAAACCCCGATCCGGAACACCTCCTAGATGGACTGTGTCCTCCCTCTCAGTGACTGCGCAGTCTCTATGAATGCCCAGCTCCGCAACAAACCCAAACACCAAAACCTCTCACAAAATGCTGAAGAAATAACCTTGCCCGAGCAGGCACTCGAAGTCCCCCGGGGCTAAGGGTGAGATCTCCGACCGGAGACACTCAATGCACTAAACAGTGCTGCAGACAGGCTAAACAGCCAGCGTGCTCAAGAAGTCCAAACGACCAGCTCGATATCATCAACAACAAAATGAAAAAAATGAGGAGGCTCTCCCCTCTATATAGCATGAGCCCCTCTCAACCCTAATGCTCATCTCTTCCAATGTTGCCACGTGCTCCTTCTTGGCCTGCGTAGTCCCTCCATGTGTCTACGTGGGCCCCCTCTCTGCGTGGTCTCTTGGCCCCCTCGACTCACTTAAGTTACAACTTTGTGCTACTAGGGAGTGAAATTTTATTTCTAAAGTGAGTTATGTCTCTTCTACTCACCTTTTTATTTATGAATAAACTATAGACGGCAAAATTGAGCAAAATTCGAATATTCCAATTAGCCATAGCTAATTAGGAATATTACAATTTCATTACAGGAACTCCCAAGGATGTAGAAAAAATAGCTTCAGCTCCATACACTAATTCATAAGGTGAAGTACCAATGGATCTCTTTGTACAAACTCTATCAGCCCACAGAGCATACTTCAACTTTAGATTCCATGATCTCTTGTTTTCTTGTAGTACCTTCTTGATAATTCTCATAATGCTTTTATTAGAGGATTCAGCAAGACCATTACCGTGTGGGTAATATGTAGTTGAGTGTCCAAGTGTTATATGATACTGATGACAAAATAAAATTAACCTTTTGGACATAAAATCTTGTGCATTGTCAGTAATAATCTTCATAGGAGAGCTAAACTTGGACAAAATGTTGTTCTCTAAAAACTGACTGATGACTGAGTCATTTGCTTGCCTTGTTGGGATTGCTTCAATCCATTTAGTGAAATAATCTGTTGCTGTCAGGATCCAGCGATGCTGCCCTGAAGATGATGGGTGTATTTCACCAATAAAATCCAACCCCCACAGTTGGAAAGGCGATTCAACATAAATTGGCATCAAAGGTAAAGGAATCAACTTTTTCTTACTATTAAAAATTTGACATTCATGGCAGGCAGCAATCTTCTTGTAAACATCTTTAAACATGGTGGGCTAGTAGTACCCTGCTCTGAGAATTTTGTTTGTTGTGGCCTTCCAGTACTGGTGTCCTCCACAATCTCCCTTATGAAACTCTTCAATCACCCTTTCAGCTTCCTCTTCCAGCAAATAGTTTAAAAGAATTCCACTAGTATCTTTCTAGTATAGATTATTATCTATAATGCAGTATCTTAGAGATTTCAGCTTCACAAATCTTGCTTTTGATTAAGTCAACTCTGCAGGAAATCTCTGGAGATGCAAGACAAAGATAATGTCTTTGTACCATTCAGATAAAATTAACTTCTCTTCAATGGGAATCAAATCTTCATCTTCTTCTGACAACTCTGAAATTTCTGCAATAAAATTCATGTCAAGACAATCAAAATTGGATTGTGCCATCAGCTTTGCCAACCCCTGTCTTGTCCCCAATTTTGTAGGTCTGATTTCTATGTCATACTCTAGCAAATTAGCTATCCACTTCCCTCTCTTGCCATCAGAATCAACTTGTGTCAAGATGTCCTTAACCACAGTGTTAGGCACAAATGCAATGACATGAGAGTGCAGAATATAAATTATGAAATCCTTAATGGCTTTGATCAAAGCATATGCCTGTTTTTCTAAAATATTGTATTTCAGCTCTGAGTTAGCAAGGGTTTTGCTAAAGAATGAAACTGGTTTCTCTATACCTTGTTGTCCTTTCTGCAGTAAAACTCCAGCTATGGTATTTTCAGATGCAAATGTGAAAGCCAGAAATTCTTTTGAGAAATTTGGACTAATCAATACTGGGGCCTGAGTGAGGGCTTTCTTTATTTCTTCAAATGAGTTTTTGGCTTCAACAGTGCATTTAATATCAGCTCCTTTCTTCAACATCTTGGTAATGTCTTTGACAATTTCAGCAAAGTTCAAGATGAACCTTCTAACAAAGTTTACTCTCCCAAGAAAGGACTGAATTTCCTTCCAGTTCCTTGGGAGGTCTATCTTCTGATGGCATTAACTCTGTTTGGATCAATCTTTATCCCATCCTTTGATATAATATGTCTTAGCAATTTTCCAAAGGTTAGAGCAAAAATTATTTTAGTAGGATTAACACATTTAAAATACCCCTAGATCTAGGGAACACAATCCTACTTTTTAGGAATGGATAATCTTCACTTTAATCATTGTTATGCTTGTTGAGTTGGATGTGTGACACTCATTTTGAGTAATGAGTCTCTGTTGGGATGGCCCACTGACAGGTTAGAGGTCTCCAGATGGCTGGTGTGCTATTGGAACCCTCAAAAATCTTCAAAAAGGCCTCTCGCTATGAAACAAGGCAGTTTAGGCAGTTTCGTAGCGAGTTTTCATAGCATATGAAATATTGCCTTTTCACCCATCTCCTTGCCACCTTTGCTGATCAAAAACCTTTACTATGCCTAAACATCTTGAAAACAAACAACTCCCCTCCTTAAACTTTCACAAAACTGAATTTCAAAGAAAAATTGCATCTTCAGAATTTTCGTAGCGTTTTTCTGGCTTCAAGCTTGAAACATGCTACGAAACTGCCTAAAAAACCAGAATTTGCTATTTTTGTGACTGTCTTCAAAAATTGATCTTCTGAGGCAAAATTTAGGTTCTTTGTAAGCCATGAACCTCATCAAACATGTTTTAGTTCAATTTTTCACTCTTTAGGAGTTTCTTCTTCATTTATAATTAATTGGCTTATGGGTTCTTCAACCACTCTCATCCTCAGCCCTTTCTTCTCTAGCTCAACTTGGATCAAGTCCAGTTGCTCCTATAGGTCTTCCACTTGATCCTTTAATGCTCTGTTTTTAGCTTGCAAGCATAAGTTCATATTCCTGGTGTGTTTGACCACCCTCCTTAATGGCTGAGTCCCTTTCAACAATTTCTTGGCATTGTCCATAGACTTTGAGACAATTGAGATTTGACCTTCCCATCTTTTCATCATTTGTTCAAATTTAACCTTCTCAGATCTGTGCTTTTTTGTCTCAGACTTCAAATTTAATCTCTTTACTTGCTTCCTTCAACTGTTCTTTGAGGTATTCTATTTCTGATTTTTCACTTACTTTTTCTTTTCCCTTTCTCTGCCTGATAACAACCTCTTCCTCTGCTGATGGAGACAAATCTATGATGCTTAATGGTTGTACAATTTTTTGTCTTTTTTCTCTCCATGGCCTTCTTTGCATGTCTGGTCATTAGCTTCCTTGGCTAAAATATAAAGCCAACAACATCACCTGCAAAATTTGATTAGACTGTGATGAAAAAGAGATGCCTCATTGCCTTTTGTCTTGATTTGAACCTTATCTAACATTTTCCCTAAACTTCTGTATAAATAGAAAGGTAAGTCAAGTGATCTCTTACCTACAAAATGCAGAATAAGTTTGAGATGATATGAGTAACCATGTGAAATCTTCCTTCACAGGTGATTTTTTTTTGAATGACCATAAGTAGTTTTGCATAATTGTCCTTCATAAAACTCCTAGGGATAGCATTTGTCAAATCAAATTCACTATGTTCTTGCTTGAGAAACTCTTTACAATCCTACATTGTGAATTTGGTACATTTAAACCACTCTTAATCACCTCTAGGGATTCCTATAGCTAATGATATGCTCTCTGGTGTCACTGTAAAATTTAGAATTCCAACTTTTGATGTTGTTCCGGTGAAGTTGGTGGCAAAATTCTTTGAAGTTTGTGCATGAAAACCCTGCAACCTCTGGCAGAATTGCAAGCAGCCAGTCCTCCTGAAATCCTCCATAGCTGTAGGGTCTTCATTGAGTAATTTCAAATACATGGGTTCATACCCGTGGCAATGGCCACCCTTGTTCGTTTTCTTTCTTGTAGCCATGGATGTTTTATAGTCTTCACTGCCCCACTTGCTGATGACACCTGCAGAATTTTGAATTTGACAGCAACCTGCTTGGCTCGATGAAGCAACTCTCTATTGATCGACTCACATGCAAGGATAAACCATAATATGACAAAAGGCTATTTTGGATGAGGTTTAAAAGTTTCACTGACAGCGCGGGTTTTAATCATAGCACATGCATCCAAAAAGGATCATGATGACATCAAACACGGCTGTATACATTTGAAACATACCATAACGACCTTGAATGACCTCTACCTTTACTCTTCTAATCATAAACTGACACCTCATATAACTTTGACAACCCTAGCTAAAAAACACAGTTTCGTAGAGAAGACCGTTAGGCTTCTCACAGATTCACTACAAAGCTATTAGGAAGTTTCGTAGCGAAATCTGTGTATTTCCTATGTAAATCCCTAAGAAAATTTGAAAAATTGACACTTTTGAGTTTAAATGTGTGGGGAATGACAACTGACATGATATGGCACTGATTTGACTGAAGTGGCATGGATGGAGGTGGACATTAAACTTAGGATAGGCTTCAGAAATGAAAATTTTTTTATATAGCAATTTCAAATGGCTTAGGAAACCTCATCCATTTGATGAATGACATGCATTACCCTATCAAGAAAAAAAATTTACACTAATGAGTGATAACAGTGGCTCCACTTGGGATGGTGTGCCCCTGTGGTACGCCAAAGAACCTGTAGTTCCAGTGCCATCCATATTTTTGAAAATAAACTTCTGAAATTTCTCAAGCCTTCTTCAAACTCTTATGGCCTTCACCTCGGGCTCAAGTTTGATGATCAACCTGTCTTTATTAGCAGAAAAGCATAATAAAATGGAATATATACAATGGAGTGAAAAAGTCAGTAAAATTTAAGAGGAGTAGTGCTTTAGAAACCTGCCATTTGACAGGTCCTCCAGCACAAAGTTGGTCATCCATCTCTTGAATTAGATAAGTATTGTTGCCATGGTATGCAACTACTATGAATGGTCCCTTCCAGATGTTTTCAAACTTTCCATGTTTCCCCTTTTCTTCTATTCTGGCTTCCCACTTCAAAACTACATCTTGAATCTTAAAATTTTCTTCTTTGACCTTTCTGTCAAATGTTTTCTTTACTCTGTTTTGAGACTGCTGATGGCTGTTGTATACCTCCTCCCTTTTTTCTTGCAGAGATATAAGCTGGTTTATCCTCCTTTGAATAGCATTAGGCTCCTCTTCTATTACTTGCAACAATTTCATTACAGGCACTCCCAAGGATGTAGGATCATAAGGTGAAGTACCAATGGATCTCATTGTACAAACTTTATCAGCCCAAAGAGCATACTTCAACTTCAAATGCCATGATATTTTGTTTTCCTGTAGTACCTTCTTGATAATTCTCACAATGCTTTTATTAGAGGATTCAGCAAGACCATTACCCTGTGTGTATTATGTAGTTCAGTGTCCAAGTTGTATATGATACTGATGACAAAAGATAATTAAACTTTTGGACTTAAAAGCTTGTGCATTGTTAGTAATAATCTTCATAGGACAGCAAAACCTGGACAAAATGTTGTTCTCTAAGAACTAAATGATGACTGAATCATTTGCTTGCCTTGTTGGGATTGCTTCAATCCATTTAGTGAAATAATCTGTTGTTGTCAGGATCCAGCGATGCTGCCCTGAAGATGATGGGTGTATTTCACCAATAAAATCAAACCCGGATTGTTGGAAAGGTGCTTCAACATAAATTGGCATCAAAGGTAAAGGAATCAGCTTTTTCTTACCATAAAAAATCTGACATTCATGGCAGGCAACAATCTTCTTGTAAACATCTTTAAACATGGTGGGCTAGTAGTACCCTGCTCTGAGAATTTTGGTTGTTGTGGCCTTCCAGTACTGGTGTCCTCCACAATCTCCCTATGAAAGTATTCAATCACCCTTTCAACTTCCTCTTCCAACAAACAGTTTAAAAGAATTCCACCAGTATCTTTACAGTATAGATTCTTATCTATAATGCAATATCTTAGAGATTTCAACTTCACAAATCTTGCATTTGATTTAGTCAACTCTATAGGAAATCTGTGGTGATGCAAGACAAAGATAATGTCTCTGTACCATTCAGATAAATTGACTTCTCTTCAATTGGAATCAACTCTTCATCTTCTTCTGACAACTCTGAAATTTCTGCAATAAAATTCATGTCAGGACAATCAAAATTGGATTGCGCCATCAGCTTTGCCAACCCCTGTCTTTTCCCCAATTTTGTAGGTCTGATTTCTATGTCATACTCCAACAAATTAGCTATCCACTTCCCTCTCTTGCCATCAGGATCCGTTTGTGTCAAGATGTCCTTAACCACAGTGTTAGGCACAAATGCAATGACATGAGAGTGCAGAATATAAATTATGAAATCCTTAATGGCTTTGATCAAAGCATATGCCTGTTATTCTAAAATATTGTATTTCAGGTCTGAGTTAGCAAGGGTTCTGCTAAAGAATGAAATTGGTTTCTCTTTACCTTGCTGTCCTTTCTGTAGTAAAACTCTAGCTATGGTGTTTTCAAATGCAAATGTGAAAACCAGAAATTATTTTGAGAAATTTGGACTAATCAATACTGGGGCCTGAGTGAGGGCTTTATTTATTTCTTCAAATGAGTTTTTGGCTTCAACATTCCATTTAATATCAACTCCTTTCTTCAACATCTTGGTAATGTCTTTGAAAATTTTAGAAAAGTTCGGGATGAACCTTCTAACAAAGTTCACTCTCCCAAGAAAGGACTGAATTTCCTTCGTGTTCCTTGGCAGGTCTATCTTCTGAATGGCATTAACTCTGTTTGGATCAATCTTTATCCAAACCATTGATATAATATGTCCTAGAAATTTTCTAGAGGTTAGAGCAAAAATGCTTTTAGTATGATTAAGAGAAATACCAAACCTTCTACATTTCAGTAGAATTTTCTCCATATGGTTCAAATGATCTTCTTCCCTTCTTGAAAATACAGTGATGTCATCCAAATAGACCAAAACTAACTTATCTTTCTCCTCAGCAAAGGCAATGTCCATTGCTCTTTGAAAGGTCGCTCCTGCATTCATCAAACCAAAAGGCATCTTGGCATACATGAATGCCCCCGATGGTGTGGTAAAAGCAATTTTCTCCTAATCTTATGGGTGTACCAATATCTAATTGTATCCTGAAAAACCATCCAGCATAGACATCGTTTGAGACGCAACAATATTCTGCAAAATTTGATCCATCTTAGGAAGATGGTAGTTTTCCTTCAAAGAAGCCTTGTTCAAATTTTTGAAATCAATACAGATTCTGATCTCTCCACTCTTTTTTCTGACTGGTACCCAGTTAGCAAGCCATTTTGAGAATCTTATAGGCACAATAATTTTTGCATCAAAAAGTTTCTTAATTTCCTTCTCAATCAGAGGCATGAACAATGGATTAATCCTTCTCAATTTCTGTTTGAAAGGTTTCTCATTCTCTTTGATAAGAATAGTATGTTGTATAATAGTAGGATCATACTTTTTCAGATCAACATAACTCCATGCAAAAATATCAATGAACTTTTTCATCATCTCAATATACTTCTGTCTCGTCTCCATAAAAAGAAACTTGGAAAGCTTTATCATTTTAGGCGTTGCTACTATACCAAGATTACAAGTTTCTACCTCTTCATCATCAGCCTGCATTGTAGGAGATTTGAAAATGTCATTTTGGTCAAAACGTTTTTCAAGTGGAATAAGACCCTTGGGTATACAATTATTTTTCAACTACAAAATTTCAGAATTACCCTTAGTTTTATCAAGCATGTTTTGTTGATCCACTTGTGTGCTTTCAAATTCCTCCTTCAACCCTATGAAATTTCTTACTTGTTGGTCATCATCAAACACTTCCCAATGGATGATACTGAGTTTTGATCCCTAGTTTTCAAAATAAATGCATATTCTTGAAATTTTTCCAACATTTCCATAATTAGATTTCTGTAGGCTCTCATCCTCAAATCCTTAGTTTGATATGTTCCTTCAACTTTTTTGATTACCAACTCAGAATCTCCACAAACTAAAATATTTTGAGCACCCAATCTTTTCAAAATTTCCAAACTAGAAAATAGAGATTCATATTCAGCCATATTATTGGGACATTCAAAGTTTAGTTTGAAAGAATAAAACTTACTTTCATCATCAGGAGTAGTAATCCATGTGCTTGCTCCAGCCCCCTCTCTTCTAGCAGATCTATTAAAGTGTAGAAGCCACCAGCCCTCTACCTTCTCTTCTACAATTTCTTGATTTTCAGCTTGATGATTTTCAATTTGATGAATCTCTACTTTCCCTTCACTTTGTTCTTCATTAGTTAGCTCATTGAAAAGAATTTTTATCCTAATTTAGTTTCAACAACATAAATGGGAAATTTTTGAGGTTTATCCTTGCTACTTACCATGAAGGCCATCCTAGTTTCCCTGTATAACCTCCTCTGCTCACCAAAAATAGGAATAGTAGCATATGTCAAGTCCATCTGCATGGTGCCTTTGATTTTCGCTACTCAAGATCTGGATAAGAGCATGCCAAACTTGGGTGGAATATCTGCCACCACAATGTCCATTACCACTCTCTTGGAAGTTAGTTGTGTTAGGCCAAAGACAACATCTTTTATCAATCCTATGCATTGGACTCTTTTAGAATCAAAAGAAATTAAATCCTTATATGACCTAGTGATCTCCAAACCCATCCTCTTTGTAATCACCTTAGGCATAAAGTTATGAGAGGCCCCTGAATCCAACATGGAATTGTGTAATGTCATGTCATGAATACTAAGGCTAACATAAAAAGGAGGTACTTCTTCATTCTGCTCATCTTTCAATATTGGTCCCAAGTAGATGGTAGGATGATCTTCTTGTATATTAAGGATATCTGAAGCTCCTAGTTGAGAATTCAACATTTTCACAATTTTTCTTTTGTACCCATTTACCTTGAGAATTTCTCCAAAGAGAACAGGAATCTTGATTCTAGAGATATCATTCTCCAAACTTAAAACAAAAGTAATATTTTCATTCTCTTTGACAGGGGGAGGAAGTGGTGGGTCATTTTTAGGCTTAGCTGCTTTAGGAGCATATTTCTTTAGCTGTGTTTTATTTGCAGTGATGGGAACATTTCTGTTTCTGAGATTGTACTTCTTCTACATTTTAAAAATAGCATGTTGATAACCCTTTAGATAATCAGATTTTCCCTCACCCTTATTCACATCATGATCAGACTCATCATGTTCCTCTTTGGTCAAAAACATCCCAGACATGTTTTCATCTAAGCAGTGGATGGAGTCTTCTTGAATCTCAGGCTGAGTTTCTTCTTCATCAATTAAATTCTTCTGAAAAGGAGGCCTCACTTGAGGGTCAGGATGATTTCTATTTTCTCTTTGTATTTATTGATTCTGAGGCCTTCTAAACTATGGATTTTAATTTTTGGATCATGTTGTGCAGGAGATGAAGAAGCAGTTCCAAGGGCAATTCTATCCATGAGTTTATCCATAGTCTTCATCATAGAATCAAACTTATCATTTGATGTGGAAGGCTTTTCTTATTCTTTTAGTTTTTTTTTACCCATCTTAGAATTCTTAACTGATATCATGTTCACTTCTACTTTCATAGCATAATTATGCATTTCTTCTAGAGAAGTAGATTCTCTTTCTCTAAGAAGAATTGAGAAATAATAATCAAATTCCTCTGCATACTGTAATTGAGCAGCTCCTGGGGGAGGTTTAAGATGAGTAGGTATAGAGTCATATACTTTTTTAAATATCATGGAGAAATTTTGGACAATTTCATCTACAACTCTTTTTAAACTATTGTATTTTGCAAGGCCTACAATGGGTTTGTTCTATTCACCCATTTTCTCAAAAAAAATATCCTCAAACTAATTCCAATTCTGCAAGCTTCCTGGAGCTAGGGCTTTAAACTATTTTCTAACCTCACTAGTGAAACTTTGAGAAAATAGTCTCATTTTAACATCTTCATGGTCTACTTCCTCTCTATCTATGAAATCATTGAATTGGTCTACATGTTCCTCAGGTGTTATCTCTTCATCACTTCCCCAGGTTTTAATTCTAGCTGAGAATTTACTTGGGAGGGCATTAAGAATAGCTAAGAGAACAAGAGGAACATATCTTGTAGGTGCAGCAGGAGGAGGTGGGGGTGGAACATTTCCAGCCATAATAATAGGGATGGTGGTATTCTTGGGAAAAATAGTAGAATAAGATGAGTTATTATGAGGTGGTGTAGTTGGTCTTTGCAGTCCAGATATAAATGAGCTCCACTCAGGTAAAGGTATACCAAATTTTCTTCTCAGCAAGAATTCAAATGGGTCTAACTCCTTTAACTTTTCAAAAGACTCCCTCTCTAACATTAACTTTGATGTAACTACTTCCCAGAATTCTTCTCTTTCTTTTTTGGTTACTAGGGTTGAGGTATCAATGCCTAGTGTTTGCAGGTCTATAATAATATCAGTCAATTCATTTTCACTCTTAGACCTAAATAAAAATTCCTAAATTTTATCATCAAATTTCTTATTTTCAGGACTTCTTACAATTTGAGACGACAAAGCTCTTGAGTTTGATGAAATACCTGGTTTTGAAGAACTTCTTTCAATTCCTATGGAAATTGTGTTTGTATTATCCACAATTGCAGGTGGGTTAGGATCTGGATTTATCCTTGTAATCTCCTTCTAGAAGAAACCTTTAAACATGAAAATTTGTAATGGATTCACCAAGGTAGTTTTTGTAGCCTTAAAAAAATTCCGAGCTCTTGCTACCACCAAGAGTTCAGCTTCATTTTTTGCACAAAAAATTCAGGAAATATGTCTTTAGACTCCCAGCAGATGCACCAAAATGTTATCACCAAATTGATCTTGATAGGTTGCTCATCAATCAACTCAATGTAACTCTTTCAAAGCACTTCTAACTGAATATTAGCCTCTTCAGTTTGAGAGGGCTCTCTCAAAGGGTATTTATGATTTTCAATAGAAATAATACTAGATGGATAAATCTATGAACTGTGACTTGGTTTTGTTTGATTGCCGGCTGAAAAATGAAGGATAGCTACCATTAGGCTATGGAGTCAACATTACTGTACTTAGTGATAGTAATTCTTCACATGGAAGCTGAGGCAAATAGAGGTTTTTAATAATGACAATTCATACACACAACATAAGGAAAACATAGCAATTTCACCCCTAAAGGAAGTCAGAGCATGACAACATGAATTCTGAGTAATTAGCGATAAAATTCACTACAAGTGATTAGGCATAAATATATAGAGCAAAAAATCATTAAAAACCTCATAAGAATCTCAGGACTGGAAGTAGAATGTCACTGTATATTACTGATAATGAAAAAAAATACAAGTAGAAATTTGGTGCAATATTATCCAACCCTTTTCTCTTCGATGTTCAGTTTATAATTAGACATTATTTATAATGTAAATGATCTGCCGAGCTGGCTAGATCTTCAAACTCTAACTCTGACACCTATCATAATTGAAACTACTTACTTGGAACATAAAAAGGACAGCTATCCTTTAAGAAGCCATACTCCTAATAGGACTCTACCTCCTATTTATTACATTCATTTTTTCTAACAATAAAAGAGTTACATAATAGATATTACATGTTCGAGAGA
Source organism: Pinus albicaulis (assembly GCA_034641835.2). Lineage (NCBI taxonomy): Eukaryota > Viridiplantae > Streptophyta > Pinopsida > Pinales > Pinaceae > Pinus > Pinus albicaulis. Next base: position 232,843 of record JAXQQM020089882.1, on the reverse strand, counting down.
CAATTCACCATCACCTAACTTATTTAAAATACCCCTAGATCTAGGGAACACAATCCTACTTTTCAGGAATGGATAATCTTCACTTTAATCATTATTCTACCTGTTGAGCTGGATGTGTGACACTCATTTTGAGTAATGAATCTCTGCTAGGATGGCCCACTGATAGGATGGAGATCTCCAAATGGTTATTATTCTATTGGAACCCTCAAAAATATTCAAAAGGCCTCTCACTACGAAACAGGGCAGTTTAGTTAGTTTCGTAGCATATGAAACCTTTCCTTTTCACCCATCTCCTTGACATTTTTACTGGTAAAAAACATTTACTATGCCAAAACATCTTGAAAACAAACAAATCCCCTCCTTAAACCTTCACAAAAATTAATTTCAAATAAAAATTGTATCTTCAGAATTTTCATAGCATTTTTCTGGCTTCAAGCTTGAAGCACGCTATGAAGTTGCCTAAAAAACCAGAATTTTTTGTTTTTGTGACTGTATTCAAAAATTGATCTCCTCAGGAAAAATTTAGGTTCTTTGTAAGTAATTTTCTTATGGGTTATTCAACCACTCTTGTCCTTAGCCCTTTCTTCTCCATGTAATATCCCCAAAAAGGGAACAAGCAGCAATATTAAGCAATACTACCTAGAAATACTGTAGTTCAGCCAAATGAAATCAGGAGGCCAATATGGAGGCTCAATAATGACATTTACATCAGAAAATCAGAGTTATATTGAAACCCATGAGTTATAGAACAGAAAATAGAAGACTTTACATAAATAAATCCTAAAAAATGAGGTGATGCGACCATAGAAAATGACTGAACAAGATTTATAGCATTATTTTATTGGCTGATAATAGCTGTAGATTACACTTCATATCTAGAGCAGATCTGTGTAAAAAATTTTAGATCTATATCAGATATGTACATTAGAAATTCTCCTATACAAATGCCCCTTGTGGTTTTCAGCAAAAAGTGAAGTACATGGAGTAGATCTGAGATCTAATGTAGCAGATCTGCAGAATGATTCAGAATTTCTGAAGAAAATACAAGAGTATTCAAATAAGATCTGAATATGACATGGATTAGATCTATAATCCATGGATCACCACAGTGAAGGGAAGATTCCCAACACTAGAAATCTTCCTCCCAAAAGTATGCCAAAACACCCTGCAACTTTCTCCTTGAAAATAACGCAGTACTAGAAGATGGACTGCACTGTAGGCTCTAGCACATGGTTGGCCTGATGCCAAGATCAGAAAATTTTGCTCCAATCATCCAATACTCTCTTTCCAAGGGGATAGAAGACTCTCCCACTAAAAAGAGGCACCAGAATGGCCTAGATCTGAATAGATCTGGCCTCCACTTGTTGCAGCTTACAAAGACAACCAAACCCTCAACAAGATCTGCATTGTAGTTGGAATAAGAGCCTGGCCAAATTCCTGATAGTGGACAAGAAATGCAAGACTCCACCAAGAGCTACTCAAGGAAGGACGTGGGATTCCCGATCAGGAACACCCAGTGCTAAAAAACACTATTCTTCGCTAAACAACCAAGAGAATAAGAAATGTCTAAACAGAAAAAATCTTCAGAAAATAATATGTTCATCAACAACCTTCTCTTGTTGTCCTTCTCTTCCTTTTATAAGATTGAGATCTTGCAAAACCCTAAACCATCTCAATAATTTAGCTTCTTTCACATGTGTAGCCTCCAACAAAAACTACGCTATGCATCAATGAGGATCACTTCTTCTAGACAACGCTGTTTATTTGGTCATGGTTGACCCAGTAAAATAGCTCAATCCTTTTCACTCATAAGGGTGTTTATGAAGACAACCCAGATTTATATTTGTTCACATGTGGCATTGATTTATTCATTGTTTTAGGAGTTTTTATAATCCTCCCTTACACATTTATTCATGAAACAGAAAAGTAAAACAAAATTGAATATTCCCAATAGCTTGGGCTAATTAGGAATATTACAGTCCTCCCCTCCAAAATGTTTCTTGTCCTTAAGCAACTGATAAGGTGAGTGTTGCAACACTTCTCCTTCTTCCTTGGTGACACCAACATGAGTTAAGCTTCCACCATAAGCCAAGTTTTCACCAAACCATCCATCCATGTCTTGCTCCTCCAAATTTCTCATGAGAGGCAAATAGCTCATCCCATAAGGAAACAATAGATCATATGAAACAAACATGATTTTTCCCAATGCTCTCTCTGAAATATGAAAAATAAAGTACATGGAGAGTAGCCATCCCATGGGACACATACCATCCTTCCCTCCTTCCTCCATACATCCCCATAAAAAGTACAAGTACATCATCAATATAGGGTATCAAAACAATGTACATACAAACAAAAATTTGTGCATATGGAGGTGGGTCATAGTCCCACATGTGGAACCAACACAGTGCATCTCCGGCCTGCATCGAATTTAGATATGGTAAGTGGTTTTCCCACCACTTACTTGCTATCCACACCATATCACTATAGCTGAAAGTGTGAGATATTTTTGGTGCCTTAGGGAAGCACCCATCATGTTGCAAAATCTCCCTTTTTCTTCCAGGGAGTGGCCCAATTCAGAAATATTTGGGGCCAAATATTTGCCATGAGGCTTACATGATATAATACTCCTCCTTGGAGTCATGGCCTACAAAAAAATGGTGAAAGAATGCATGAAATAATAATATAAAATATGTGAAACAAGAACATGTTCTTCACCAACAATCCTCCTATCCATGGAGTGGTGCATGGATCTATTCTCTTCCTCAAAATAAGAAAGAGAGGGTTGATTTAACTCTCTCATATAGTCATGTTTTTGATCCATATCCACAAAGTTCATGCATATTTGACAATGCTGATATAGTTCTCTTTCAAAGCCCTCCCAGTAGTAGCTCCTCAAGATGATGTTGTTGAGCTTCATAGAATAAGTGTGGCTGAAATAGAACTCCTCATAGGCCCTTTGTATTAAATTCTCGTTGAGCTTGGAGGCCCTAGAAAAGAAGAACCTACCATGATTATATATGACTCCATCTAGGATTGAATAGATTTCATCACGTAGCAAGTCATCAAAAACCATGCAAGTGTGAATATCCTTGGAATATTCCACCAACAGTTGGGATTTCCAATATGGATCTAATTTGCTCAACAATGACAACGATGATAATGTGTCATCTGAAATTCCTACCATTTTGTTGCTCTCCTCCTTGACATTTCCCATGTCAAAGGTGTATGTTGGAAGTTCATGCCCCGCATTTTTCCCCTCTTTGACATCTCCCATTCCAAAGGTATTAGGCGGAAGGTTTACATTCCTTCCTTGTTGCTCTTCTTGCATATTCACATGCTCAAAAGAAAATGGAAATTCTTGGAATTTAGTCTCCCATGGAAGGCTATCATCTATCCAAAACCTCCTTGGTTTTTCCAAAGCATGCATGTGTGACCACCACCTCTCTTCATGTATGGAAGAGTGTTCTCCAAATAATGTTGTCTCCTGATTCAAGGATTGGCTTCCTTGTTCCATGATGGTGTCAATCTTCCTCCTTGCAGCATCTTTTCTTAGCGCAATTTGAGATGAGAGAATGGATAATGGGGTCAAAGGAAAAATACTTTCCCTCTCTTTGAGCCTTTCCCATACCCTCAGCACTGTAGTATGGTCTCCTAGTGCTCCCTTCTTCCTTGGATTTATGAAAGGAGCATCAGTGCATGAAACATCTTTCACCAAATCTGAACCAGCTGGCCTACCAGGTGGTATACCACAATATAATGATGTCTCATAGCTCATTCCCATGTGAACCATAGATGGGAACATATTATGACTGCTTCCACTGTGCAAATCCATCTCTACTTTTTGTGTAGAAGTCTCATGATAATGGGGCATCACTCTTATAGATGTAGGAGTGCTTTTGAGTGGAGCAACTTCCCCATCTTCTTCTCCATGTAATAGAGGATCACCTCTCATCATATCAGAGTTGTGAACCTTCATATTCTCTCCTTCACCCACCTTCTGCAAGCTCTCACAGTCTAAGGTGCTTCCTTTAGATGTAGTTAACCCATGAACACCCATCATCTCCTTGGTGTCAAGAGTCTTGATCACAAAGGACTGATCTATCATAGTGTGTGTTCCCAAAACTGATTGCAATGCTGGAACACATTCCCTCCATTGTTTTTCCTCATTTTATATCATCATAGACACATGATGCTCATTCTCTTCATGTGTAAGATCCCTGGGGTCTTCTTACAAAGATACAAGAGCCCTCTTAGTAGAAGCAATGGCTTCCTCTCCCTCTACCAATAAAATTAGATCTCCTCCTGCTGTCACAAAGCTAGAGGAACCTTTCAGCTCTTCTTCTTTCTGCTTCTCATCAATGGAGCATGCCTCATCAATAGGAGATCCTTCCTCTTTATGTCTTCTTGATAAAGAAACACTCATGTCTTCCTTTTGAGAAGAATGTTCTTGCTGAAGTGGGGCTTTTTCCCTTGGAAAATCATGTAGTAGATCTTTAACCCTTTCAACAATATTCTAAAATGGAGTTATATTCATGGATCCTCCCATATTATGTGAAGGTTCTGAATCCTTGGGCTTATTTTTCTTACCTAAAAGAGTTTCATATGGATTTACATCAAATATTTTCACTAACCTCCCAGTGAAATTTGCATAAGTAGAGATGTTTACATTTCTCAATGAAGAAGATTCAAATAACCACCAGGCATAAACCTTACCTTGGAGGTGCAATGCTACTACTCTTATGGTTTCTTCTTCTAAAACTTGATGCAGCTGAAAATATGTGTCCAGATTATTTACCCAAGACTTGGCTGAGCTCTCAGGTGATCCATCAAATGTAGGTAGAAAGGTTCTACCCAAAGTGTGCTGCATGCACCCTCTTCTCCTCATGTATCTGTTGGATCTTCTCTCTTATTTGAGTTGAAAAAACTCTGGAAAGCTTAGATTTTCTTTGAATCTTTTAGACTGAGATTCATATTTGTTGATTTGAGGCTTCTACGATTTGTATTGTTGTTTGTAGATTCTTTCGGATTAATTGCATCCATTTTTTATGTAATCGACGTTTCGAACCAATCCTCTATGGTTCATCATCATGAGATTCATATTATTGGAGATATTCACCAAGAGTCTCCTCTTTTTGTGTCTCTTCCTCTGCTTCTCTTGCTAGGAATGTAGGCATGCTACAACATTGTAGATCTAGTTGTGTGGCTGAATGCTCACACACATGATATGAAGAACTCAGGCTTTCTTCATGTGAAAATCTCTGCAAGGGATCTGCAATTATTTCATTCTTCATTCCCCTGATTTCTCTTTTCAGCTTATGCATAGTTTGGAATAGATTTTTTGAGAACTCTTTCCTTTTCATTCTTCCAGGTAAAGGGGTTTGACCCTTGTCTCCTTTGTCTTCGGTGTAATCATATTTCTTTTGTCTTCTTCTTAAGTACCTCTTCTCTCTGTCAGTAAGAGGCTCATCTTCTTCTGAAGACATATTGGCTCTTCAAGAAAATCATAGGATGTGCCAAGATGATTGCTCTGGTACCACTATAATATCCCCAAAAAGGGAAGAAGCAGCAATATTAAACAATACTGCCTAGAAATAATTAAGTTCATCCAAATGAAAGTAGAAGGAAAATATGAAGGTTCAATAATGACATTTACATCAGTAAATTAGAGTTATATTGAAACCCATGAGTTATAGAATATAAAATAGAAGACTTTACATAAAGAAATCCTAAAAAGAGGTTCTACAACCATAGAAAATGACTAAACAAGCTTGACAATGTTATTTTATTGGTTGATAACATCTGTATATTACACTTTAGATCTAGAGCAGATATTTGTACAAAAATTTAGATCTATATCGGATCTGTACACTAGAAAGGCTCCTCTACAAATTCCCCTTGGGGTTTTCAGCAAAAAGTGAAGTACATGGAGTAGATCTAAGATCTAATGCAACAGATCTACAGAATGATTCAGAATTTCTAAAGAAAATACAAGAGTATTGATATCAGATCTGAATATGACATGGATTAGATCTGTAATCCATGGATCACCACAATGAAGGGCAGATTCCAAACACTAGAGATCTTCCTCCCAAAATTATGCCAAAACACCTTGCAAATTTCTCCTTGCAAAGAATGCAGTACTAGAAGATGGACTGTGCTGTAGGCTCTAGCACATGGTTGGCCTGATGCCAAGATCTGAAAATGCTGCTCTAATCATCCAATAATCTCTTGCTAGGGGGATAGAAGACTCTCCCACTGAAAAGAGGCACCAGAATGTCCTAGATCTGAATAGATCTAGCCTCCACTTGCTACAGCTTACAAAGAAAACCAAACCCTCAACAGGATCTATGTTGTACTTAGAAGAAGAGCTTGGCCAAATGCCTGATAGTGGACAAGAAATGAAAGACTCCACTAAGAGCTACTCAAGGAAGGAGGTGGGATTCCCGATCAGGAACATCTAGTTCTAAACAACACTATTCTCCGCTAAATAACCAAGAGAATAAGAAATTTCTAAACAGACAAAATCTTCAGAAAATAATATGTTCATCAACAACCTTCTCTTGTTGTCCTTCTCTTCCTTTTATAAGATTGAGATCTTGTAAAACCCTAAACCATCTCAATGATTTAGCTTCTTTCACATGTGTAGCCTCCAACTAAAACTACATTGTGCATTAATGAGGATCACTTCTTCTAGATAGCGCTATTGATTTGGTCCTGGTTGACCTAGTCAAATAGCTCAATCCCTTTCACACATAAGGGTGTTTTATGAAGATATCCTAGATTTATCTTTGTTCACATGTGGCATTGATTTATTCACTATTTTAGGAGTTTTTATAATCCTCCCTTACACATTTATTCATGAAATAGAAAAGTAAAAAAAAATTGAATATTCCCATTAGCTTGGGCTAATTATGAATATTACACTCCAACTCAACTTGGATCAAGTCTAGCTGCTCCTGCAGGTCTTCCACTTGATCCTTTAATGCTTTGTTTTTAGCTTGCAAGCATAAGTTAATTTTCCTAGTGTGTTTGACCACCCCCCTTAATGGTTGAGTCCTCTTCAGCAATTTCTTAGCATTGTCCATAGACTTTGAGACAGTTGAGATTTGAACTTCCCATATTTTCATCATTTTTTCAAATTGAACCTTCTCAGATCTGTGCTTTTCTGCCTCAGAATTTAGATTTAATATCTCTTTACCTGCATCCTTCAACTGTTCTTTGAGGGATTCTATTTCTGATTTTCACTTACTTTTTATTTTCCCTTTATCTTCCTGATAACAACCTCTTCCTTTGCTGATGGAGACAAATCTATGATGCTTACTGGTTGCACAATTTTCTTTGTCTTTTTTCTCTCCATGGCCCTCTTTCCATGTCTGGTCATTGGCTTCCTTGGCTGAAATATAAAGCCAACATCATCACCTACAAAATCTAATTTCTTAGCAGTCTTACCTTTCTTCATTTTTCTTCCACCACCTTCAATATCTTCAGCTTGCACTATTGGTGACTCTTCAATGTGAATTGCATGAAGGATATCCTCCAAGTTGCCTTTGGCTAATGTTTGGATTCTAGTGATCCTCTTGTTGCCTTGTTTGCTATCTGTATGTTTCTATTTTGCAGGTGATGCTTGAGGGGTTTTAGTCTCTTGTAGAGGTTCTGCTCCTATATCCATTTTTTCTGCAGGGGATGATCTTTTTTCTTCTTCAACTTCTTCTTCCACAACTGGTGATGTAGTAGTTCTAGGTTTTTAGGTTTTCTTTGGAGTGCCCACATCAATCTCATAACCACTCATAAACAAGAATGAAATTCAATCTCTTTATAACCTTCTCAGTTCTTCCAACACTAACAACTTTATTAGACCATGATGAAAAAGAGATGTCTCATTTCCTTCTGTCGTGATTTGAACCTTATTTGACATTTTCCCTAAACTTCTGTGTAAATAGAAAGGTAAGTCAAGTGATCTCTTACCTACAAAATGCAAAAGAAGTCTGAGATTATATGAGTAAACCATGTGATATATTCCTTCACAGGTGAAATATTTTTGAATGACCATCAGTAGTTTTTCATAATTATCCTTCATAAAACTCCTAGGGATAGCATTGGTAAAATCAACTTCATTGTGTTGTTGCTTGAGAAACTCCTTACAATCCTACATTGTGAATTTGGTACCTTTAAACTGCTATTCACCACCTCTAGGGATTCTTGTAGCTATTGATATGCTCTCTGGTGTCACTGTAAGATTCATAATTCCAGCTTTTAATGTTGTTCCCGTGAAGTTGGTCGCAAAATCCTTTGAAACTTCTACATCAAAACCATGTAACTAGTGGCAAAATTGAAAGCATCCAGTCCTCCTGAAAACCTCCATAGAAGTAGGGTCTTCATTAAGTAATTTCAAATCCATGGGTTGATACCCGAGAAAATGGCCACCCTTTTTCGTTTTCTTTCTAGCAGCCTTGGATGTTTTATAGTCTTCACTGCCTCGATTGTTGATGACACCTGCAGAATTTTGAATTTGACAGTAACTTGCTTGGCTCGATGAAGCAACTCTCGAAGGATCGACTCACATGCAAGGATAAACCATAATATGACAAAAGGCTATTTGGGTTGAGGTTCAAAAGTTTAATTGAAAGCTCGGGTTTTAATCATAGCACATGCATGAAAAAAGTATCATGATGATATCAAACATAGCTGTGTACGTTTGAAACTTACCATAACAACCTTGAATGACCTCCACCTTTACTCTTCTAATCATAAACCGATACCTCATATAACTCTGACAACCCTGGCTAACAAAATAATTTTCGTAATGAAGACCGTTGGGCTTCTGACAGATTCGCTACGAAACTATTAGGAAGTTTCGTAGCGAAATCTACAGATTTCCTGTGTAAATCTCTACAAAAATCTAAAAGACTGACAGGCGTGCACTTTTGAGTTTAAATGTGCGGGGAATGACAACTGACATGAGATGGGACTGATTTTACTAAAGTGGAATGTATGGAGGTGGACATTAAACTTAGGATAGGCTTCAAAAATGAATTAAATTTTATATATCAATTTGAAATGGCTTAGGAAGCCTCATCCATTTGGTGAATGACCTACATGACCCTGTCAAGAAAATTTTTTACAACTAATGAGTGGTAACAACAAGTATGCAAGGGAGATACTGGGTAAGTTTCACATGGAGGGCTGCAGACCCATGGATACACCTCTTCTAGGAAGCTGGAGGAAAGAGGATGTTGCTTCTGGAGAGGTAGTGGATGCTACTGTCTATTGACAGTTACTAGGTTCGCTAATGTATGTGAACACAAGACCAGAAATTTTCTATGTGGTTAACCAACTGAGTCAAGCTATGGTTAAGCCTACCAATCTCTTTTGGAAGGCGGGTAAGCATGTTCTAAGATACCTGAGGGGCACATCAGAGTATGGTTTATGGTACAGATAGATGAATGAGGTGAAGTTGCATGGCTTCATGGATGCAGATTGGGCAGGTAGACCAACAGAATGAAATAGTTGTTTCTTAGTATAGCAGGAAGCAGATATATGTTGCACTCAGTTCAGCGGAAGCAGAATACATGGAAGCGATTCAAGCTACATGTGAGGCTATCTGGATGAGAAAGATCTTGGTTGGTTTTTTTGGTTCTCATTTAGATCCGACAGTGATTCATTTTGATAATCAGAGTTGCATTAAACTCTCGATTAATCTTGTCTTTCATGATCGATCTAAGAATATAGATATATGGTACCACCATCTCAGAGATTGTGTGCATAGGAGAATCATGTTGCTTCAGTGCATTCCTATGGAAGATTAGGATGCAGACATTCTGACGAAGACTCCTACCAGGAGAAAATTCGAATACCATAGAGACAAGATCGGGGTGAATAATAATCCCTTTCTTGCTGAGAGGAAGTGTTGAGATTCAACAAGAAGATCCTAGTGAAAATTAAGCACCCACACTAGGATGGAGCCTCGGGATATTTTTAGGTGGATGTTTATTTATAGATTCATAAGAAAATTCTGTTTATAAACTATGTCTATTTATAGATGTATGTGCAAGTTCTATTTATAAATTTCATGTCTATTTATAATTGCATGTCGACTATTATTATCCCTTAATAATAGTTGGACAATAAACAATAATCTATTCTCAATGAGCACTTGGAAATAGTTAACTTAAGTGAAAAATTAGTTATCTATATGGATTTCGAGTTAGTAGGTTGGTTGGTGGGACATGCAGGTTGACTTAGTTGTAACTGAGTGATTCAAAGTTGTAACAGAATTGGAAGTGCAGTTATGAAAATTGTAAAGTAGTTTATGTTAGTATGAATTCTTCGTCGAAGTGTACGAAAAGGAACCACTTTAGCTACGCATAACTAATAGCCCTAACAACAATAATGGCTGCAAAACATCTTCAGATCTGCAATTAGTAGTTAAAGTGCTGCAACAAACAGATCTATAAATGGAAAGAAATTAAGCAGTAAAGTAAAGAGTTTGCTCCATGCATCCAACAGACAAGACAAGAACACGATTTTTGAATGAATTTTTATATTACAGGGCACCTGGGAGGAAACAAGAAGGTGTATCCAGATCTCCTCAATGGGATGGGTTCTTTGTAGTCCTCAGCACTTCAGATCTAGCTTTCTCTCTCTTGTAGATGTAGAAAAACCCAATGTAGAAGGTAGAGCTCAATGGGAGAAAAATGGCAGAAATGAGACCAAGTGTATAGATCCAGAGTGATCTAATATGCAACAAAAGGTGAAGAATGAAGGGGAAAACCCTCCTATTTATAGCAAAATATTGGGTCATTCTAGATCTTGGTGCATGATTAAAATAATGTTAATCAAATCTAGATCCACCTCTATGGAATATTTTATTATTATTTGTTGGAGGGAAAGGGTGTTTGACTTGGGTCAAATCCCTTGATTAGTAGAGAATAAATAAATAAATGATTTATTTATCTTTTTAAGGAAGTGGTTGGGATATAATCAAATAAATAATGATTTATTTAATTAATGGTGGTTGATTTGGTCATATTTAACAAGGAATATTATTTAAATAATTATTCCTAGAAAATAATAAGATAACTATGGGTTTATCTCATTAGTTTCTTTGTTTTTGGGTTAAACATGACTGGGAATAATAATTAAATTATGTTTTAATTAATTATTCCTTTTGGGGTTTCCTAATTAACATAGTGAAAGCAGTTTTACTTGGGGTAAAACTGGTCTTACATGGTGTACTTGGGTCCATCTAATGATGAAAGGTTCGATGACCAAAAAATGGTGTAACAGATTGCCCCCCAGCGTGCGAGTGTCAGGAGCAAATCGTATGACCGAAGTACGTTGTAAGAATACAATCACTAGACAACAAAAAGGGGATGTCAGAGAGAGAAGTGGGAGGTAGATATTGTGCTGGAGGACTAGACCCTGAGGAGACGAGACTCGCAGGTGCAACAAGTCTCTTTTTATGAGAGGGTACCTGTGCTGAAGGCGGCGGGGGAGGCATACCTATGCCCGCCATGACAAAGTACAAAAGAATAGTGTGTCCAGTAAACAAGGGACCGAACCATAGAGTACAGCTGGCATAATCAAGGGCCAGATAAAAATACAATGAAGAGTCTCACATACATGATGTGCCGGGGATAACAGCCAGGACTAGTACAATAACATCTGAGTACATGAGATAAATACAACCCAAATGCCCCCTGTAAATGGGGAAGGGCTCACAAAATCTGACTGATACATGCAAATCATAGAGGTGATGCAAGTGGCTAAGGCCAACATCATCAAAATCTGGAGCGGCATCAAAGGCTGCAATGAAGAGGTCATCCGGGCATGTGGGGGGCTACCTGCAGGGCCACCCCCTCATGAGGGCTGAGACATCTCACACACGCCCAGGAATCATCAAGAGCTGCTGCTGGGTCACTGGACTGTCCAGTATACGAATCTCGATCATGCTGAAAGGAGCTGGAGAAGCAATCAAGTCAAAGGGAAGTGAGAGATCCCCATGCCTGATCTGAGGCACCGAACAAGAGTGGAAGCTGGAACCAAGGTACACCGCCCTCTAGACCTTGCTTCTGGAATGAATGTGCTGATGTTGACAGAAGGAGGTCCGCCATAGGTGAGGCAATGAGAGATCCTCAACTAAGGCACGAGAGAAAACAATAGAGCGACATACAGACTGACACTAATGACGATAGTGGAAATGGGAATGGGAAGGACTGAGTAGCGAATGGACGACTTCCCTTGTTAGAGCATAAAGAGCATGGATGACATGGCAGCCATTGACACAAGATCATGGGGGATAGGGGACAGTGAGACTGAAGGTCAAAATGTGCGACACAAGAGAGAGACCAAGCAATGATGGGTGGAGGGCTATAGTGGGGTGCAAAGGGACGTGGTATAGACTCCATGGATGCAATGATGACTCATCTTGGATGCTCTAAACAAGGGCGACTCGATGGTGCTGCCACACAGTAAGGGCCCTAATGGGGGACCATGGAAGCATGAGTACAAGATGGGAACTCATGACGAAAATCGACACGAACATGGACAAGTAAGGGAGCAATATGGTGCCCCAAGTACAAGTGGCGTAAGTGAGGAAATTCGATTTTAAGGAGGTGAGTTGGCCCCTCGTGGACAAAATGGGTCCGGGGAAGGAGAAAAAAGAAAGAACAAATGCTGGCTATCTAAAAGGAAATAAAACATGCATTTCAGAAGGGAAATGCTAAGGGTAATATTTCTTAAGATAGAGTGCGTTGCGAGGACTAGGAAGGGGATGGCCTTCGAAATCCTCTAAGAGGTATGCCCCTTTACCGAGCGCCTTACTGATGATGTAAGGGTCTAGCCATAATGAGTCGAACTACCTATGACCAAGGACATCCTGGGCCTGGTCATATACTAGAACAAGGTCGCCTTCGTGAAAGGTACGAGGCTGGACTTTTCGGTCATACTGAGCTTTGGTGCGTTTTTTGGCCGCTTCCATGGTTTGCAAGGCAACACGGCAGTCTTCAGAGGCACGCTCAGGCATGATAAGTCGTTGTTCTAGCGGTGAGGTGTCAGGGAGAAGTTCAACGGCTAGTTGTAGAGAAGGAATTTCACATTCGATTGGTAAGACAACCTCCTCTCCAAAAACGAGGTGAGGAGGGTTATGGTTGGGGGGCAGAGGTGCCCCCAAGCATGGTGTGGTCATGCCAAAATGTATTTAGAAAAATGGGAATCTAAACACATTTTAATGATGTGGTGTGCCATTTGTTCTCGTTATGGTTATGCAGTTTGAGAAAGGAAATGGAGGATTACCAATCTCTTTTGGTACTGCATATAGGGATCAAATGGACTTTAAGTTTCCGAATTGGCATACCTGGTGTCACTATCCCAAAAGGAGGATTTGGAGATAATGAACTGATGTTCTCGTAGAAAAGCTATAGGTTGGTCAACAATAATGTCTAAGAGACTGGGTTGCTGATGTAAGATGAGGGAACGATAAGGGGTATCGTCCCGAGAGTGATCTGAAGTGATATGGGACTCTAGAGGTTCTTCTAAATGTGGAAGAATACTGGGTCTAGAGTCAAAACGACCAGATACACTAGGAGAGTGGTGGAGAATGGCTTCTCTTGGTCTCTCAAATGTGGGTGCCCCCTTACCCAAACATTGGGTTTCGATGTAATGGCCACAAGGTGGATGTGGTGTGAACGCATGGGTTCGATGTAAGGGGGAATAGATGAAGTTAGGGGTGGGAATTTCTTCCATAATGTCGTCATCGTGATAGAAGATGGGGTGACTGGTGGAAGAAGAACCACCTGACGTGGTGAAGTGGCCTGAATCATCATCATGAGAAGAGAGGTTCACATGCGCATCGTCACAAGGGGTGACCGAAGAGGAAGTAGATAAAGGATCTACCGATGTTGAGCCCAAGATGATCGCTGAAGAAAGGTCAAGCGAAACAACAGGGGAGGATTCAGATGGAATGGTCCCCGAGGGTCTCATGGATGATGAGAGGTAGAAAATGTTGGACGAAGGCTCCGTCATCTCGACATCAGGAGGGGGAATGTCAATGGGAGCAGTCATATCTGGTAGTTCTGCTGAAGCAGAATGCGCAAATATGGGAGAGGTGTACTCATTGCGCTTGGCCTCGAATTGGTGGACCGCGGCAATAGAGGTGCGGAAGTCCTCGAGGCGGGGACAAATAGGGGTGTGATGGCCATGGAGATCACACAAAGCACGGGGGTGGTTGGTGTGAATAGTCTTGGGTTTCTTGACCACGGTTGTGGAAGGAACAAAGGCTTCTGGGACCGCAGACTCAGGGAACGTGACATTAACCATGGGCTTTAGATGAAGTAATTCAGGACAGGTATGGGAGGCGTGACCGACAACATCACACAAAGCACCCTGGATGGTATTCTTTGGAGGCTGAGGAGGAGCAGGGTTTGTCGGGGCAGCCTTGTCCTTTGATGCCCCCTTGCGAGCTTTGCCCTTCTTACCCGAAGCGGTCGCAACAGGAGGTGGTTCCTGTTGAAGTGACTGAGGCACTGATGCAACGGGAGAAGCCATGGGGACCGGTTGAACCGGGGTCAAAGCGATATAAGGTTTGGGTTGACCAGGCAAGGTGGGGGCTGGAGGATCAAGGTACCAAACGGGAATCCCAAGTGTCAAGTTAGGAAGAGAGAGGGTGGCCATGATTGGTACCGTGTACACTCCTGGTGGGGGAGCTAGGAACGGTATCTGACCAGAGGGGGCATGGCCAGGTGGGATGGCTCTTAAATGGCTAAGGCCTGGAGGAACCGTGCCAGGGGGATAAAGGGGCTCATGACTACCAACTGCAGGTGAAGGGCTAAGAGCAGGTTGCGGAGGGCAAGGTTGCTGACTTGCCGAAGCAGGTTGCTTGAGAGCAGCCCGAGACGATTGCATCATGCAAACATTTGATGAGCTGGGGTCAGAGATAGGAGGAGGGGAAAGACTAGGAAAAGTTCCAAGCAGGGAGGAATCCTTGTAAACGCCGGGGGAGACACTGGTCAAGGAGTCGACGGTTTGCTTGTTGGCTACAGAAGAGATGGTCGTCTCAGGTGAGGTCCGAGATTTTGGCTCATGATATGTCAACTGGTCAATGGTGACTATCTTCCCATTATGGGGGAAAGACATCTTGCGAAAGACCACGGATGGGACAGCAGACATAGCATAGGTGTAGCTTCGCCCCAAAAGAATGTTGTAGTCTAGTGGGGCGTCAATGACTTCGACGTCAACGCAAACAGTCTTACCGGCGAGTGTGATAGGGCAATTACGGAACAAGCCAATGGGCTGGGAGGCATGACCGTCCCACGCTCTAAGGGTGATCGTGGAAGGGGCCAGCTCAGGGGATCCGAGTTGCTTCCAAACCGAAGCGGACATCACGCAGGTGGATGCCCCCTCGTCAATGATACACCGGGAAACGATGGTGTTTCATATTTTGACTGAGATTTGGAAGGCGACGGAAGGAGGGAGGGGAGGGTGGTCCGATTGAGTGGCGTCGAAAACAATCATCTGGTCGTCAGCAGGATCTACAGCGCCCACGGCAGATAGTAGAGCCTTCTTTTGGGAAGGGCACGACTGGAGGAGTTCCAGTGTGGAAATGGCCGCGGGTGATTGCGCCAAATCATCAACTATGCTATATGACTGAGCGACTCGGCTGGAAGCAGCATTTCGGCGTAATGGTCCCTTTGGAATCTTTGGATGAACCTCAACTTTGGGTTGAGGGATGTGTAAGGGGCCACTGGATGTCGAAAGAGGCTTTGTAGAACCTGAAGAGGGAGGCTCAGGGGCAGACTGAGCAGGAGGCTTGGGGTACTGGCGAGACCGAGTTTGAAGGTTAAGGTCGACGGTTAGAGGTGGATCAGATTTCATCATGAGGATCTAGGAATTGGAGGAACCAGAAGGGGAAGGTGGAGTGGCCACCTGTCCGTTAAGTAGTTGGGTAGTCATGAATCCCTGCTGTGCAACCACCGGCGCTTGAGGGGGTGGTGATGGCTGTTGCAGGGGTTGAGAAGGCAAGGGAGGTGAAAGCGCATATGCTGGAGGAGCTGGTGCACCAGGTTGTGGATGAGGGTAATGGTTAGGTTGGGAAACATTGAGGTAAGAAGGAGGTTGGGCAAAAGGATGAGGCATGCCGTATCCTGGATGCGTGCTACCGGGAGGGGGAGAAGTGCAGGGAGTGGTGCCCCCTCCCCCAGGAAAACCATAGCTCATGAGAGGATGAGCGGATGGATGAGAGATAGATCCAACGATACTGTCGGCGGCATGAGGTGCCCCCGGTGTATGGGCATCACCGGGTTTGGGGAGAGTAGGTAGGACAGTAGGATCATAACCTGTCTGAGCGTAGATCAGGTCATACTTTAATGCCATTTGGAGGGCATCTTCTTCGGTTTGAGGAAAATGCGATGCGACATCTTTCCCAATAGGGGACAAGAGAGATCTAAGGAACCAGTCCATGTAGACATGGTCTTCGAAGGGAGGAGATTGGCATAGGCTCCGTCTTCTTCGCCATTCCTGGACATGGGTAGAAAGGCGGGTCGAAGAGGTTTGCTTGAAGGAAGTCAAGAGTTCGATACCAATGTCATAACGAAGGGGAAGCTGGAAGTAAGATAAAAAAGCTCGGGCAAGAGTTGCAAAGGTGGTATGGGAGGAAGTGGGCTGATCAACATACCACTTGGAAGCTTCGCCTGTAAGCGTGCGTTGGAACAATCGAAGACGAATAGAGTCATCGGTAATGGAGGTCGATGAACACCACATGTGGAAAGATCGAACATGATTTGAAGGATCTTCTCCAGCATGGCCTTCAAACTTTGGGATGTCGGAAGGGAGCTTTGTCGGCATAGCAGGCCAACTAGCATTATGGTGTATAGGGTCGTTTATCAACCGGTCCAAATCGGGGAGGCTGAGGCCTGCCAAGAAGGGGAGCACGGGTGAAGCCGAGGTAGTTCCCGTGGTGGTTCTGCTAGTGGTAGTCCCGGCATTAGGGCCGGGATTCCCGCTAGTGTTAGGCCCTGGACCTGACATAGTGGAGGTGACAGGGGGGAGAACCAGAAGGAAAAGAAGAACCCAAAGAATCAGAGAAGGACTGGCTCGACGATGGTGGGACGGAGCAGGTCGATCGACCGGAGACTGAGGGTGAAGGCCAAGGAGGCTCCGGGAAAGGTGCCTTGGGGCGCAATGATGTGAAGAAGAAGCAGAAACGGGGGCGAGGAAAGACGAGAATCAATTAAGGTGGGGAGCAGAAAGGGTGGGTGTTAGATTGATTTTAGAGTCTTTTCCAGGCGGTGTTAACCAGACGCTTCTTCACTTAGGGTCAGTGTGTGGCGTGCGTTAATTTTAATTTTTAAACCCTTCTCGTTTTGAGAGCAAGAAAAAGTGTGCTGCGTAGCTGAAAATAAACCTACAGAGAACAATATCTAATGCTGAAATAACAGAAAAATAACAGCTACTTGTGCATCAATCAAACCCAAAGAGGCGGGTCTCTCAAAACTACTCTAAAAGAGGGCAAAAATCTAGACAAAACACACACAAAAAGAGCTCAACAGATCTGGGGTCGGAAGGGACAGAGATCTGGAGTATAAAGCTGCAGGGAAGAGGTGCAGATCACAGCCAAGAGACAGGGGCAAGGTGGCTGGAAAAAAGGAGGGAAATCAGCAAATAACCGGAGGGGGGAGGCGGGGGCCTTCAAAGGAGGTCCAAACAAAACGACAAGAGGTGATTTGAAAGGAAAAGAGGTTGATTTCAATGGATCTGGAAGTGAGGTCACAGATCTGGAAAAAGAGGGGGCTGAAGCTCTGAAACCGACGGCTGAAACAGCTGAAACTCTTCCACAAAAAGTGGAGGTACTAAAGCCCTAAGGGGCTGGGTTCCCACTTAGATGAGTAAAAACAGATCAATGAGATCTTGAGTCGGCGAGAGGTACAGAACAGGAGAGAATTTGGAAGACCACTGACGGAGAACACGTGAAAATAGGAAAAATGTGAAAAAATCACGGAGAAAAGCGAGTCCATGATTCAGGCACGATCGAGTGGTCATGAGAAAACAGTGCAGAAAAGTGTGACTGGGGTCAGTCCGGGTTTGGGCCAAAAGAGGTCGACCCCGTTCGGTTGTCTGTTGTGATTTTCAAAAGTTGCGCAGTCTCGAGTTCTTGGTGGTGTAAACCACCAACGCAATAGGGCCAGAAACACACGGAAGTTAGAAATTTTAAGTTTTTAGGGTTTATGTGAGAAAAATGACATAAAAAGAGGAAAACTAAGCAGCTGAAAAGAAGCCCTAGGGCCTGAAGTAGCTGGATATGCAGGAATATGAAAAACGACAGCGGTCGTAATTTAAAACCCGTGTGGAGTCGCCATTTGTTAGTATGAATTCTTCGTCGAAGTGTACGAAAGAGAACCACTTTAGCTACGCATAACTAATAGCCCTAACAACAATAATGGCTGCAAAACATCTTCAGATCTGCAATTAGTAGTTAAAGTGCTGCAACAACCGGATCTATAAATGGAAAGATATTAAGCAGTAAAGTAAAGATTTTGCTCCATGCATCCAACAGACAAGACAAGAACACGATTTTTGAATGAATTTTTATATTACAGGGCACCTGGGAGGAAACAAGAAGGTGTATCCAGATCTCCTCAATGGGATGGGTTCTTTGTAGTCCTCAGCACTTCAGATCTAATCTTTCTCTCTCTTGTAGATGTAGAAAAACCCAATGTAGAAGGTAGAGCTCAATGGGAGCAAAATGGCAGAAATGAGACCAAGTGTATAGATCCAGAGTGATCTAATATGCAACAAAAGGTGAAGAATGAAGGGGAAAACCCTCCTATTTATAACAAAATATTGGGTCATTCTAAATCTTGGTGCATGATTAAAATAATGTTAATCAAATCTAGATCCACCTCTATGGAATATTTTATTATTATTTGTTGGAGGGAAAGGGTGTTTGACTTGGGTCAAATCCCTTGATTAGTGAAAAATAAATAAATAAATGATTTATTTATATTTTTAAGGAAGTGGTTGGGAGATGATCAAATAAATAATGATTTATTTGATTAATGGTGAGTGATTTGGTCATATTTAACAAGGAATATTATTAAATAAGATTTAAATAATTATTCCTAGAAAATAATAAGATAACTATGGGTTTATCTCATTAATTTCTTTGTTTTTGGGTTAAACATGACTGGGAATAATAATTAAATTATGGTTTAATTAATTATTCCTTTTGGGGTTTCCTAATTAACATAGTAAAAGCAGTTTTACTTGGGGTAAAACTGGTCTTACATGGTGTACTTGGGTCCATCTAATGATGAAAGGTTAGATGACCAAAAAATGGTGTAACAGTTTAACTTAGTGAAGTGAGTTAAACTCAGTTGTGCTAGTTGTAACTGAAGATACACTAGTGAGAGATCAAGTAAATTAATTATTAATTAATTCACAATCAGATGTCTCACATGCAACTGAAGATTTACTATTATTAACTTCATGCATGTCAGATCCAATGGAGACCTAGTTGAGTTCTAGGTGAAAGGAAAGTTGACTATCAGTTGTGACATTATCGGTTGCACACATGCAACCACACACACATTGGATGTGCCCATGATAATTTCACAGTCAAGGCAAGTAGGATTGCACTCATTCAAGGATTGGTATCAGTAGGGATTGCGCAATGGAGGCAGGTTATTTGGAGGTAGTATATTGGCTAAGGAACTTTCCAATTTTTGTATGGCAGTGTGAGATAGTGAGGTCATGTACTGAGAACTCTTGGATTAGAGATTTGAATGTAATTGTTTCATGATCCATGATATAATACATATAGAAGATAGTGGGGTTTTTAGCTATAAGGTTTCCTCGATAAAATTATCTGTGTTATGTGTGATTGATCTTTCTTCATGATATTTTAATTAGCGATTTTGTTTTAAATTTACGCAAAGATAAGTAGAAGCGATTCTATATTTAAAAATATCACATTGTTAGATCAATAGAATCCAGGAAATACATGTATTTTGTATTAAAATTTCTACAACATATTTTCATATCCCAAATGAGGGATTTTCTGCTCCATCGAGAATATCTTAAGATATTCCATTTTTCCAACTCTAGGATTATTAACAATCAACACTAATCTATTTCAGAGATTGACTGTTAGGGGAATTTACTGGATATTTCACCTTCACAAGGAAGGATGAGATCCAGAGGCTACCTGGCCCACTAGCAGACTCTACCAATAGAACTTGTCGAGAGCTAATGGTTCCCTTCAAGGAATTTCTGCAATGCCTCCCATAGGAATGTTGTATAAGGAAATACTTGCAGAAAAAATGCTATAAAGTGTTGGGATCCTCTTATACATATAATATGGAGTCTAAATGCAGAAAGAGAGCTGAAAAAAATAGATCTAGGTGAGTTAAACAGATCTCCTCACCAAAGGTACACCATAAATCAGCCCAAAGAGTGAGCTACAGCAATATGCAAAACATCAATCTGGAACTCTGCAAATCTGATTATACCATGAGAGGGTAAATATCACAGCCATCATCTTATTAATATACCAGAAACGTTATACAAAAATATCATGAGGAACAAAGCCCTCAAGCATTAGAACAAATCTCCAATGAATAGACAATGTAATGCCGGAGTAGCTGCAGCTACATAGAAATGCTGGAAAACCATAACTGCGCAGTATATATGAGAGATGCAGCTGTTGAATACATTAAAAATGATGATGGAGCTGAAGGAATACAATAAAATGCCCATACATGAGAAAATGGGCTGAATATAGGATTTCTAGCCAATCTCAAGGAGATTGCTAGAAATGCCAGACAAAATACATTAGTGACAAATAAATTGTCACTGCAACTGGAACCAATGAATTTGAGGCTGTGGCTGATCTGAAATTCTAATTCCCGCCTCTTATTAGAATCCTCAAAGGGAAAGGGTTTGATCCCCTTTCACTCCAAGCACTCCTCCTGATGAGCACAAGAACCCCTCACAACACTGCCCTCATGGAATAATGCAGTTTCTCCAAGTGACTGTGCAGTGGGAATTGGTGAATGAGTGGCTTGATGCCACAGATCTGAAATATGCTCCAAGAGCCTTCTCTAAAACACCTCCAATGAAGGAATCCATCCTCCTCTGAAAATGCAAGTAGGGAAGAACTCTATGAGTTCCTCTGCTACTACCCTAGCTACACATCAACCTACTACAAGAAAACACTACAACTGAAGGAGTGAGCTTGGCCAAATGCTGGAATGAGGATATGCAGCTCAAATCCTCTCCTCCCATGAGGAATAGGTGGGGGATCCCCACCGGGAACACCCCCAGTACTCAAGAGCACTGCAATCCTTCTAAATAGCCCAGATATTCAAGTCCTTGGCCTCACCACTAAATTTCGGAATCAAAGAATAATCCAAATGAGCTGCTCCTTATTTCTTATAAAGAAATTGAACTCACTTTCACCATAGGCCCCACAATTAGGGTTTGCATTCACTTTTGAATGATTTCCCTCCAAAAGCTGTGTTGTCTTCTCAAGCAAGCTAACCCTCTAAGGCAGCGTTGTTGACTTGGTCAAAATGGCCAAATTGAGGTGATCCTCATCATGTTCGCACGATTAGATGTTTATTTTAGCTGCTTATTCATCCTCCTTTCACACAAGGAGTGTTATTTCTTCACATAAAAGGGGCTAAGGTGTCTCCTTCCCCATTTTATTAAATAAAAAATAAAATGTGTAACTATAATATTCCATTTTAGCTTGAGGCTAAAATTGGGAATATTACAGTCCTCCCCTCCCACATGTTGCTTGTCCTCAAGCAACTGCATAGAGAGAAAAAAATTTATCACCCTTCTTCTCTTGTGGCCTCTTCATCAACAATCTCCACCGCTGCTCAAGATATAATGCAATATAACTGTCCTCCAATGCCTCCTCCCAAGTATGCAACCCAGAATGGTGCACCTTATGGAAATATAGAAGGTGTAGGTGGAAATATCCCTGCTGAACCATGGCATCCTCAAGGTAGGAGTGATGACATGCATGGGAAATATAATCCCACTGATGATCTCCTCAACCATGCTATCATCAAATGGAAATCTTGCCCCTAATTCTGCAAAGTAGTGGGGCTAAATGGAGAGTTTTGTTGCATCATCACAATAAGCTCTTCTCTCCCTTTGTATAACATATGGGGATGCCTTTATCCTTGGGCTAGAATGATGTGGCCTCCAAGAGTGGCCCAAGCTACCCCATCAAAATATCCAGCCAAGAAATGCCTCTGCAAATTCTCCAAGTGGTTTTCCCCACAAGAAGAGAAAAGTGATAGTATGGCAATCATGGTTTGCCCATGGCATCTCCTGCAAAATAGAACATGTGTCATGGGGAGAATAGTGCTCCCAATGGGCTGTCCCAATCATATAAGTCACTCTCCACATAGTGCTACCTATGAAAAATAAGCATCAACAATACAAGGTAGCATAATACAATGAAACAAGCTGCCATAAGACAAGAAGAGAGTGGGTCACTACTCCTTTCATGGGACTAATGCAGTGAGCCTCTTTCCTTCATCAAGGATATAAATAACAAGTGCCTCTCCTGGCCACTTGTTTTCTGCCACACACATCTCCAAATATATGAGCATGAAAATATAAATTGGTGCCAATGGTGCACACCAATAAGCATGTGGCTCCCTCCACAAACCACCCTATGAATGGCCCATCCTTCTGCTACAAAAGTTTACAAATACATCTGTGTACATTATGCAAGAAGAAACCAACTCTTCTTGACTCATTATTCTGCTCAAACAAGGAAGGAAAGTACAATACAAGATGTGAGATTATACCTTCTCCAATTGTACTTGAACTCTTGAGCTTGAAATGGCCAACTAAAAATTCCCTCTACCCTCAATGAGTAGGGAAGTGGCTGTGAGGTTCTCTCCACCATAATCAAGTGGGCTATGCATATCCCTATGTTGATAGGTGCTATGATGAATTCCCTCCAAATGAACTCCTTTAGCCAATCAAGGTATGCATCCAAGTGCATAGCTAGGAAGCCCTCATGTGCTGCATGCAAATAATTTCTCCTTGTGACTAGAAACTCTAGCCAAGAAGGGTCTGCTATGACCATACCATCAACCATGTATCTGTCATCATCCTCCTGATCATCAAGAATTACGCATGCATCAAGATTCTGGGACCTCTCAACCAAAAGCTGAGTCCTCCAGCATGGATCAATCCCCCACATAGACAACGCTGATATTCTACAATAGGGTGCTCCATCATGCTACTGCCTACTACCTTGACATCCCCTCATGTCAAATCCATCCTCCAATGTTGCTACCAAGCCATCACGCAGCTGCTCATGCTCAAAGAAATGATATCTCTAAAAATAAGCCTCCCATGAGAGACTGTCACCTCCAAAGAATCTCCCAATCCTAGGTAATGTAAGCATGAGTGGCCTCCATCCACTCCAAAGCATGAAAGAGTTCTTCCCTCAAAGGAAGTATCCTCTCCCACCAAATCCATGGAGCAACTATCCTGCATCATGAAGATGCTACCCTCCAACCATGCAACAAATTTATCTGCGCAGTCAACTGATGAGAATGGGTGGTATTGAAAATGAGAGTGTACCCCTCCTCCTTGTGCTCATTCCCCAAACTCACTGCACTGTGCTGGACTCCTTCAATGTCTCCACCCATCCAGAATCCAATGAGTGGTGAACCCAAACAAAACATGATGCCTCCCATCATCACTAGATCATGTGGTCTCCCAAGTGGAAAACCACCAAAAAGTGAGACATAAAGATCTGAAAATAGACTGCATGAATGAGTGGACTGATTTGTCCCTCTCTCCTTTACACAGTGCAATCTCTTTCCCTTGTGCAGAAACTTTCTGAATAGATAAGGGAGAATGCTCTTCATCCCTCCATGTTGATCCTTCTGCTATTCTTTCTCCATCTCATAATCCCCAACAAATGTTGCATATGGCTCTGGAATTGTGTCTTGGTACCCACATGAAAAATACTTGGAACTCCTTGCAAAGACACAAGGGCTCCTCTAGTGGAAGAAATGGCTCCAATTTCACCTCCATGTGGTGATGGATCTTCTCCAAATGTGACAACGCTGCTGGTTATTTCCAATGTATGAAAAGTGTTTGTGTTTATGACACAATGAGTTTCACCAATTATTATCCACCAAAACCTTCGTGAATGCATACCAAGTTTTTGCATTTGCATGCTAATGAAAAATGAAACCCTTGAACCAACAATCATGAGCCATACCTTGAGTTGCAGTGTTGCTCCTCCCATGGCCTCATTTCTTCCTTTGCTCCCTTGCAATGCAAGTGAACAAGGGACTGCACTGTGGATCTGCATGTGTGGCTGAATGACCACACCCTTCATGAAAATAGATGGGATTTGCCTCATCAACAAACCCTTCTCAGAAAATTTCTTCAAAATTCCCTTTCATCAAGATCTTCAATAATCTCCTGGAAAAGAAGTAGGGAAACCTCCTCTTCCTTCATTCCTCTTTCCTTGTCTCCTTGTAAATCTCCTCTCCTTCGAGAGACGCTCCTCTTCTGATAGCAATGGATCTTGGGCACAGGCTGAGCCAAGATCATGCTCTGATACCACTGTAATATCCCAAATGAGGGATTTTCTACTCCATCAGGAATATCTTAAGATATTCCATTTTTCCAACTCCAGGAGTATTAACAATCAACACTGAACTATTTTAGATATTGATTGTTAGGGGAATTTAATGGATATGTCACCTTCACAAGGAAGGATGAGGTCCAGAGGCTACCTGGCCCACTAGCAGACTCTGCCAATAGAACTTGTCGAGAACTAATAGTTCCCTTCAAGGAATTTCTGCAATGCCTCCCATAGGAACGTTGTATAAGGAAATAATTGCAAATAAAACGCTGTAAAGTGCTGGGATCCTCTTATACATATAATATGGAGTCTAAATGCAGAAATAGAGCTGAAACAAATAGATCTAGGTGAGTTAAATAGATCTCCTCACCATTGGTACACCATAAATCAGCCCAAAGAGTGAGCTACAACAATATGCAAAAGATCAATCTGGAACTCTAAAAATATGATTATACCTTGAGAGGGTAAATATAAAAGCCATCATCTTATTAATATACCAAAAAAATTGTACAGAAATATCATGAGGAACAAAGCCCTCAAGCATTAGAACCAATCTCCAATGAATAGACAATGTAATGTCGGAGTAGCTGCAGCTACACAGAAATGCTGGAAAACCATAACTGCATAGTCTCTATGAGAGATGCAGCTGTTGAATACATAAAAAATGATGATGGAGCTAAA
Organism: Pinus albicaulis; assembly: GCA_034641835.2. Classification (NCBI taxonomy): domain Eukaryota; kingdom Viridiplantae; phylum Streptophyta; class Pinopsida; order Pinales; family Pinaceae; genus Pinus; species Pinus albicaulis. Next base: position 207,531 of record JAXQQM020089882.1, on the reverse strand, counting down.
GGAATACAAGAAAATTCCCATACATGAGAAAATGGGCTGAATATAGGATTTCTAGCCAATCTCAAGGAGATTGCTAGAAATGCCGAACAAAATACATTAAAGACAAATAAATTGTCACTGCAGCTGGAACCAATGAATATGAGGCTATGGCTGATCTGAAATGTCAATTCCCTCCTCTGATTAGAATCCTCAAAGGGAAAGGGGTTGATCCCCTTTCACTCCAAGCACTCCTCCTGATGAGCACAAGAACCCCTCACAACACTGCCCTCATGGAATAACGTAGTTTCTCCAAGTGACTGTGCAGTGGGAATTGGTGAATGAGTGGCATGATGTCACAGATATGAAATATGCTCCAAGAGCCTTATCTATAGCTCCTCCAATGAAGGAATCCATCTTCCTCTGAAAATGCAAGTAGGGAAGAACTCTATGAGTTCCTCTGCTACTACCCCAGCTACACATCAACCTACTACAAGAAAACGCTGCAAATGAAGGAGTGAGCTTGGAAAAATGCCAGAATTAGGATATGCAACTCAAATCCTCTCCTCCCATGAGAAAGAGGCAGGGGATCCCCACTAGGAACACCCCCAGTGGTCAAGAGCACTGCAATCCTGCTAAACAGCCCGGATATGCAAGTCCTTGGCCTCGCCACTAAATTTTTGAATCAAAGAATAATCCAAATGAGCTTCTCCTTCTTTCTTATAAATAAATTGAACTCACTTTCACCATATGCCCCACAATTATGGTTTGCATTCACTTTTGAAGATTGCATTCACAATTATGGTTTGCATTAGGTGTTTATTTCAGCTGCTTATTTATCCTCCTTTCACACAAGGAGTGTTATTTCTTCATATAAAAGGGGCTAAGGTGTCTCCTTCCCCATTTTATTAAATAAAAAATAAAATGTGTAACTATAATATTCCATTTTAGCTTGAGGCTAAAATTGGGAATATTACACATATTCAAAATATCTAGTACATCATTCCTATATTGTCTCATTCGAGGATGGTTAGCTTGATATTCACCTTTAACTTGTTTGATCACAATTTTTGAATCACCATACACAATAATCCTTCTTGCACCCAATTTCTTCAAGATATTTAGGCCAGTAATCAGTGCTTCATATTTCACTTCATTGTTAGTGCAATCAAAAGCTAACTTATAAGAGCACAATCTAACATTTGTAGGGACCTTATTCCGCTGATGAAAAGGGATGCGGACCAAAATTCCAATGCCTACCCTATCTTTCCGCAAGGCACCATCAAATTCCATGGAACATTGACCATTTTCATCCTCCAACTGCTGAAACTCTGATTTATATTTTGGCTCAACTTTCTGAACTATTTCTTCATGCTTTTCCGGACTTTCTTCTTCTTTATCTAATGGTTGTTCTTATTTTTTCTCTACTTCATATGATGGTTGTTCTGATGAGCTCGGAAAATTCACTCTTTCCTTTTCTATAACTTCTCAGATGAAATTATGAATCTCTGGAAAATATCTACAAACTGGCTATCTACATTATTTAAGCCATTGTGATTAAAAAAAATGAATGACTCTAAGTCTGTATGTACAACACTTATCGGATGATTATTAGGCTTTTCTTTGCTTGTGTTCACATATTTCATCTTTGTTTCACGGTAAAATTTTCTCAATTGTCCGAAAACAGGGATAGTTGCATAAGAAAATTCTAATTGCAATGTGCCTCTCAATTTCCCCCCCAAGAGCTTGATAACAACATGCCAAACCGTGGCAGTATGTCAGCTACCACCACATCCATTAGAACATTCTTTGCCATAATCTTCTCTAGGGATACTACCAAATATTTAATAAGGCCAATACAATGGACTCTACCAGAATCGAAGGAGTATAATTCATGGTAAGGACGAGTGATGTCAAGGCCAAAATTTTCCATAATGGATTTTGGAATTAGATTGTGAGAGGCTCTGGAGTATAACATGGAATTATGTAAAATGCATTGGTGGATTATTAAACTCAATTAAAAAGGAGGAACCTCGCTTTCTTCTAACTGACCATCAATAGCAGGACCAAAAATGAGTTCGGGTTGATCATCTTCGACATTCACCATGTCAAACAAAGGATATAATTTAAGCATCTTGGCAACATGGGACTTATACTAGTTATTCTTAACAAGCGCAGTTAAAGGAATAGACACTTTTAATTTTGAAATTTCAATTTCTAGGCTGAAGGGAGTGGTTTTTTCTATCTCTTTAATGACGACGTCTTCCTTTAATGGAACTTCTTTCTTCTGACTATCCTTTTCCTTATTTGTTGAACTTGTGGATGGATGATTTACCTTTTTTTGATTCGTGACTGCAGGTTCTTTTCCCTTACTCTGATTACTCAGAACATTCTACTTTGTTTGAGTATATTTCTGCTGAGATGCTCTTTTTTGAATGGGATTAACCAACACATCTCTACTTCTCGATGACATCTTCCTATTTTTTGAACTAAGTGCATTCAATTACCCCCACTGATAATCATCTGATTCGGTCTGTAATTCACGATCATTGGAAATGATGAAATCTTCATCCTTAGGTTGATATTTATTTTCAAAATACTCCTCATCTTCAGTCAAAAACATAGGCAGATCATCAGCTTTGAAAAGGAGACTTTCCTCAAAAATTGTGTCTTCATATTCTTCTTCTCCTTGAGCATAGTTTTGCTGCAAGGGTGTCCTTATTTGTTGCTACTATTATGGTGGTTGCTCAGGATCTCGTTGTTCTCTCTGCTTAATTCTTAACTGAGGTTGTTGTTGGCCTCTGTAGTTAGGATTTCTGACCTCGGGCTGTCTCTTAGTGATGAATATCCTGTCAACCATCCTTTCAATAGTTCTTATCAATGTGTCAATCTTAGCATTGGAATATGAGGTGGATGGTTCATCTTTAATGGTGACTCTTCTCTCATTTCTAGAACTAGCTCTTTTCATTATCAAATTTTCTTCAACGCTAATCGTGTTCTTTTTCATATCTTCCAATGTAGCTATATTTCTTTCCCTTAATCTTGGAGGAGTCTTGATCTCAACGAGGAATGCATTATAAATTCTATTGAACCATGTTTTGAAATCTGGGACAGATTCATTGAGATTTCTCTTTATGTTCTCATACTCATAAAGCAATTGTAAATGATTTTCTTTACCTCCCACAAGGCTATAAATGCATCAATTAACTGGTCTGAGTCACAATGGAATTAGAAGATAAGGATATCAACCAAACTTTGACATCTCCAGAGAAGCTCTGAGCTATAATCCTCATTTTTTCATTTTCATCATCAACTTCCTCCAAATCTATGAAGTTAGTGACCTTAACAATATTTTTTCTTGCAGATATGGTAGAATTTTCATCAAACAAGGGGATTATTGGCCATAACCTTGAGGTAAATCATTCAATTAGGTAGGTAAGATAAGTGGGGAAAATCTTGCCACGATTCCTGCTGAGTGAAGTGTTGGATTGACAATGGGAGGGATTGGCTGAATAAGTAGTGGAACAATAGTTGTAGGTAGTAGGTATAAATGATGAGGTCGAAGGTGTAGATGAAAAATCTACAATTTATTGAAGTTGAGGTTGAGTTGAAACAGATATTTCCTCTTGATGGTAGAATTGGATCTAATATTCGATGTCAAGGTCTCATTTAGGTTTAATCTCTTCAAAGAACCAATCTTTTAGAGGACTAAGATATAATTCAGATAGTGATTTGACCTCAGAGAGTCTTAAAGGAATGAAGAATATGTCAGATAAATAGGTTTCAGACTTATATTTAAACAATGACAGTTCAAATTTAAGATCATACGGTATATCTTCAAGAGATAGTAGTTTAGCAGGCAGTGAATCAGATCTCACCAATGGAATTGGTCCTAACTGAATCTCTGTATTTTGATATCTATGTCTCCTGAAAATATTCTCTGGATCATCTATAGAATTTGTTGGATCAAGATAGGGATTTTCTCTGGTATATATTCTCGAAGCCAGCTCTACAATCATGGCACTACAATTATTGAATCAGCCTTTCTGAAACTTAACCCTATCATCCAAAGGATAAAATTCCAATGTTTCTTATCATACATCCAAGGAAAATAAATCTTTCATTCCCTGGCAACGGCCTCAGTATGTTATCACTCCGCTAGATATCTAAGGCTGAGAAAGATTCCAAACAGAGGTAACCACAAACCAATATTTTAGCTGGGTAGCTAGCCCTACCAAACCAGATTGGGCTCTCTCAACAATATCACAGCCAAAAGGGCTGGATGAATTAGGGTTTTAGGCTAGGTATGATTACAAGGGTTTGTTTGAATTGGGGTTCCTGGATGAGGATTAGGTCAAAGAGGCTAGGTCAGGGAAAATAGGATTAGGGTTGTAGAGATTCAATGGGGAAAGGTTAGTAGAAAACCTAACGCTTTAGAGTTTCAGGGTGAGATGGATTAGACTAAGGAGGAGCTAGAAAGAGCAAGGTTAATCATGAATTCTTTCCAAACTGGAGAAGATGAAAAAACTATGAATATTTTCCCATAATAGAGCATGAGAGATGTGTTATCACTCTGTAATTTCTGAAGGTTGAAGACAGAACTATGGAGGGAAACATCAAATGAACTTTGGAATCCAGGACCTAACCTTCCTCGACTAAGAGAGGTATCTCTCTGTTATATATAGCTTGATAACTATAAGTGTTGATATTAGGCTAGTTATAGAAATGAGGTTTGTTTGAAGATTTGGCTGAGGTAATAGAAGAGGGCCATTGGGATATGGAGTCAAACAGGTGTAAACAAACTCAAATAGATTGATAAATGTGGTCAGGTGCAACCAAGAAAGCTAGCCATGTCAATGGATCTTTACAGCTTGTGAAATGGAAAAGAGGAGGGGATTGAGGTTCAATAGGAATGTAGAGTACAACATATCTAAATTTTAAATTTCGGTCTCAACATGGATGTAGAGTAAACCGTCTCCAAATTCTGCATCCAAGTCTTAGAGGAAAACATCATGTATTGCTTCAAGACTTAGCAGGGTAACCTATGGTAAACCCTACACAAAAATTTCTATCCCCAGCAAAGAAAAGAAAACAATGTGAAAAACTAGAGATAAAATATTACAAGAAGAGGAGCACTTCACCACGGATCATAACACAAGCACCTAGAAAATAACATCATTTTTCATTCATTCAATAGAGAGTGTTTATAGCCATCTGACTTTGTTACAATGGTTGTTTTCCCCTTCCGGGCCCCCTCTTTACACTGCTAATGCATACAACATTTATAAAAAACTTAAGTCGATTAATATTCCTACTACAGTGATTACATTTAAGCATAAAATAGACAAGTGGAGACATGCAGGTGGTGATAAGACATCCCTGACCACTACACTTCCTCTGGGATTAATTCTGGGAAAATATTCGTAGATCCAAACACTTAAATGGCTCCTCAGAAGATCAAATAATAAGATTTGTGATGGTTTTGAAGAGGTGACTTATGGAGGTTCTGACATCTAGCTTTGTTATTCGGACCGCCTTTGTCGGATGATAAATTCTAATGCGACGCTGGCACTGCTGCTTCTTTGATCTTACTCCCCTTTCTCTGTTACAAATTGATACCTGTTTATTTAGGGAAAGTGGTTTTTGAAGGAGAAACAATGGTATTCCAGACCCCCCTGAAGTGGTAAGAGGTAATAGAAGGGGGGTGCGAATTTATGATAGAATGACACATAAGGCGGTCCCTTTCTTGAAAACCACTTGTTTCGGACCCCCTTGTGAGGATAAAGTTAGGCTGCTAAGGGGGGGGGGGGGAAATGAAACATAGGCCATCAGATTAAGGATGATGGTGGCGCGATGAGGTGGAAAACCTTTGCCCCTTGCTGGGTCTTTACCACAAGTATTTTTTGTTGTGTTTTGGCCTATTTATTCATCAGATGATCTCCAACCTCGTAGGCGCGTCGTGACTTATTTTACACACAAAAAAATGCAAAAACCCATTTACCCAAACCTGAAAATCTTTTGTTTTCAATTATGAAGCTGCATATCATCCACATCAGTATTGCATCTCACTGCCTTAACTTCTCCTTTGCGCCTATCCTCTAACATTTAAGATTTGTGATCGGGTCCCACTCGACATTTCACATCCCATTTCGCATATTTTACCATTTATCTCTTGCGCCCAGCGCTTATCATTTGTGATTTTCACACATTTCATTTTGGCGATTATAACATTCTCCTTTGCACTTAACTCTTAAAACTTGCGATGTGCAGCACGCGGGCCAAGCTACGTCACCTGACACGTCACCCTACTTTGTCATCTTGCCACGTCATCTACCACATCAATCGCCACGTCATCTGCTACATCACCCGCCACGTCATCTTCTACATCATCCTGCCACGTCGCCCATATCTCACTTCGGAGATTTTAACATTTACCTTCAGCAGCAATTCTTCGAAAATTACGATGTGAGATTGGGATTGGATCACATTGCACATTAGAAAATTTACCTTATGGGCGCTTACATCCTGAGCTTTGTGATATGTTATTTTATGATCGCATCGCAATTTAAATAACTTGTGGGCGCTTTTAAAAGGTAAGTTATAAAATGAGCACAGTGCGAAGCGCTATGCGTTAAATGTGGAAATGTGCGAAAAGGCAGAGGGGTAAGGAAAATGAAAAAAAAAAAGGCTTTGCATGCAGACTGGTAATATATAAAGGTTTGGATGGGTCCCATCAAAGCGCATCGGTGGGGTTTTCATGTTTCGATGATGAATTAAGAAAAAAGGTTAAATCTTGCGGGATGTAGAATGCAGGCAGAGCTAGAATTTCAGATTTTTTAATATAAGTGGGTTTTGCAATGTAGTGAGTCCAAAAAGGTTATGTATGTGGATTTGGTGTTTGAATGGGATATAATTTTAGAATATGGAGGAAATGAGAGGGCAAAGAGGGTGAATTAAATGGAATGACAACAAAATTTAAGTTTCATCACCATCACACCTTATCAACAACACTTTCCTCTTTCCACTGAACTGAAAGGGAAAATTAATTATTTTGAAGTCTTTGACAATCAGGATTTCTCTTCCCTTTCTAGAAATAAATGATAGCCATGGAATATTATCTTCAATCTACAAGATCTGAAAAGAATAATCAGTCACCTTGTGATACTATATATTATAGGGTTCTAACAGAGGCTCTAGCTTGGGATAGAAGCTCCTTCAGGAGGTCTCAAGAACACCGTAGACTAGTAGCCTAATCCCTTGGGCCGATCCAAAATATTCAACAAGATTTTCTACAACCTCTATGGCTAAAAATATTCAATCATTTTCTCTGAACCTTGGATGAGCATCTGATTTGTGTACTGCAATCTAGAATGAAACCACAACTGAACTTACGCACTGCAAACTATCAAACTGAAATCACTAATGCACCCAAAAAATATGAACGCTGTCATCTGAACTAAACTGAAAATTGAAAAAATTCTTAGACTAAAACTAAAAGGATACTTAAAGTACTGAGCTTATTTTCACACTGCTACCTACTTTAACTTAGAGATGATATGTACACTAAGTGAACTCTTCATTCCAATGCAACCAATCCAGTAAATGACTACATAATTGGTTCTTGCTCACCCTTTTGAGTAGGCTGAGAAAAAAAGAGGGCCACTTCCATATTATTTGTCGTTGAACAACAGTGTTCAAATTATTTTTTAAAATCTGCAAAAAACCATTCAAAGCATAGCATATTCCTTCCTTAGATGATTCTAAAAGGCCAACAAAAGGGTCTTGGAACAATACCTGGTCCTAGGGATTCAAATAACAAGCTTCATCTAGGATTTCTCTTTGTTCCAAATTGTCTTGGTCAGGATGCTTCTAAAAGAGAATGTCTACCCATTCTTCGTGGTCATCTGATATGGCATCCTCATTTTATACCAATACGCTGTCCTCAAGAAAACCTGATATGTCTTGGCTGAGATTTCAGAATTCAGTTTGAAATCCACCATGTTGATGAAAAGAAGCACTTTCTGTCAATAAGCTTTCTTGTGAATGCAAAACAACATCAGTATCAATATGTTCTACATATGTTTCTTCATGAGGAAATACTTCAGTACATAAATCAACAGTAGAACAAATAGGATTAATCTCCTGATAACATAAAGAGTGGGAGGTTGGATGCATGCTTAGAATCTGATTGACTTCTTCTTTAGTTAAAGGAGGAGGCAACCTTTGTTATCTTTGGAGAAAACATCAATTTATTTCTTTCCCTAGCGAAAAATGACTATGATGTTGAATGTTTTCTTTAGTCTTATACAAAAGAGTAGGAAAATTATCATTTGTTTATGAAGATAGATCATGTGAACCTACTTTCATTTCCTGATTCATCTCATTTTTAGCTATCTTCCCTTGATTATCATGACAATTAACTAGATAATGGAACCCATAAAGTTCTTCTAAGAGATCCTCATCATTCATATCCACTAGGTCTTCACCAATAATTTAAATGTATTTCATGAAAACCTCAAACTAATCACAACAGTTTTCCACTAATGACATAGATGGGGATTTTTCTTTATAATTCTCATAAAGCACTTTGTGGAAATCCTTTAAACAAAAAAAGCTACCAAGGTTTAAACCTTCATACCATTCCATTGTTTTTCCATCTAATTTTTCCATGAGCATCTTCATGTGGCAGTACTCATTCCATTCAACTTTCAACTTCCCTGAATGAATATGAAATTTAATGAGATGCGACAAAGCATCATCAACATTCTGATCTTGAAAAATAGGAAGATTTCTTTGCCAATTTCCCTGTGGCATTTTGTTTAGGAAGCTCAAAATGTCATCTCTATTCATTGGAGCATATATCCTTGTGACTGATCCCATTTTGAGCTTGTGGAGTCGTCAATGAATCTCTATTTCTGGATTTTGCTGCCAGTGGAGTCGCCAGGTGAATGGAACAACCTTCTAGTGTTTGACTTTTGTTCACCATTAAAAGCCAAAACTAAACTTTTTAAGTGTTATTGAGGAAGATAAATTCATCCCCATTATGTTCGTCATTATGTTATCACTCTATAATTTTTGAAGGTTGAAGACAAAACTATGAAGGGAAACATCAAACCAACTTTGGAATCGAGGACCTAGCCTTCCTAGACTCAGAGAGGGCTCTCTCTGTTAGATATAGCTTGATAACTGTAAGTGATGATATTAGGCTAGTTATAGAAATGAGGTTTGTTTGAATAGTTGGTCAAGGTAGCAGAAGAGGGCCATTGGGTTATGGATTCAAACAGGTGTAAACAAACTCAAATAGATGAATAACTGAGGTCAGGTGCAACCAAGAAAGCTATCCATGTCAATGGATCTTTACACTTGTGAAATGGAAAAGAGGAGGAGATTGAGGTTCAACAGGAATGCAGAGCTGAACATCTCTGAATTCTACATTTTGGTATAAACATGGATGTAGAGTAGGTTGTCTCTGAATTATGCATCCAATTCTTAGAGAAAAACATCATGTATTTCTTCAAGACTGATCAGGGTACCCTATGGTAAATCCTACACAAAACTTTTTGTCCATAGTAAAGAAAAGAAAACAGTGTGAAAAACTAGAGATAACAATTTACAAGAAAAGGAGCACTTCACCATAGATAATAACACAAGAATCTAGAAAACAACATTATCTTTCATTTATTCAATAGAGAGTTTTTATAGCCAGTTGAGTCTGTTACAATGGTTTTTTTCCCATTCTGGCCCCCCTCTTTACACTACTAATGCATATAGTATTTATAAAAAAACATAATTCGGTTAATCTGCCTACTGTAGTGATTACATTTAAGCAGAAAATGGACAAGTGGAGACATGTAGGCGGTGATAATACATCTCTCGCAACTACATTGCCTCTGGGATTAATTATGGGCAGCTCTTCGTAGTTCCAAATGCTTCAATGGCTCCTCGGAAGATCAAACAGTAAGCTTTGTGATGGTTTCAAAGAGGCGACTCATGGAGGTTCTGAAATCTAGATTTGTTATTCATACCACCTTTGCTAGATGATAAATTCCAATGCGGCGCTCACACTACCGCTTCTCTGATATTACTCCCCTTTCTCTGTTAAAAATTGATACCAGTTTATTTGGGGAAAGTGGTTTTTGAAGGAGAAACAATGGAATTCCAGACCCCCCTTGAAGTGGTAATAGGTAATAGAAGGGGGGGGTGCAAATTTATGAGAGAATGACACATAAGGGAGTCCCTTTCTTGAAAACCACTTGTTCCAAACTCCCCTGTGAGGATAAAGTTAGGCTAGTAAGGGAGGGCGGGGAGGGGGTGGGGGAGGTGCGCGTAGAATGAAACATAGGTCATCAGATTAAGGATGATGGTGGTGAGATGAGGTGGAAAGCCTTTACCCCTTGTCGGGTCTTTAATACAAGTTTTTTTGTTGTGTTTTGGCCTATTTATTCATGAAATGAGCTCCAACCTCGTAGGCACATCGTAACTTGTTTTACACACAAAAAAGCGCAAAAACCCATTTACCCAGACTTGAGAATGTTTTTTTTTCAATTATGAAGCCACATCACATCTGCGTCGGTATCACACTTCACATCTCATTGCCTTAACTTTTCCTTTGCACCTATCCTGTAACATTTGTGATTTTTGATTGGGTCCCACCTGGCATCGCACATCGTATTTTACAGGTTTTACCATTTATCTCCCACACCCATCGCTTATCATTTGTGATTTGCACACATCGCATTTCAGCGATTATAACATTTGACTTCATGCTTAACTCTTAAAATTTACGATGTGAGGTACGTGGTCCAGGGATATGTCACCTACCATGTCACCCTGCCACATCATCTTGCCATGTTATTTTCCATGTCACCCACCATTTCATCTGCTATGTCACCTACCACATCATTTGCTACGTCGTTGCCATGTCATCTGCTACGTCGCCCATATCGCACATCGATGATTTTAACATTTAGCTCCAATGGAAATTCTTTGAAAACTGCGATGTGTGATTGTGATCAGATCACATCGCACATTAGAACATTTAACTTGTGGGCACTTGTTGTGTAGGTAAATCCCCTATGTGGATAGAGGTGATCCCTCTAGCCTTGGGTGGGTCTAGCAACAAGGGAACATGCTAATGCTTGGATTCCTAGTTTATGAATGAAACAGATTCAGGATAGATGTCCTACCTTTGTTCCAACGTAGTTGTCATAACTATGGCAGCAGTCTCCTAATATTCATCTTGACACGGCGCAGTCCTTCAACGGTAGTACTCGAGTGCCTGCACAAGGATCAAAGGACAATAATAGCATACGAAAACATACTTGCATTCATAAATATTTAATTGGTCAAGGATAATTAAATGCATCACACAAGATTAATCATATCAAATGCAAAACGGGAACCAAAACATCAGTCATATATTAATAAGTAGAGAGAGAATTTACAAAAAAAAGAGCCTTAACGTTGAAGACTCTTTCAGCGGGTCTAGTCAAAAGCATCTCACACATTTGTCAGGGATTTGGATTTGACGAGGCAATAGGCTTAGAATCTTTCTCGATAATGGATTCCTCTTTGCTCTATCCCACACCAGCTATCGTAAGGACTGTTCAGCTATTCAACCATTTCAGCTAGTTGCAACTATGTAAGAGAGATGTATTTATAGGAGAGGAGGAGGTGGTTTTGCATCTCTCACAAGGTGGAAGGGAGACATTATCCTTTGGGTATTTTCTCAAAATTAGGAAACAAGAAGCCAAAGGAAGGTCTTCGATGTTATTCAGTCAAAAAAAACATGCTGACTCCACTCACGAAGTGGTTGGGAATGGAAACTTCGCTTCTATTTTAAAAAAGTTTCCAAAAACATCTCGCCGTGGGTAGTACACTGAGACAAAGCACCAATGGGTGCAAGGCCATAACTGCCTACCGGTGCCAACCCAAAATTAAGTGTTTTTGAGAGCCTACTCCAGGAATAGTCAACAGAGAAAATGTTCTTCTCATGATAAGGGATGCAATGACACTTTTTGCAAGGCATGAAAATATACAAAAGTCACTGAAATGGTCCTCCAATGTGCGGGATGGGGATTGCAGGGATGGTGAAAAAATACTGTGTAACAGATGCCCCCTAAAGCATGAGGTCCGAGAGAGAGGGAGGAGTGAAATGCTTTATGAGAATGTGTTAAAACTAAACACTGTTGTTGGAAGACTTACAAGTACAAGTACAACTGATATCTTTGATACATGAACATGCGGCATGGGCGCAACCATCCATAATAGAGTACATATAAAACAAGGTCCAAGGTATCGGCGTAGCCATCTAGCAAGAAGGATCAATAAATAGACTCAGGTATGGTCACAACCATCCAATTAGAAGAGTCATGCATATATTCATGATAAACCAAACGTCTCACAGCCTAGATTCTATCAGACAAAATCTAGGGTCTTGCGCTCTCTCAACCCAAAAAAGTACAAATTCAAGCATGTGAATATGTGAGCTAAAGTTGAACATGAAAGAAAGTCGCCTGAATACCAGCCAATGATGAAAGTTGTTAACAAGCGGAGAGAAATCACCAATAATGACAATGGCTCTCAAGGTACAACTAGTACAATCCACGAAATGTGAACAATGATCTGGCATCGAACACCTGCAGAATCACTCGATCGAAGGCCAAAGATGAAGACCTTTCGTCGAATGCGAAGAACTTGCCATTGAGGCATGCAAGCTCCAAGGTACCAGAAGGGAGTCTCTAGATAAACTTCCTAGATAATGAGCTGAAGTTGACAGGAAGTGACCCAGTTGAAGGAGGGCCATAATGCTTCCCACACCATCAACACAAGACAGAGGAACAAGATGATAGTGAATCAGGCCCAAATAGAGGATTGTAGGTTGAAAACTGTAAAAGGAAACTTCTCTTGAACATATCAGCGACATGACTCTGGAAATTAGCATTATTTTGACATCAAGGGTTTTGAGGTCATGATGACGTGGCAAAGAGTAGATGAGAGGTCAAAACAGATTACCCAAACCCATGGAGGAAAAAAAATGATGAAATTGGATGTCCCCAACCTGACACAAATGCATATGAGTATCATTTTCAAGAGCGACATACTGCCGACAAGACTGATAATTGGTTCTATTTTCCCCCACCATTGCTAGAAAGTACCCCAATTATTTTTGGAAACAAGCTTGAAGGGGATAGCATGTGCTTGTCATATAAGTTTTTCCTTTGGACAAATCCATCCTAGTAAAATTTACGAGCCCTAGGAAGGAGGAACTCGGTTAAATCATGGTGACTATTTCTGATGTAATTTAGGTTTTAACGAGTCTAACAAAGGAAGAACTCGATGTATTTTCATGTTTAGAGAGTTCGAAAAGAAGTGGAAAATAAAACTCCAGCAGGTCCCTTTTCGTAGGTAGTCTCACAGATCCGAAGAGTTAGAAAAGTATATCTGAGAGAACCTCTTAGTCGCAATAGGCTAAGGTATTCCTTTTTCTTAAATAAGCTATCCCAGCCCAAAAAATGGGTAAATGTATACTGGGTGGATATTGCTTCGCAGCCTTTAATGAGTTCAAAATGACAAGAGTCTAGGCAATCTTTTCAATTTTTGAGAGTAAAAAAAGAGCTGAAAGATGGCTCCAAGGGTGACTTTTTCGTGTTTTTACCAAGTGTTGGGCCTCAAAATAGTCCCTATTCTCACTCCATTAATCACCAATACCTTCGCATTTATTCCATATTACCTTCATGTCACCTTCATTCCACCTCCACATCATTACATTTACCTCATCATTGGGTTATAACTATGCTTTTCCAAAGTTTATTAATTCTTAACATTTTCAAGTGGATTTGTGGTTAAAATTTAGAAAATAATATGCTTATATTTATACCTAATAATTAGAATGAGTTTGTTGACATGTGTAGGTAAAAAAGAAACTTCCTAGGAACCCTTATGTGGCACTCTATGCTCAAATTCGAATTTGAGGAGATCATGGACCTCATGGAGGAGATCATGGAGGATAGGGTTATGTGTCACCATTGGTTGATAAATATGTGGGTCAAAGGAGGGAATAGTGGATTTACATATATGAGTTTGTTATCATAGATTTTGTATAAATAGGAGTGTTATCTCCTTCATTTGTAATCTTGATTCATAATCTTAATATTAATCTTCTTCTTCATTTAGTAATCTTAGTATCTTATAAGTTGGTAGTGAGAAGTTAGATTGGAGAATCAATGTAATGGTTGCAATTGATGATAAATAAGATGGAGCTCCTCTACATTTGAATTTTATTTTTGTGTGCTTGTGAATCCTTGGAAGGATCCTCATTGCCCAGCAAGTACACTTTTATTTTAGTAGGATTTTATTTTATGTTTGTTTGTGAATTTCATTAGATTAAATTATTAGGTTCATATGTTTGGAATATTAATGAATGAACTTTCGTAAGAAATTAATAATGTTTCCTTCAATGAATCTGATTTGTTATTTAATGTTTGATTTCATTAGTTTAAGTTTATGATTTATATGCTTGAGATATAAATGACTAGTCTCTTGTAAGAGAGCTTTAACATTTCATGCAATCAATCATGATTAGGTTTAAGTGCTTTAATTTCATTAGTTTAAATAGTTTGTTGATTAAGATGATTAGAAATATTAATAAACAGTCTCCTGTAAGGGAACCTTAATATTTCTTTCACTTGTCACAATGTCTTTAGATTTCATTTTGTTAAATGAATAAATAGGTGTTGGAGATCCTAATGAAAGATCTCCTGTAAGGGAACTTTGGCATTTCTTTACCTAGCTTAGTTTAGTTTGTCTCTAAGTCCATATATATTGGATGATCCTCGAAGTTTACTTACCCGGATTAATAGTAAATGGAACTCTAATTTGCATCCACATTTTAGACCCAACATTTTGGCACCGTTGCCGGGGAGGATGATTTAGAGATAGACTTAGGAAGACATTTTTATTGCAATTTATTTTTATGAACTAACTTGTGAAACCTGGTGATAATAGGATATTCATTAAGGAGTTTAAGTTGAGCTTTTTTATTTTTCTTTTCATACTTACTTAGTTTCAAATTCAGTTTTAAACCCCCCATTTCTTACTAATTCATCTACGGATGAGAAATTTTTATATGTTAAACAGGTACTTTTTGGAGAAAAAGAATAATATTGAAGACTGGTTCCAAAAGAACCTTGCGCAAACTCCAAAAATAAGACAGGTTACTCACATTATTGCAAATCATAAGGTAAAATTTTTAAATCTTGATGTGAGCATTTTCAAATTCTTAGTCCGTAGGTGGCTTCATTAGAAGCATTTTTTTCCCTAGGAAATAAAAAAATCTTTCAAGCAAGTTAGATAGAATAAATTAGGAAAATAAAAATGAGCTCATTAGAAGTTTTTAGTCTTATTTTCAAAAATTTAAAAATAATATCATCATGAATAAATGAATAAATTTAGTGGCACAGTAAGAGCTGCTTCATCATCGCATTACTATATCTTGTTTCTGTATCACGGGTAAGCCAGGAGCTTGATTATCGGAAATATTTGTCTTCTGAGAGTCTAAATGCCCCCATGACATTTCATAAAGAGTATAGACAATGCGAGGTTTTTTCACAAATATTGATTGTGTTTATTATCCATCCACACTAACCTGCAGAAATAAAATTAATTCAGGAAATTAGTATGCTCTCTTCCTGTGCTTCGAGTGATCAGGAAGTTCATAAAATCTATGGAATTATTTAAAAAATAATAAAAAAAATCTTGTCGGAAATTTAATTGCATATCTGCAATCGATCGTTCAAGTCCTAATAAAAAAAAAACTTCTCTTGTAAAAATTTGTTCTTCGTTCTCAGTGGCTGTCACCAGATCTCTCACTGCATTGTCAAAATGGCACACCGGTACCTACCTAAATACCAACCTTGCAGTGTCTAAATTTAGCATTGAAGAAGTTTTCCATAGGCCCAAAATGTAAAATAAAAAATGGAGTGCCAGAATTCCCAACACCCAAATCGCGCTTTTCTTGTTAGAAAATCCTTCGATTGGTTTGTTGGGCAATCTTAGAACACACAAGCACTTCCTAATGACCTCCAAAACTTGTAACAATAAGACCACTTGCCAACTCGGCTTGAGAGAATGTGGATAGAATGGAAGCATTCCTATTATTCACCAATCCATTCCTTCGTCACTCGAGAAGCTTACCTGAATGCCAAAGGTATCAGGCATCGAATCCACTCCAAAGGAAGGCGGCATCATGCAATTTTCACACAAAACAAAATCTACATCTAAATCACTAAATGTCAGCCCATAACACCAAATCAGAAGACATTTAAAGTGATGGTGTGTGGAGAGCTAATGACTGAGCAGGTATACTTCCTCATTTATAGCTCTGCTACAGATAAATGGATCACAAAGATCTGTTCTAAAAATGCAATATACATTCTTCATGAAGGAAACCTTTTACACAGTAGATGGCAACACCATCTACTTTACCTCAAAGTATTTTTATGCATTGCTAAGTTACAACAAAAAAAAGGTTTGTTGGTCAATAAACAACCAGATCACACTGGGTTGTTTGTGTTAAGAGTGCAAATGATTGTCCTTTATAGGAATAAAACATATTTTTTGGGCGTTAGGGTTGGCCGCGAAGGTAGTGTTGAACTTGAAGGTAAAAGGCACGTAAATCGCTTAACTTAGTAGTGGGAGATTTTGACTAAACACAAGTTACAATTTCTATCAGTGGAAGTTGTGGCCGCGTATGACGAAGAAGGCAGCGTGACAATCATTCCGAGTTTTGGATCTATGGTAATGCTGGATTTGGATAGAAAAGAGTGGAGGATGACTTCTTTAGCTCCAAATGTAGCTGTTACTGCTCCTCGTAAATATGTGTCAGCTTTTCATATGAAACTAAAAATTTCCACTGCCTTGTAAATCGATGCATTGTTTGACAAATTGATATTATTTCCTTTTCACCCACGGCCTTGCGGAAATGGTGTGTCCCTGCAAACATTATAGCAATACAATTTAAATTTGATCATATCGGTGATGAATGGGAAATGGAAAGGGTGTTGTTTCAATTATATTTTCAGTAAAACCAAACATTGAGCTTTGGTTATACCGGTGATGAATGAAAAAGAACATATAACACTAAGCCAAATAAGATTGATATACACCTAGGCTATCTGTGTTAGAGGTCGTGTTACTAGCTTGCGCAGAACTTGTTATTGTTCTTTCTCTCCATAACACAGTTCGGTTTTTCTGTCCCTATCCTACATAACGTAGTTCGATTTTTCTGTGCTGATGACAAACTCAAAGTGGAAAATTGTAGGTATGCCACAAATCGCCTGTCTTCTTTCACTTCGTAGACAATATTTCTCGAGTGAAGGGAGAAAGGCCTTTTTTGTTATGAGCTCGGAAATGCTGGATCGAGCTATGAGCAACGAAAATTCTGGATCGAGCTCGAGAATGAAGAGATTGTGATCTCGAATATGAAGTGTCCAGTTGTTGTAATCAAGACGTAATCCCTGCCTCCGTGAACCTATCGGTGATTTGCAAATCTGATTGGCGTATTGACTATGCATTCTGCACTGCAATTTGGTCGTCGACGAGGTCGGTCCTTCTTGCAGCACGATCGTTCCTATCCTGCCTCAACCAAAAACCCTCCATATGCCTTCAATCCTGCTATTTCACATGTTTTGCATTTTGTTTTGCATTTTTTTTGCGTTTGTTTTGCGTTTTTAGTTTTAATTTGTTTTGATTTGTATTTACTTTTGTATTTAGTTATATATTTTTAGTTCTAATTTGTTATTATAGTTAATGTTTGTTATGTTGTTATAATTGTATTAATATATAAATATATTAATATACTTGTAATTTGTTGTATATATTTAATGTTTGTTATGTTGTTAGGTTATAATTGTATTAATATATTGTTTTATAACGTTAGGTTATGATTGTTATTATTATGTTATGATTGTTATCTTTTTTTTTTTAAATGTATATAGTAAAAATAAAAAAAATTGTTATGTGTTTTGTGATAGTTATTGTTTTGAATGATTTAAAGGGTGAATATTGGCATGATAAATTATGTGAAGGATATTGGAATTTTTTTTTATAAAACAAAACATTGGTGGTATGAAAATTGAGAGAATCATGAGAATTACAAGAATTGGTTAAGACTGCAAGAGTTGGTACAGGTGCAAAATTATTTTTTTTTTTTAAAAACACTTTGCACAAAATTCACGTAGCGCAAATGAAATTTATTCAGTTGGATGGTAATTTTCATGGCAACTTCATATTGTTGTATGCTTTATAACATACTAATCTGCAGGACACAACAAATCTATAATGTCGAGCTCTTTGCCATGCACACGTGTAATCTGACATAAACAGGGAGTAAATTTACTTTTCATGGTTATTTCTTTGAGAATAGATTGATACTAATATCATGAATTGAGTTAATTTCAACATTTTGATTTTTCTTAATCTATTTTATTTAGTACGAAATTTTTGCGTAAGAATCATGAAGGAAATGGCCATTTCTTCTTGAACAAACTTATGTTTTCTTTCTGCCAAGTTTTTTTCACAGGTCACGGGTTAATCAAGTGATCAGTAAGGAGATTACATTGTGATGACAATTGGTCTTCAAAAGGAAAATTTCATGAGAAAATCTAAAGAACTAGTCCATGATCATAATTGAAATTTCCAAAAAATTACAAGTTCTTGCAACTTCTTGTAATAGCTTAATGGTTTGACATGTTGCATGACATATTAGCAAAATTCAAAGAGCTCGGGTTTGTTCCTAAATGTACAAGGATGGTGAAATACCTATCCACGCTTGAATTCTATGTCTACAGGTGGCTGGTCAACATTGGTCAAACTCAGCTATTTTAGCAGACAGTCCAGAATTAAGGAGCAAATTTGCTATATTTGAGAGTTTGCATGCCATGATTCATTTTTTTTTTCTTTTCCAGCAAGAGTCATTATCCATTTTCCATTACCACATACACTTCATTACATTTTCTTCAATCCTAACCCACCAATAAAACCAACAAAGCTCATCTACAAGCTTTTTTGTCCACTTTACATATTCATTGTTAGTTTCCTTTTTCCTACACTTGCAAATAAAACCTTGCTTCCATACACCATTGAGTCCATAGTCCTTGAGTCTAAATATTTTTCTAAAAACACCTTGAAGCTTTCATGCCTTAAGGGCAAGCTATCATGCCAGTAAACAAATGGAATACATCAATGTCCCTTGTTCATCGGATCTTCTGAGTATTCGAAAACAATAAAATCATTCATACTTAGAAAGATGTGTTCGGGGCATCTTGACTCTCATCCACATTAAAAATGGGAGCTCTCCTGTTGACTAGTGGCATCCATCAATGGCCACTAGGTTAACAATTTCTTGTTATGTTCGAAACTGAAACATTTATTCACATGACAAGAATTATGCCAATGAGCATTGAAGACTTGAAGACCAATCATTTTGTAGCAGAGGATGCAAAATTACTTTCATTACTTTTTAGTTTTTGATTTAAATGACTTGAGGACAAGTCAATAAATAAGGCTGGGGGGGAAGTGTAAATTATGAATTTTGTATACCTTCCAAGCCTTATACATTTTTAGCTACATTCAGCAGTATATTCCAAACATTCAATAGAAGATCCAGCAGCAGATTTAGCAGCAGATGCAGCAACAATAAAAGATTCACTTTTTCGATTTTGTCCACCATTTTCACAACCAAGTAAAGAAGACTATGAACAGAATTTTGCAGCCACACGTGCACAACTCTCATCCATTTTTGAAAGGGTAAGTTAAGGTATGATATTTTCTAAATTTTAACCATTTAATTCCTTGAAAAATTAGAATGATAATTTTTGGAAAAACTTCACTTCCTTTCTTCATTTTGTCAAATTGCCAAAACCATTAGTTGAGGTGGGAAATACATTCACATTCACATGTTGCCACATTCATATAACATTAAAAATATTCATATCACATTCAAAGCCCACATACTTTCCAAATATATTTACTATTACATCATCATGAGCATATAAATGGCTTTTCAAAAGGTACTTAAAAGATACTTGAATGCCAACACAATCATGGTTGTCACACAAGAACCAACCATGATGCATTCCAACAAAAATACTCTACAATAAAAATCACATTATCAATATGCAAATATCATACATTAAAATTGAATGCAACAAACAAAATATGGTTGAAACACAAGAACCAACCAAGTTGCAGTTCATCATAAACACTTTGCAAAAGTTAAGTAAATGATATCATGCAGAGTTTAAGCCAAGGCTCAAGAATCAAAAGGTAATGTAATAGATTGCATGAGGACATGCAATACCTTCAGTTTGGGGATATGTTGGGCCTCAAAATAGTCCCTATTCTCACTCCATTATTCACCAATACCTTCACATTTCTTGCATATTACCTTCATGTCACCTTCATTCCACTCCACATCATTACATTTACCTCATCATTGGGTTATAACTATGCTTTTCCAAAGTTTATTAATTGTTAACATTTTTAAGTGGATTTGTGGTTAAACTTTAGAAAATAATATGCTTAAATACTTATACCTAACAATTAGAATGAGTTTTTTGACATGTGTAGGTACAAAATAAGCTTCCTAGGCACCCTTATGTGGCACTCTATGTTCAAATTCGAATTTGAGGAGATCATGGACCTCATGGAGGAGATCATGGAGGATAGGGTTATGTGTCACCATTGGTTGAGAAATATGTGGGTCAAAGGAGGGAATAGTGGATTTAAATTTATGAGTTTGTTATCATAGCTTTTATATAAACAGGAGTGTTATCTCCTTCATTTGTAATCTTGATTCATAATCTTAATATTAATCTTCTTCTTCATTTTGTAATCTTAGTATCTTATAGGTTGGTAGTGAGAAGTTAGATTGGAGAATCATTGTAATGGTTGCAATTGCAATTTGCAATTGATGATAAATAAGATGGAGCTTATTTGATCCTCTACATTTGACTTTTCTTTTTGTGTGCTTGTTAATCCTTGGAAGGATCCCCATTGCCTAGCAAGTATACTTTTATTTTAGTAGGCTTTTATTTTATGTTTGTTTGTGAATTTCATTAGATTAAATTATTAGGTTCATATGTTTGGAATATTAATGAATGACCTTTCGTAAGAAAGTAATAATGTTTCCTTCAATGAATCTGATTTGTTATTTAATGTTTGATTTCATTAGTTTAAGTTTCTTATTTATATGCTTGAGATATAAATGAATAGTCCCTTGTAAGAGAGCTTTAAAATTTCATGCAATCAATAAAAATTAGGTTTAAGTGCTTTAATTTCATTATTTTAAATATTTTGTTGATTAAGATGATTAGAAATATTAATGAACAGTCTCTTGTAAGGGAACCTTAATATTTCTTACACTTTTCACAATGTCTTTAGATTTCATTTCGTTAAATGACTAAATAGGTGTTGGAGATCCTAATGAAAGACCTTCTGTAAGGGAACTTTGGCATTTATTTACCTAGCTTATTTTAGTTTGTCTCTAAGTCCATATATATTGGATGATCCTCGAAGTTTACTTACCCGAATTGATAGTAAATGAAACTCTAATTTACATCCGCATTTTAGACCAAACACTGAGTCTGAAAAAGTATAAAATAAAACTCGTTACTTCATCGTCGTCACGTTAAAGACCTGTTGCTGCACAAGAAATGCATGTAAAACCCATTTTTAGAGATAAAATAGCAAAATAATTGAAAAATATGCTCAAAAACCTAATTAGGGTTATGAAAAGTTTATAAAAAGCCAAAATAGTAGAAACAAATTACTTTTCACTTTTCCCTCTTGTGAGCACTTTGTACCCTTTTTCACTATGATTTTGCGGAGCTGACAGTGGACAATCCTAAAATCCAATCACAAATTCATCTTTTTTAGGTAAGAGCTCATATCCTTGCCTACATTTTGATATAATTTTCATTGCTTGCAATTCAATTTTTAGATCTATGGAGGGGTTTTTGTGTAAATTTGGGCACAACGATCGGCGCAAGTTTCGAGCATGGACTTTCGCCAACCAATCTTGAATTCAAATGGGGGTGCGCCAACTGCGACTACAATTTTAAGCTTGTAAATTCAAATATTTAGCCTATTTTAAACACTCAAATAACAAATGATTTGACTAATGATGACCCCATTCATGTTTTTTCAGGTGTGAAAGAGAAAAATGGTGATCAAATGGAAGGAAAGAGAACATAGTGAAGAAGATGAGCTAGCCTTGGGCAATGTGAGATGCATGGATGCTCTCAAGGATTGTGGGCTCAAGAAATTCTTTATGGCACCATGTCTCAAAGCTCAAGCAGAGCTAATACAGTACTTGATCAGTTTCTAGGACATTGACCAAGAAATATTCATAATTCATGACCAGGAGTTAGATATTGAGGCCTCAAATGTGTACTTCATAATTGGATTGTCATGAAGGGGGGCAATACCAATCTTGACAGGTACCCAGCCCACAATGGAAAACATGAGCATGGTCATTGATAGAGTGTGCTGAGGGGCAAGGAAAGGATCCAAGAGCAAGAAGGTAGATATCCAAACCATTATGGATCTAGCACTAAAAGTAGTGTTTCACACCATCACACGAGCTGCGGGATCTCAAGCTCTACATGAGGCCACAAAAACACAGTTACTTATTGCAGTAGATTTCATGGCACCGACTCTCTACAACTAGGCATAGGCAGTAACGATCAACATGAAACATCAGTTGACAAAATGCAAGAATGGTAAGTTGAAACAATTTGGCTATGGGTCTATCCTGGTACCATTTATCTTGGAATGAATACCAATTTTGCAACGTCGGGAAGTGATAGTTCCGACACCACCAGCCCAAGAGCCATAGATGGTCCGTTGGGCAGCTTTGATGCCAATATCAAGAGGTAGTCAACAAATTTCCTGGAGACTGGAGTTCTTTGAGTGGCTCCACTGATAGCGAATTTTCGTGGAGGATTGGCCCTATTCTGGCATGGATTTTACCGGTGATGCAGATCTCCCACTCCCAGCAGGAGAGGATTGGGATGAAGCATTGGGTAAGACTCATTTTTATTTTTATGAGTATTATGATTTTTTTATTATATATGTTATGATGTTAATCCGTGTATTTATAGATCTCGGCCCAAAAATACCTGTAGGAATTTCTCCAATAGCACGAAAAATTCCTCGTGATTTCGATGTGCCCCTCATGGTGAGGGAAGCGAGGAGGAGAAAATCATGTGCAACCTGGAGGGACTCACCAGTAGAATCCAAGACTATGAAATATTTGATGATGTTCCTCACGCGTACCAGAGACACACTACAGGGGTGTCAAACCGTGTTCGCCACTTATTGAGGCAGCTTGTGCAGGCAATGACATGCTACCATGAGCATCATGCCGGCTAGACACCTAGGCTTTTTATTTTTGCATATTTTTTGAGAGACATGATGTCTTGGGATGTAACCAAAACATACATATTTTTTGAACTTATAATGCACGTGGATACAAAAACTCGATATATATATATATATATATATCGAGTGTTTGTATCCACGTGCATCGTAAGTTCAAAAAATATGTATGTTTTGGTTATATATTCATGTATGAATCTTATCTATGATGATGATGTTTTACAAACTACGCAAATGTATATCTAATACAATATTAGCTACTATATCAGTTAATGCATTCATTTGTCTAGGAATATGTTGATATGTGATGGAATTAAAATGTCTTTCCAGTAAACGAACACGTAAATAAAAACTTAAGATTTGAAGATGTCTAACACAATAATGCCCATTAATTTGAAGAACAACGAGTTGAGAATCTAGGTTAACAATAAATGCACGAATGTCAAGAGAAATGGCCTCAGTTAAGAGTTCAATGACAGCACTATATTCAACAACATTTTTTGTGGTGCATCCTAGACAAATACCTTGAAGGTCTATCAACTCACCATTAGGGTGATAAATCGCCCAGGCTAAGGAAGACAAATTCTGGGTACTTCGGGAGGCACCATCCGCGAAACCAACATAAGGAGTAATAGACATTTGCACAATAATCAACGACCCAATAAGCAAGAAAAACCACTCACAAAGCACACCAAGCCAGAAATGTACAAAAATGAAAAAACACCTATGTAGAAAAGAAACATGCACAAGAAACTCATGCATAATATTTTTTGAGATACAACCCATTTCTAGGTTGATCCAGAGGATAACCTTCATAATCAATAAGCTCATAAGCCTTGTTTTGCAAAACACGCTTAACAATATAGGGCCCATGCCACATGGGTTGGAATTTTCCTACCCCTAGCTTATCATGAGCTTGATCGTACAGGAGGACGAGGTCTCCTTCTATAAAAGAACGAGGGGAAACTCACTGGTCAAAATGATCTTTGACCCAATTTTTCTTTGTTTCTATGACAAGAGCAAAAAAGCAGCGAGTTTCATCAAGCCTCTCTAAATATAGAAGATGCTCTTCTTCCGGTGAAGTATTAGGCAACAATTCAACAACTATCTTGAGAGAAGGGATTTCACATTCAATCGGAAGGGTAGCTTCTAGACCATAGACAAGCTGGAATGGAGTGAATCCGGTTGCATCCTTCACTGAGGTTTGGTAAGCCCAGAGAGCTGAAAAAAACATGAGATTCCAGTTTGATTTGTGCATCCCAATTGTATGTTGAATAGTGACCAGAACATTTTTCACGGCTTCAACCTGGCCATTAGCCTGAGGGTAGTACGTTGTTGAGCTATCATGACACAGACCCAACTTGGAAGTCAACTCTGTCATCATGTAATGACAAAAATGAGAACCATGATCGGTAACAATGGCTTGAGGGACACCAAACCTAGTAATGACATGATTGAATAGAAATTGTGTTGTTGTCTTACTCTTGGCTGTAAGTGTACGCATTGCCTCGGCCCATTTCGTGAAGTATTCAACAAAAATGATAATATAAGCATGCCCCCCACCCGAGTGAGGGTTAAACATCATAAAAACGATGCCCCACTTCGCAAAGGGACCAACGGTAATGAAAGGATGAAGGCGTGTGGGTGGTGCACGCATCTTGCGTTGATAGATATGGCAATTGTGACACTTACGAACAACAACAATACAGTTTTTAAATATGGTGGTCTAGAAATACCCAACATGAAGAATCTTTTGTGTAGTAGCATATCTAGACATGTGACCTCCACAGGCACCTCTGTGGCAATCATTAAGGACATTTTCAGCCTCCTCAAGAGTCAAACACTGGCGAAGAAAGGAATCAGCTCCGATGCAGTAGAGAGTATCTCCGACTATGCAATAAGGTTTCGAATGATGGCAGATGTGTCGGTGAGCATCCTTCATCAAATCAAATCAGAAGGTGGAAGTCTGAAGATATACGATGATACACTGTACCAAGGATCGAGGATGCTAATAAGAAAAAGTGTGTCATCCGAATGCGTTCCTCGAAACCAGATGGAGCAGAATCAGAAGGGAGAGAGAAAATCAAATCGGCGAAGACCAATGACTTCTTCAATTTGGTGGTAGTGAACTCCAAATCGAACTCTTGGAGAGTAACTATCCACTTTGATATTTCCCTCCCTGTTGGGCCAGAATTGTGAATTACGGATAAATCACGCTTCCCTAGACAGGTGCTAGTCTAGAACAACAGGTGTAATACTATACGATTATTTCTTCTAACTAAGAACATATACATAGAGAGGATTAGAAGGTTACTTGTGATCCAAGCGCTTCTAAATGGATCCTTTTGTCGCTTCTGTTGCAACTTCAAATTCAAGCGGTTTGTGCAAAATGCTTCCTGTAAGAAAGAACACTGAAACAAAAAAAGATGCAATAATATAGATATTTCTTCAAGATAGTTTGCTAAATCAGTAAAGCATAAACCATATACATAAACTAAGATCTTGCAATATGGAAAATCAAAGGCAATACAGATGCATATAGGGAAAAATAAGTTGTATTCTTTATTGATGATAGAAGGAGAGGTTACAACCAAGTGACTGATTTGAAGTGACCCTTCCAGAAACGTCCCCAAGCCTCATCACAATAGAAATATCTCCAGCAGCAGCTACACAAATCTAGCTCTCAATTGAAAATTTTCCAGCATTTCTCTACTCAAATTCTTCCACTTCAAACACTCAAACCTGTGTTCAATTTATAGATGAACTGAAGGTTGTTTTGCAATCAATGACTTCCCAATAATAGGCAAGACATGTTCCCAATCATGTAGATGTCAAATGGACACTTGGATTCGAAACTTGACACATGTGAACTCTTCTAGAAGGCATTGGCCAAGTGGAGATTCCAGAACAATGAGAATTTCGCTCCCAATGTGACCAATGCACCTATGAATGTCAGGAAGTGATTTTTAGAGCAACCTTGCATGGGGCTACCTGTACATGCAATGCACTTAGGCCCCTTAGAGGTTGCGTTGGTGAGCTCTCATATGCTATATAATAAGATTCAAACCTTGGAAATCTTTGCTTGATGAAAGTCTTGCTTGATTTGTCTTCTTCTTGTCTTAGGGCATGTAGCAACTTAAATGATAAGGAATGATAGACCCTTGATCATTGGTCCTGGAGATGATGCCCAGTTAACCAGGTCATTGGGAATGGTGCCCAAATTGACCTATAAAAATTTCCCCCTAAAGCATGAGATCCAAATAATAAAAACATTTGATTGAGATGCTTTACACTATGATGGGCTAGAGATGAAGCAGAGTGGTCACCTGAATCAATATTACAATACATTACATCATGATATATCCTCTTTTATCATAATTTATAAGGGTAGGCATTCCCATATTTAGCACATAAAAAAATCTAATAACATGTACATAATTCAGAAAGTCGTCTTCATTGGAATGTTGCCCAGATGCAGACATGCCTACAGATTTAGGCCCATGTTTGGATGGAAATCTATATGTAAGGTCACCGAAAAGATGATGTGTACAAAAATCCTAAAATTGCAGCCTATATGGTTGAAAATATATCCAAGATATTCTTATCTCGTTCACTCGATCATTCGGGTACAAGTCTAGCCATGCGAATATATGATTTGTAGTCGAACATGGAAAGACATCGTTTGATTACCAACCAATGATGTGAGTTGTTAACAAATGCGAGAGAACCACCATTAATGTCAATGGCCCTCAAGCTACTACAGTACATTTCATAAGGTGTGAATAGATGATTTGATGTCGAACGCCAAACAAAATCTCTCAGTCAAAGGTTCGAAAGCGAGGATCTTGTCGATGTTGTAACAAGCCTCATCGTATTGGAATCTGATGTTTCTAAGTGAACTTCCTGGATATTGATTTATCGTCAATAGGAAGTCACCTTATTTCAAAACTGGAGTTACTGATTTTGGAGACAAGGGTATGACTTGATATAGCAATTTTTAGGGTTGACGGTCATGAGAATGAAGGCTTATGAGTATTGTAGAAGGATGAAGTTTTCACTGGATGACTTCTCTTGAACATACCGGTGACACTGTGATGAGTTGGCAGCATTGACCCCAAACTGAAGTGAAGGTATGATGAACCATAGGTGTGAATGAACCGTAAAGATGATTGTCCAACCCAAACAGTCACGGACATGGAGTGAAAGAAGTGGCATGTTCAAGAGTGACATGCTACCATAAATAATTTTTACTCATTTTTCCCAAATTTTCCCCGGTCATTTGTCGACCAGTACCTCTTTATTTTTTAACAAGCTTGAGGAGGATAACATTTTCTTGATCTATAATTCCACCCTTTGGGTGAATAAAGTATCGCTATTTAATAATTTAATGAGTTTAGTGATGAATGAAACTCAATTCTTGCCATGATCGACAAGCCCGTCGCTATTTTATGTTTTAACGAGCTTAATGACAGTGATAGCCCAGTCCTTTTTCATGTTTAGAGAGTTTGAAAAAGAGGAAGAAAGAAAACTTCATAAGTACTTTTTCATAAATTTGTCACTCAGACCCAAAAAAGTGTAAAATAATAACTGAGAGAACCTTTTTAGTCATGTTTAACCAAGGTATTCCTTTTTCATAAATAATCCATCTCAGTCTAGAAAAGGGTTAAACTTATACTGAGTAGGTATCAATTCCTTTACTTTAACGAGCTCGAAAAGACAAGTGCTCAGAAATCTTTTCACATTATCGGAGTCTGAAAAGAGTTGAAAGAATACTCCAAGGGTTCCTTTTTCCTTGTTATCAAAGCTCGAAAAAGAGATAAAAGTGCGCTTCAAATCCTTTTTCATTTTTAACAAAGCTCAAAAAATAAGGAGGAAAAGTATGCTTTGTGGTCAAGTCATTCTTCTAATAAATATACATGACTAATTTGTTCATCAATTGTATTTCTTGTTCAGAACAACATCAAATGGATTAAAAATACCAATTTCATGATAAAAAACATAATAAACTATAGTCATAGCAATAAATATAATTTTCAAACAATTAAATGACTATTAAAAGTAGTTTCACTATTCATTTTTACCATTCCATAGTTACCATTTTCATTTTGTAGCTATGAACCTAATTTTTCCCCTGAACTTCAGTCATTGATTGCGGTCGTTTTTGTGTATGGATCTCATTGCCGTTTGATCCAAGTTAGTACCATGAACCTCCTCTTTCCCTTGGTATTCATTTCATCTCCAATTTCTGCAATTTTTTAGGGTTTTAAGTCCCCTAGGGTAAATTCTATCCAAAATGAGGGAAACAAACCCCTGAATATCGAAACCTGCATTGCATAGAAGGTACAGTGAAGGGTACTTGCATGTGCAATGCACTGTCTCAACCTAGGGAGTGCGTTGGGCACAATTCAAGTTTTTTATTTTCATGTTGTGCCCAAAATTTGCCTAGTTTTTTGCAATGAATGGAATCTAATGGATCTTATGGTTGTATTTCAGGTTTCCATCAGATTATAATGACAATTACATGGAGAGAAAGAGAACATGAAGAACAAGATATCATTACCTTAAATGATCCGAGTATTGTAAGAGCCCTAAGAGATTGTGGACTGCTTAAGTACTTCAAATTGTCGGGAATGAGGCAAAAAATAGAACTCTTGATTTTCTTAGTTCAAGCATGGGATCCAGAAATATAGGCATTTCACATTAAGAACAAAGTGGTTCCCATAATAGTTGAGGATGTGTACTTTCTCACAAGTTTGTCGAGGAGATGTTTGCCCATTTCACTCTCAGGGTCTACCGTTGGAGGAGAGACAGTGAGGGATTATATTCTGCAATATTGCTATCTAGGGGAAGAACCTAGCAAAGATGGAAAAATAAGCATCTGAGATGTCAGATATTTTCCTTTGAGAACTATCCTTTTCATGATCGCTAAAATTTCTAGCACCGTTACACTACATGTAGAAAATAGATCGTATATGTAGTACGCGCTAGAGTGCTTAGAGCCAACATTCTTCAACTGGTCTGAAGTTGTTCTATCTTAGATAAAGGAACAACTGAACAAGGCAAAGGGAGGAAGGAAGAAAATTTTTATTTATGGTTCAATCCTTATCTCCTTCACTTTGGAACGGATTCCACTAATGCAACCACAACATGTAACACTGGATATAACTAGTTCTAGAGATCTTGGGATGCAGAGATGGGTAGAACCCATGGGTCAGCATGCAGACCAATCGGTCATTTTGTTCTCTAATCCATTATTTGCCTGGTTCCGGTGACATATTGTCGCCATCGATGAGTACACATACACCAGCGTCGACTTTTGAGGAGATCCAGATTTAGTACTACCAGAAGGCGCTCAGTGGGATGCAATAGGTAAGAGTGTTTTGACCATGTTTTTTTTATTTTCCTAAGGTTTATAAAAAAAATTTGTATTTGGATGTTTTCCCAAGACTAAACTAAATGTTTGATGTAATGTAGATATTGGTCGTGTTCAACCAGTAGAGGAACCAGAGCATGAGGTAGATGCACTAGCAGAGAGGGCTGTCGGTAGATCAGTCCTTTAGGACTTTGATATGGCTGAGACTCTGGTTGAGCTTCAGTAGCACATAGAGGGATTGAGCTTCGGGATTCTGGATTTTTGGATCAAATAGCTTCCCATGCGACTACAATGACACACTATTGGGGTTCCTAACCGTTGGATACGATTACTCTGTAGGATTGCTAGATCTATATCATGTTACCATGAGCACCACTAGTTTACTTGTGACATTGTGCATACATTTTGAGGTCAGATGACCAATGTGTCTTGGGCACAAATTTTGTAAAAACCTATAACTATCTATCTATATGATTTCATATTTTTTCCTATGTTTATTGTGCAATCCTATTCAATTATGTGAATGTTTTCTTTACATGTTGAAAATGTATGTCTAAAACTTGATTAGATAATGAATCAGTCAATGTTTTCAAATTTCTCAAAATGTGTTGATATTGAACAAAATAAAAATGTCTTTCCAAAATTAGAACTCCTATGAACAATCTAAGAAGTGTTGGATTTCTAACAGTATAAACACTAGTAAGTTGTAATACCACAAGTTGTGAGTCTAACCTTACGATTATGCAGTTAATACCAAATGAAATGGCATCAGAGAGAAGTTAGATCAACACGCCATACTCAACGATATTGTTCATCGATCTACCAATACAAATCCCTTGAAAACTTACTAGCTCGTTTTTCGGAGCAAAAATGGCCCACGCTACAGAGGATAGATTCTGTGTACTACGACTAGCACCATCAGCATATCCAAAAAATGGTTATAAAGATTCAGACATCTGCGATGAAATGTAAAGCGGATTACTAACGTCAAGAAAACTATAAAAACAAATTAAGATAGTGAATGCAAATCAACAACATATATACAATATAATACAAAAAATTACTACGCTCATGATTAAGCATAGTAACGTTTAAGATACAACCCATTTATAGGTTGTGCCAATGGAATCCCATCGTAATCAACTAACTCGTAGGCACCCTTAGCAAGAAATATTTTGAAAATATAGGGGCCATGCCATAATGGATCGAATTTCCCTGTACCTATTACTTCAGCTTCTTGATCATAAAGAAGGACCAAGTCACCCTCTGAGTAGATGCAAGGCTAGACATTTTTGTCGTATTATGCCTTTATATGCCTCTTATGTGCTTCGTTGGCCAATTGAGCTTCACGATGTGTTTCATCAATATGGATGAGGTTAAGGAGACGCGCTTCTTCTTATTAGGTGTTAGGCAATAAGTCTATCACGAGTTTTAATGATGATATTTCACATTAGATTGGTAAGATAGCTTCCAGAGCATACACCAATTGAAAAGGAGTAAATCCGGTTGCGTTTCTCAGTGAGGTTCGATACACCCACAAGGCGGAGTACAGGATCAAATGCCAGTTAATTTTACAGACTCCTATCATTCGTTGAAGCATTCATTTAATAATTTTCTTAATAGCCTCAACTTTTCCATTTGATTGTGGATAATAAGGAGTAGAATTATCATACGAAAATCCTAACTTGGCAGTCAACTCATACATCATATGGTTGTGAAAACGCTTCCCATGATCCGTAACTATAGCTTGTGGGGCCCCAAACCATGCAATAACATGATTAAAGAAAAAAAATGCAACTATATGTCCCATGTTGTTGAATGTAGGCATCGCTTCAGCCCATTTGGTAAAATAGTCGACTGCAACAATAACATAACCATGCCCCCCAGACGAACAAGGGTTATAGGTCATGAAGTCAATACTCAATTTCATAAATGGTCCCATAGAGACAACACGATGCATTGGAACTAGCGGTTTGCGGATCTTATGATAAAAAATCTAGCATGCATGACAACTTCTGACTGCAAGCACACAATCTTGAAAATAGTAGGCCAAAAGTAACCAGCGCGGAGTATCTTCTACGCGGTAGCATATCCAGATAAATGTTCGCCACAAGCCCTAGCATGACAATCATTTAACATTTTTTCGGCCTCTTCATGAGTGAGGCACCTCCTTAAAATGGTATCGACACCACGACGATAAAGTGTATCTCCGATGATCAGATAATATTTGGCTCGGTACCAAATACGTTGTTGTTCATATCGAGAGGTATCAGGTCAAAAATTTTGAGTTTGGAGATAAATGATGAAATCCCCATACCAAGGATTAGATGATCTGATAAAAAACAGAGACTCATTTGGAATAGATGGTTCCGACGTAGTGGCAGTAATATCAGAGGGAAGGTCACAGAGAAGCTCAGCCAAAACTAAAGACTTCTTTGACTTGGATTTGATGAATTCCAAATCAAATTCCTGCAAAATGGCAATCCATTTTGAATATTTGCCCCCCAGCAATTGACGTGATAAGATGTAAGTCACGGGGTTGCAATCCGAAACAATAGTTGTTTTGCGGAGTAGGATATAATGGCAAAATTTTTGGACAGCTTGAACAACTTCCAAGGAAAGCTTTTCTATGTACGAGTACTTAACTTATGTATCATTGAGATTACGACTCAAATAATAGATCGGATGTTCAATTCCATCTTCTACTTGGACCAAACCCATTGCAATGGTCATTTCAGCTGCAGCGATATATAGGAAATAATCATTTTGATAATTAGGAGGATACATTAATGAGGCTCGGACAAGATAATCCTTGACAACATCAAAATAAGCTTGTGCAACTTGGTCCCAATGGAAGGGAACCCACTTTTTCAATAATCGAGTAAATCCTTTAGCCATTTTAGCATAGTTTGGAATGAACCTTCTCAGGAAGTTAGCCTTTCCTTGAAGTTTCTGTATCTGAAGTAAATTTGATGGCACTGGAAAATCAAGAATGGCCTAAACCTTCAATGGGTTTATTCGAATTCCTTCTTTTGAGAATACAAATCCCAGAAATCGACCAGAACCAACACAAAACACACATTTATGTGGATTGAGGTGTATCTTGTAATGTCGACAGCGTAAGAAAATGGCTCTCAAATGCATCAGGTGATCATTCCAATTTTGTGAAGGCACTAGTAAATTGTCTAGATATGGTTGAATAATGTGCTTGATGTCATTGAAAGCATAATCCATTTCTCTCTGAAAATTCGCCCCAGTGTTCTTTAAACCAAACGGAACTTTCCTATAAGCGAATGTGCCCCAGGGAAAAATGAATTTTGTCTTATGTTGATCATCTGGGCGGATATTGATTTGATTGTAGCTGGAAAATCCATCCATGAATGAAAATATTTTGTATCCAGCACAATCGTCAATAATCTGGTCGATAAAAGGAGTAGGATAGTTGTCTTTTGGACAAGCCATATTAACATCTCGATAATCGACGCACACTCTAATGGTCCCTTTTTTTCATGATAGGAACGATATTGGTAACCCACTCAGTTAGCAGAATAGGGTAAATGAAACCAGCACA
Source organism: Pinus albicaulis (assembly GCA_034641835.2). Classification (NCBI taxonomy): domain Eukaryota; kingdom Viridiplantae; phylum Streptophyta; class Pinopsida; order Pinales; family Pinaceae; genus Pinus; species Pinus albicaulis. The sequence goes on along the minus strand of JAXQQM020089882.1, from coordinate 174,172 downwards.
CAAACATTTTTCAACTTCTGCTTTGATGGCGGCAGCTTTCTTTGGATGAATAGGACCAATCCGTTGGCGCACCAATTTGACATCAGGATACATATTAATAGTGTGTTCAACTATGGTAGTATCTATGCCTAGAATTTCCTCATAAGACCAAGCAAATACATCACGAAATTCACGAAATAGAGAGCGATATGATTCAAGTTCTAATGGGGAACAAGATACACCGACATGAATATTTTCTACAACACTAGGTTTGGTCAAAATATCGATAGAAATGGTTTCTTCAATATTTGATAAATTTCGCTTAGAATCGATTGCATTAATTGGTAAATAATTTGAAAATAAATTTTTGATTGATAGGTGATATAGTTCACTAAGATTGTTTTCTTCATAATTAGGAAGATGGGAATGATGATGATAATCTTCCCATGGTTCTCCTTTTGACATCATAGCTTCCATAATATTTTTATTTGTCAAAAACATTGAGGAAAATGGATCAGATGGAGTACCAAAATCTAAGGAACAATCAACCCAAACACTTGGCGACGTTGATTTCAGATTTTCCGCCCGAGCCAAATAGAATGATTGCTATGCCAGCTCAATAGGGTTGGGCGGAAAAAATTCATCAAACATAGAAATATCAGAATCACCCGTACTCGTGGAAGAGATCATGTAGCAAGTCTCTATACTTTCAATTTCTGTCGATGTCGCAAGCAGAAGTAATGCAAAGGTTCCCATGAGAGTGGAATCCTTTAAAATTCCTACACCAATGTACTGAATTACTAGTTGGCGTAAGTGAAAAATGGAACGCTTCTAGTTACCTGCGAAGCAGAGGCAAAGAAGGATAGTTGATTAATGACTATGATTGTACCTTTATATGGAAAGGAAATCATTCTAAAATATGTAGAAACAATTACAGTCATCGCATATACCCATGGTCTTCCAAGTAAAATATTATAGTCAAGGGGTCTGTCAACAACCTCAACATCAATATTCATTGTTTTTCCCCCTAATTCAACATGTAGGTTATTGATAATACCACAAGGTTATATGTTCTTCCATCAAAAGCCTTCAATGTCGTTGATGATTGTGATAATCATGGCGAGCCAAGTGACTTCCAACAGTTTAGAGACATAATGCATGTAGATGTTGCCTCATCAATAATAGTGCGATGAACAAGGTGATTGAGAACATTTACTTGTATGGAGAATGCCAATTCTGTTGGTAGTTGCAGTACATAGCCCATACGATTAAATACGCAAGATTAGAATCGGTTGGATCAATTCCACCAATGGATGACAGTAAATCCTACTTCTGGGAGGGAAAATTTTGTAATACCTCAAGATCAGACATAGCTGAAGGGGATTGAGCCAAATCTTCAACTGTATTATAATTTTGTATAGCTCTTGCTCGAGGATTATATGTCGATTTATGAATTACTCCCTTAGGTGGCTTAATTGTCAATTCAGGAATAAAAATAGGTGATACTGATTCAGTAGACGGATTTGTTGTCGAGGTAGTAGGTTGATCAGTGGCCTGACTACCATAATATTTATTACGCGTTGACACCAAAATATATTGTGAAGGTTTTGTGGTGGATAACATTAACACTTGGGAACTAGGAGCTGGATCTGTAGCAACCAAATTAGTGTTCGGATTTGGAAATGGGTCTGTCAACACAACTGATGCATGGGAATTCTTGATGATTTTTGAGACTTTAGCACGGTGAAGACAATCCCTAACAAAGTGTTCTTTGTCACAGATTATGCATGGATAATGAGGTTTCCATGGTCCAGATGATTGATTAGATGATCTTTCCTGCGGGTTATAAGTTTGATTTTTATTTGATTTCTCTTTTTCCTTACTTCTTTGTTGCTTGTCACTCTTGCCTTTGTCAAATGACATGGCATTAATTTTGGAAGTAGGAGCAGGATCAGATGCAGTAGCGTGGTGTGTGTTTGTAGTGCCTATCAAGCTGTTTCCAGCATGAGAGTCCTTTATTTGAGGAGGAACATTGAAATTAGATCGTGGCACATAAGGAATGTTTTCATAGAGCATGCCGGACTGAGTGTAAATCAAGTCTAAATATTGGGCATAAGCATTAACTTACTCTTCTATGAAGATGCCACCCTTAGCCACATCCTCAGTTATAGATGGTAACAGTGACTTAATGAACCATTCAGCAAGTAGTTGATCCAGAAAAAAAATGTATTAACCATTCGTCGACGACGACGCCACTCATGAATATGATCAGAAATGTGAGTAGAAATAGTCTGTTTGAAGTTGGTCAAGAGTTCCATTCCAGTTTCATATCTGATTGGTAACTAGAAATGGGTCAAAAAGACAGTAGTTAAAGCTATGAAATTGTCAAAAGAAGCTCTAGGTAACTCAATATACCATTTAGCAGTCGGACCTGTGAGCGTATGCTGAAAAAGACGCAGTCGAACAGAATCATCATTCAGGGAATTTAATGAACACCATAAATAATAAGTGATTATATGAGTTGACAGATCTTCTCCAGGGTTTCCATTGAATTTAGGAATATCGGAGGGTAATTTATGAGGTATCATCGGCCATCGAGGAGAATCATTGATAGGATCATTGGTTAACCAATTTAAATCTGGAAATTCTAAAGCTGCGACAAAAGATGGAATTAAGGTCAGGTTGAGCATAGCTAGGATAAGATGGAATTTCCTGAGAAGTAGGCCTTTGAGCACCAACATACAGAATCTATTGCTAGTAACCTAGATAGGGGTTTTTTTGCATAGTAAACGCTTGGGGATTCTGTTGACCAAAACCCGGATATGATACTTGTTGAAATGAGGTTTGAGGCATTTGCGCCAATGTTATAACTCAAATTAGGATAACTTAGATTTGGTTGATATGTATAACCAGGTTGCGGTTGTGACGTCCCATAAAATGGTAGACCAACTTGTGAATAAATTATCCCTGATACAAGTTGTTGTAAATTAACCAAAGGATTTGGAGTCTGTGGACCCAACATTTGATGATATGGAGTTGAAGGACCCGTTTGATAAGGTTGATGTACAATATTTTGATTCTGTAATAGGGGTAAAGATGTATTAACAAGTGGTAATGAAGTGGATGTAACAGGTTGAACCAGTTGATACGAATGTACAACTGTTTGTGGTTGGATAAGCAGAGTGGGCTACCATTGAAAAACATTCAATTCAGCATTATTTTGACCAAAAAGTGACCGAGTATTGTCATATTGGGTGACCAAAGGTTGCCCCCCAACATGAGGAGAATAATAATATGGAAAATAATTCTCTCCAAATGCTGGGAGTATAGTTGATATGGTACTTAAAGGAATTGACCCATAAGGACCGACTTTATATTTCCCTGATAATGTATATAATGAATCAAGTCATTCAGTACTAACGATAGGACTACCAATTAATTTACCAGATGAGGACATTGGTAAAGACCATGGTCTTGAAAATTCACCAAAGAAAGTGCTAGGTAATGATTTGTAACCTAATGTGACCGTAGGGCCACCATGCAAATATGACTCTGGTGAAGTTGTGAACATCGACGGAGTTGCGAGGGTAGGAGCTGACATAATTGGAACAGTTGTCCCAACCCAAGATGTTGGTTTAGAAATGGTTGATTGAACAAATGTATACTCTTTAAAATCAATGGGAGATTGAATGGGAACAAGATCAACAAAAGTAGATGGAAACGATTGAGGAAAAGACTTGTACAGGTAAAGGTCCCCCCCCCCCAAAAAATGGGCTGGAGTTAAAGGTGTATCGTCTTGTGCGATTTATTAAATCGTAATTAAACCAAGTGGAAGAATCTCACCATCAAGCCAAAAATATATTTCAAGTGATTGACTGTGTGATATAGGAGTTTCAATGGCTACAGAAATTTGTGGGATGACCAAGGTAGGAACAACTTCCGATTTTTCGACTTCTAGATTTAGATGTTCTGGCAAAGAAGAGACAGGATCTGGATCAATTTGTGATTGAACAACGTCGGGTCCAGGAGGTATGGTATCACTGATTGGATGGATCGTGACCATAGGTAGCTGTGAAGACTTTTTTTCGACAACAGTAGATGAATCACAATGTGTAGAAACAATTTGAGCTAACTTTGGTTTATTAAAAAATTATGTTTCACCAGAGGTACATATTGTACTTGATTCGACAGATCGTGATCACCTTCGCCTATCAGAAGTAACTTATAGTGGTAAAGGTTGTTTTAAAGCTAATCTACACAAATGACAGGGGATATGATTTTGTTCTTCCATGATTACTGATTTATTTTAACCAAAAAATAAATAAACAAAAAGAGGGTAACGCTAGGCAAAAAGGTTTACCAAGAAATTGTGAACTGCAAAATACCTCCTGGAAAACCAAGAAGTACGGGCAGGCAATCTCCCAGAATGTTGTGTTTGGTGTATCACAATTTCAAGGCGGCCAACTCGGTTCACTATGGATGGATAACACCTAAAATTTTTCCTCCCAAATATACTCGAAGATACGTGGAGGCCCAAGTCCATAATAGTGTTGTCTGATGCAAAACTACACAGTGAGAGCACCCCTTTATACTTATCTTATTGTAACACTACCCGATATACCAAAGAGTACGTGGACGAGCTACGATATACTTACGTACGTGGAGTGAGGTATCACACTTGGAATGTATTGCAGAAAAGTTAATGACAGCTGCTATGTTTTATGATGCCGGAACACATCTCTAGCCTAGACCTTCTAAATGTTATCGTTATGGTTCCAATGCTTTGTTAGGTAAATTGATATTAATTTTATGTTGATCTTAATTAACAATTTTCCTTTCAAAGGTTCACCACAATGATGTGTATGAAATTCCTAAAATGCAAGCTAAGAATGATAAATAATCTTTCACTTTCAATTTCTTCAATGAAAAACCTAGCTACTAAGGGAAGAGAAAAAATAATTTGTGAGTGAACAAATCAGTGAGCAAAAAAGATCAATGAGTGCAAACTAAATGTAGATTTCCTAATGTTCCTTTTGCAAAACACACAAAATTCTACATGCAAATGCAATTTTTTCTTTTCAGTTTCCTTAATGTTATGAATGCGGAAAAGAAACTAGGTGCACTAAATCAACAATTCAAATGCCTTTTACTTTCGAGAAACGAAAAATACAAACAACATGAAGGAAAAATGAGGATTTCAACAACAATTTCTCCTATCAAGGAAATGAAGATTTTACGACAATTTCGTATTTCGAAAGTAGATGATTCTTAATGCAACCATAAAAAGTACTTTGAAATCAACTTGTCAATGATAAAGAAATTTTTTTTAAATAAGCATTGAACAAATTTTCAGTCAAAGGAGGAAGAAGTATATAGAGTCACTGGTCAATATGAGGATCAAACTTTTCAAAACACAACAGAAAATAAACTGAAGCAAATTGCAAAGGAAAATTCAAAGGAATCTAGGTGGTTTCAAGAGTCAACACAATCTCCAAGGGGAGACAGTGCTCTGCAACGCAGGCCAGAAAGGGAGATAGTGATCTGCAAAGCACTGTGTCCTATCTAAGGGTTTGTTGGGTGCAGTATATAAAGAAAAATACTACTATTTAACTCACATTATTTGCAAATTTGGCTTTGAAGAAGTTTAATCTTTATGAGTAACAACTACTAGGTGGATAAACAGAGCAAATCAAAGGCTTAAACACCTAGAACTAAGAGAAAGTCTCCCCAGTGGAATTGCCAATTTGTTGGGCCAGAATTTTGAATTATGGATAAATCACACCTCCCTAGACAGGTGCTAGTCTAGAATAACAGGTGAAATACTATACGACTATTTCTCCTAACTAAGAACAGATACATAGAGAGGATTAGAAGGTTACTTTTGATCCAAGCACTTCTAAATGGCTCCTTCTGTCGCTTCCGTTGCAGCTTCAAATTCAAGCGATTTGTGCGAAATGCTTCCTACAAGAAAGAAAACTGAAATAGTAGAAGATGAAATAATATAGATATTTATTCAAGTTAGTTTGCTAAATCAGTAAAGCATAAACCATATACATCAACTAAGATATTGCAAAATGGAAAATCAAAGCCAATACAGATGCATTAGGGAAAAATAAGATGTATTCTTTATTGATGATAGAAGGAGAGGTTACAACCAAGTGACTGATTTGAAGTGACCATTCCAGCAACATCCCCAAGCCTCATCACAATATAAATCTCTCCAGCAGCAACTACACAAATCTAGCTCTCAATTGAAAATTCTCCAGAATTTCTCTACTCAAATTCTTCCCCTTCAAACACTCAGATCTGTGTTCAATTTATAGATGAACTGAAGGTTGTGTTTTGCAATCAATGACTTTCAAATAATAGTCAAGACATGTTCCCAATCATGTAGATGTCAAATGGACACTTGGATTCAAAGCTTGACACATATGAACTCTTCTAGAAGGCACTGGCCAAGTGGAGATTCTGGAACAATGAGAATTTCTCTCCCAATGTGACCAAAGCACCTGTGAATGTCGAGAAGTGCTTTACAGAGCAGCCTTGCATGTGGCTACTTACATATGCAACGCACTTAGGCCCCTTAGAGCCTACATTGGTGAGCTATCATATACTATATAATAAGCTTCAAACCTTGGAAACCTTTGCTTGATGAAAGGCTTGCTTGATTTGTCTTGTTCTTGTCTTAGGGCATGTAGCAATTGAAATGATAGGGAATGATAGACCCTTGATCATTGGTCCTGGAGATGATGCCCAGTTAACCAGGTCACTGGGAATGGTGCCCAAGTTGACCTATAACACCCCCAACAATGGATGAGTCAATATGTAAGTCATAGGGCTGCAATCAGAAATCATAGTCACTGTGCACAACAGAATGTAGTGACGAAAAATTTGAACAGCTTGGACAATAGCCAACACCAATTTCTTGACATGTACATAGCATGTTTCAGTATCAAGAAGATTACAAGACAGATAGTAAATGACATGCTCATCACTAGCATCGTCGTCTTGCACTAGAACCATGGAAATAGCGCTAAACGCAACAGCCAAATAGAGGGAGTAATCACAATGATAATTGGGAGGACGCAATAGAGGAGCATTGACGAGAAATTTATTTAGTGCATCGAAGGATTTTCGGGCGATCTCATCCCAAAGGAACGAGACACCTTGCTTAAGTAATCACGTAAATCCTTTGGCCACTTCATCATAGTTCGGGATAAAATGGCGTAGGAAATTAACTTCCCCCTATAGATTCTGTAGCTAATGTAAGGAGGAAGGAGAGTGGAGATTAACAATAGCTTAAAATTTGAGTGGATCGAGATGAATCCCATCTTTAGAGACAATAAACCCTAAGATTCTAACGAAATCAACGCAAAAAACACAATTATGTGGATTGAGATAGATGTTATAGCGTCGATGGCGAAGAAAAAATTGACGGAGATAATCAGGGTGGTCCTTACGCTTAGCTGAATGAGCTAGAAGGTCATCCAGGTAAGGCTAAACAATGCACTTGATATCATGGAAATCATATGACATTTCTCTTTGAAATGTAGCCCCAAAATTTTTAAGACCAAAAGGGAGCTTTTTATAAGAGAAAGTACGTCAAGGACAGAAAAAGGCGGCCTTGTGTTGATCGTCTACAAGAATATTAATCTGGTTGTACCCAGAAAATTTGTCCATAAAGGAAAATATCTCACTCCCCGCGCAGTCATCAATGATCTGATCAATAAAAGGAGTGGGATAATTATCCTTAGGGAAAGCATAATTGATATCACGATAATCAACCCAAACATGAATAGTACCCAGCTTCTTATCCATAGGAACAATATTGGAAACCCATTCTGTCAAGGGAATCGGATAGAAAAAAAACCATCTTTAAGAAGTTTTTCAACTTCTCCCTTAATATCGGCCACCTTTCTAGGTTGCACAGGATGAAGGCGCTGGCGAACAGGCTTTGCACCAGGACAAGTAGGAATTTCATGCACCACTATATTTGGATCTATGCCATGCATTTCTTCATAAGACCAAGCGAAAACGTCATGAAACTTGCGAAAGAGACTAGCATAGACCTCGATCTCATCAGGAGAATAGGTCACCCTAATGTCAATGTTCTCGACAACCCCAGGCTTGATGGAGATGTCGATAGGCATCATTTGTGTAATGTTTCCCAAGTTACCTTTGGCAAAGAATTCGTGTGTCAGGATGGGCGTCTCAAGCAGAGGAGAAGGAAATTGAGAAGCGAACCTCTCAAGACAATTAGACATGGCCCCAAGGCTAGGCATGAAAGAGGAATGATGATGGCTATCATCCCACGGAGGATCCTCAAGAGACATGGTTTCCATGATGGCTTCATCGTAGGGAAATATCTCATTTAAGCGATCAGGCGAATCGCCGAGCCAAGGGGACTGAGAATAATTGTCAAGAGACATAATCAAAGGAGCATGATCAGAGGGTGGAGGATCGAAAGCTGAAATAATTTCATAATAATCAATCTCGATCGAGCTTAACAACATTGAATCACCAAATGAATCAATCTTCTTGGGAGAAGGGATGATCCAAAGATCAGAATACCTAGACATCATGTTAACCTAAGCAGTTTGGGTGGAGGAAGAGGAAAAAGGAACATGAGGGCAGGATATTTGAAAATACACAGCCCGGCACTCTCGTAAGGAGTAGGAATTTTATCTATGTATGTAACATTGCTCTCAGAAGACGAAGAAGTGAAAAAAGACAACTAATCAATAGTAATTATCTTTCCTTCATGCAGAAATTGAAGAACACAAAAGAGAGTGGACAGAACGCACAGCATGGCATGAGTCTAACTGCGACGAAGGAGAATATTGTAATTGAGCTTAGCGTCAACGACTTCAACCTTGAAATTAACTATTTTTCCTTCTAACGCAATGGGTAAACTAGTGATAACACCAGGAGGGTGAGATTCCCTTCCGTCAAAAGCTTCAAGAGAGTTTGGAGATGAATTGAGGGCGGGAGAGTCGATGGTTTTCCAACAGGAAGATGACATGATGTAGGTAGAGGCACCCTCATCCATGACCACTCGAAGGATACTCTTTCCATTGATCCCAACTTGGATAATCAGCGCAAGCTGGTGAGGGAGACGTGGAACAGAATTCTCCAAGTCGAAAGTGATAAGGCACGAATCTACAAGATCAACCCCACCAATGGCAAATAACAAAGATTTATGTTGAGATGAACAACTCTGAAGTACTTCCAATACAGATATAGTAGGTGGAACCTGAGCCAAATCCTCAAAAATACTATAATTTTTAATAGCACAGGCGTTAGGGTTGTAGGAAGACTTACGGAGTACAACTTGGAAGGTAGCCGTACAACGGGCTTAGTACTAGGCCTTTCAATCTGAAGAGGGATAGAAGCAGGCGGGGGAGGAGGACCATCATCGATTTCTGTCCACACTGCCTGATGCAGTTTAGTATAATCTTTCAACCGAGTAGCAATGGAAATGGATGCAGAACCATTCATCATGAACACTTGAGAGCCAAATGGGGCAGAGGACAAAGGTCGCTCCACCAACATGAGTCTGTTATGATGGAAATAGTTCTTTGAGAATAGCCAGAGTTCCTTGGACTCCTTTGAACAGTTGACTCACTTCAACCCGTTGAGAACAGTACTTGGTGAAATGCACTTCATCACAAATCAAACAATGGTACTTTGGTTTGCGTTGCGAACCATCATCAGCACGAGGTTTTTGAGAATCTTGTTTCGAGGTATCGGATTTGACCTTGCCTTTACCCTTCTTCTTACCCTTGGAAGTTTTATCCGCTAGATTGGACTGCACAGCATTCACCTCCACAGTTTTACCAAAATTTGAAATTGGCTGAGAAGCAGTATCATTGGAAGTAGTATAATTTTTCTTCACAGGGTTTGGAGAAGAAGACTTCTGAGAATTCTAAGACATGAAACCAATGATACCGTCAACGGAAGGTGTTGCCAGTGCTTTGGAAGTTCCAGGTCGAGGGGCAATAGGCAAGAGTTCATACAATGTGCCAGACTGAGAGTACACACGATCAAGGTACTGGGCACAAGCGATGGCTTGTTCCTCAGTAACACATGCCCCCATAGCAATTTCCTTAGTAATGGGAGCAACAAAGGAGGTAGTGAAAAAATCAGTTAGAAGCTGATCAGGAATCTCAAACTTGATCAAGCGATGACGACACCTCCATTCATGAATATGATCAGAGATATGAGTAGCTCGATCTTGTTTCAAGGATGTGAAGAGGTGCGTCCCAGTTTCATACCAAACTAGTAACTGAAAGTGCATTAGAAAGGCCATGTCCAAGGAGTTGAAATCTTGGAAGACATCATGGGATAATTCGATGTACCACTTGGCAGTGACACCAGTGAGATTCCATTGGAAAAGATGGAGTTGAATGGAATCGTCAACCCAAGAGTTAGAGGAACACCAAAGATGGTATATCATAACATGCGCTTGGGGGTCTCCTCCGGGCTTTCCCTCAAATTTGGGACAATCACCATGAATTTTAGTCGGAACTGGAGGCCAATATGGGTTATGAAGGATAGGATCATTCATCAACTTTGACACATAAGGCAGTTCCAACGTCGCAAGGAAAGGTAATTGAGGATTGAAAGGCATTGCAGGTCATTGATAAAGACTAGTATTAGCATTCCACCCAGGTTGAGAGAAATTCTGCCCCCATATGTTTTGTCCTAGAGGATTCTATCCATAGGGGTTATAAGCCTGATAGTTCTGCCCATACATGGGTTGAGGACTGAGATATTGATTTTGAGCATACCACTGAGGTCCTTGCTGAGAAAAATATGGATTTTGTTGTGGAATGTAAGCATTGCCTTGAGGTGGATTGTACACCATATAGGATTGACCTTGAGGAAAATAAGTGAAACCTTGGGGTGCACTATATACTACCTGATATTGAACTTGAGGAATGAAAGTAGTGCCTTGAGGCTAAACGAGTTGTCCCTGGGGTGCAGGTTGACCCAGATACTGAGGTTGGACAGGCTATCCCTGCGGTGCGGAGCAGGTTGGCCTGGATACTATGAGCCACCGGGTTGCCCTTATGGAAAAGGTTAGCCTGATGGTTAGGATGGGCCAAGTTGCCCCTGAAGACCAGGTTGACCTGGCGCAAGACCGTAGGGTTTTCCTTGTGTTAGGTCTCTGTAATTTGCAAGATTGGAAAATACAAACTGCAAAGCCTACATATGAACCACTTTGGGATTCTAGGATCTAGCCCTCCTAAATCGAGAGAGGGATCTCTCTTATAAGTGCAAGTATTGATTTATCTTTAAAGGCTTTTGGTATGATATTAGTATAGGTATTAGGAACAAGGGTGTTTGTTTTTTTTTGGTTGGGTAAGGACATGATCTTTGATTGGATGGAATATGGAAAAATGAAAGATTTCAAAAGGTGAAGATGCAATTATATTGAGAAATAGTCAGCAAATAGGATTAGCATGAAACAGGTTTAAACCATTGGGCAATGGAGTCATAAAAGGGTTTAATTGTGCAACAATTACAAGAGTGGTCCAAGGGGCAAGTCATCTATATCATAAGATCCTTTAGATAAAATGATGGAATGGAACAATAAAGTGTTGTGAAGGTGGAAAAAGCCAACAATTTCAACGAGGATTTGTTAACTTTCCAAACAAGAAAAACCTTTTAAAGCAACTATTTAAAACCAACCAAAGATAGGGCTTACCATAAAATTCTTTGGACAATATTGTATTAAAGCTAACTTATCAGGCAAACAATCCAGTAATCCACATGATTACTTTCAGGAGGGATGAAAATAGATAAGAAAACAAAGTGCAGCTAAATACCAAGTCAGATGCATTAAAATCTAGGCTTGCTTTCAGTATACTCTTAGGGAAACCTTCAAAACAACCTTTGGAGAAAGAAACTAGAAGACCGGGCAAACCATAAACTTTTCTAGTCTAACTCTACTAAGCATGTACTGAAAATATCTTTCATGAACTTCCTTTCAAGTTTTGCACATCAAGATATGGACTAACCAACATTCCATGATATGTTTACACCTAAATTAAGTCATTCTTAAACACACAATTGGAAGAAAACATAAAGATAAAGCTTATCAGTAAGAGTAGGGTACCTTTAACAGTAAATCCTCACTCTGTAATTGTTGTTCTTTATTAGATAAAGATGAAAAAAATGGCATACATGAAAGGAAAACAAATAACAGTAAGAAGTACTTCACCAATGATATAGACCAGGATCCCAAAAACCAGGTTGTATATTGATTGACAATCCAGTTACACACTAAAAATCCAATGCTTCATCACAGTAACAACTTCTCTTCTCAACTTAAATTCTTTAATAACTTAACAGATCTTTAGAGCTTCAGAGTTTATTTACATTCAACAATGATTCGCTACAGCAACTATTACATCAGAAATTCAATAACCAACCTTTATCTCTTCTTCTACAGAAGTATTTATAGAAGAAACGAGGAGGTGGAATCAAAGAAAATATCTCTAAGTTCAATTAATACAAGTTAATGCTTCTCGGCCTTTGACAGGCTCAATGGAGAATTTTTCTGATATTTTCCATGTATTAATTGATTCTCATTAATTCTTAAGCATATTGTTCAGATTTTGTTGACTTAAACAATCTTGAGGAGAGTTAGCAATAACTTTGGTTGCTTTAAACAAAATATCACTGACTAAGGCAATAACTCTGCCTACTTATAATTTATGGAGAGAGGCAGGTGGCACTTTGGTAGCTAGAGAGGATTCAATTAGCCTCTGATGTGGCGGTGGAGGCCCTTCAGACTGATATATCTCTTTTTTTATTCCTAAAACACTTTTAATCTGCTTTATTCTGTGTTTTAGGCATAATCAAGCTTAATATTCATCTTCTGGTCTTTATCCTCTAACAACTGCAGATTAGGCATTTGATTTCATATTTTTCTACCTTAATCCCTTTAAATTATGCTTGGAAACCTTTAATTCTTCATTTATGCTTTAATACCATCCTTTGACACTGATACTCTTTGGCTGTTTGATATTCACTGTGTTGCTATTGTTTTGCAGGCGCACAAAGGTTTTGTGAGTTCACCAATGCCGATGAGACACAGGTGGAATCATAATCTGAACCCTATAGGTTCACTTTCTTCATGAACAGATGGTCCACGGATCATCATCCCTGTCTTTTATTTCATTTTAAATCTGTGAACAAAACCTTACAAACCCGTAAAAAAACAAACAAAAGTTAATAAAATCCTGCGAGGATAGGTTTAAACTACTTCAGAGGTTTTGGGTGTGGGAGAGAATAGGAGCCGTTGGATTAGCATAATCAACGATGGATATTGCTCGATTGAGTCCTTTGGGAGAGATCTGGGTGAAAAGGGAATGGGGGCAATATTAAAATAGTACCGTCCGATCACAGAGACCGACGACGGAGATTAAAAGGTGAAAAGTTAATGTAAATGAAGGGAAGTCGTATAGCAGAAAACCGGCAGCGGTTTCTCACGTAGCATTTGGGTGGTAATGTGGTTTTTCCTTTTTGAATGCGATATAGTTCTGCGTTTGACACGCGGATTCTTAAAACCACCTATATTGCGTTCAAGCTGCGCACTGTGGGAAAGGCTCAAAAATTATGTGAAAATGATTCTGGGATGTTGGATTGGAGGATCCAGATCCAACGATGTGGGTTTGAGCACGATGATGAAGAGATGCAGGGTAAAAATGCATGTGGGGTCCATGCTGACGTCAGCAAAATTGGCACGCGGCGGAGGGTTAAAAAGGCCATCCGATCGTTAATTTTCTTTGATAAATGGTTAAGATTGTAAAAAGCGCAGATATGAAGAAATACATGGAAAGGGGAACGAGCGGAAGGATAAGGCCTGATGGCCTTAGATCTTCGAATTTAAATGGTTAGGATTAAATTTAAAACCTTTTGTCAGGAAACAAAAACATACAGGAATGGTAAGGTTTCAAAGGAAAATGGCAAAGAAACAGGAGAAGAAAGGGCCACCTTTTATACAAGGGCGGAAGAGAGGAATCAATGGGAGCCGTCGGATCTGAAGGATCGATGGCTGAGATCTATCGATGAAGGACACAGAGAAGGGCGAAGTTAGAAAAAACGGAAGCATCGTGGGCCGTTGGATCTGGGAAGATCAACAGTGGAGATCTGATCGCAGGATCGCATTGGCGGAGGACAAAGGGTAAAGAAACAATGAAAGGGGCCGATGCGATCGAGCGTGAACTGTTAGATCTAGGAGAGATCAATGGTGGAGATTTAATCGGCGAGTTAATGTCGAAGGGCTTACAGAATGGATGAGCGTGATGCGATGAAGCACGGACCGTCGAATCTGGCGGAATGAATGGTCAAGATTTAATCGCATCGGGGAAAAGGAAAAAGGGGTCAAAACTCTGAGGCTTTTGATTTTGCGATGCGCGATTAAGCGCTGACCCTTGGATCGGTTTCAAATATCAATGGTGGAGATTTAATCAATGGGTGTGATGGAGGAGGGTTTATGACAAAGCGTGATTAAATCTGAGCTGTTGGTTCTTGTGGATTCAACGGTTGAGATCTAATCACAGGATCACAATCAGTGGGAGGAAAAGGGGAGCACATAAAGAAATGTTGCGACGCGCGATTAAGCGATGGAACGAGAGAAGTTAATATGAGAGCTATATCAATGTTTAGGATTAAATCATGAAGGGAAAGGTGGAATGGCAAGTTTGAAACGGGGATAAATATGAACTATTGGATCAAGGCAGAGTAGAGAAGATCAACAGTGAAGAATCAATCGCGCAATCGCATCGGCTGGAGGCCAAAAACCATAAAAACAAGTAACAAATGTGTTTGTGATGAAACTTTGTGATGCAATTAAGTGCTTAGCACTTGGTCTTGGTGCGGGTCTTATGCGGAAAAGGGGTTGGGGCTTAAGGCTGAAAGGGGCTTAAGGCCTTATGAAAAATTAAGGTTTTTTAGGCCAAAATGAGGGATTTTGAGATATTTCTGAAGGTTCTGGTAAGAGTAAAAAGGGGTTTTAAACCTCATAAAAGGATTTTACAAGTCTTTAAAGGTGATTTTGAGGGAATGAGAGGAAAATGAGAGGTTTTATGGATGAAATGGAGAGGGAAAATGGAGAAAGGAAAATGAGGGAAAAATGGACTTTATGAGCAGTTTTTCCTTTGGTAAACAACAGGTTTTTCTTCAGGACTATTGAAGTGAAACAATAGTGAAGATTGTCTTTAGAGGATAGAGATCATCAAAAGTCTTCAAGAACTCACAATTTTGAACGTGAATTATTTCTTGAAGGCTACAAAAAATATTTAGCCACCATTTGACATAACAAATTTTATAGGTGGCTAACAATGACCGCCCGAGTGCCTTGTGCATGTTTGGGTGGCCCGTCTTTCTGCCTCGTGGCATCGTCGTCTCGGCGCGTCGTGTGAGGTCGCTTGATCGTGCGCGTCTTGCAGGGTCGGCCATTGCTCGAGGGCGCTCGTATTTCGCTTTGTTAAGTTGTGACCGCCCCTCGAGTGCCGTGTGCACATTCTAGCGGCTCGCTTGCCATTTGCTCCCTTGTGGCATCATTCGACGGCGTGCCGTGTCGTGCCGTGCGAGGTCGCCCGATCGTGACACGGTTCTAAGCCGTTTGTTTGAGGGCGCCCGTATTCCGACCCCTAAGCCATCTAACCCCTAAAACCTAGCCCCATTAGCTCCCTAACTTAACCCCTAAAATCCTTAATCGCTAAATCCCCTAACCCCTAAACCCCTAACCCATTTACCCCTAAACCCTAAACCCATAACCCCTAACCCATTTAACCCCCAAAACCATAAACCTCTAAACCCCAAACCCATTTAACCCCTAAACTCCTAAACCGTTGGGTGGAGATTTATTTTCATCCCGATTTAGAGATCCTTGTTTTGAATGATGTATACCTCAGAAAACTCGTACACCCTCACAGCTATGGAATTCGCGGGGTCCGCTGACCCCCAGGCCGTCCGAAGCGTAGCCCCCAATGGGGGTTTTAGGGGGTAGCGCCTCGGGTTAAAAACGATGTAAAATTGCCTTGTAAAAGTATAGTAATTTCTAGTCAATCCGTGCCGTTCATTAGGTGGATGATATGGCGATTATGGGTTATGTTATTTTAGGTTTTTTTGCCCTAGAAGGCAACCCCCTCTCTTTGTATGAGGTATTGTATTGCTCGTAATATATGTGTATCTTCCGAGCGAGAACAGATAGGGGAGACTATGAGAGAGAACAAAGGATATTATAACGGATCCGCCGTAGGTTTTGTCTCCTTCATTTTTAAGGCCGGATAATAGAAAGGAAGGATCGGTTATTCGGGTGGACATAGCCCAAACTCGGGTGAACCATGTATATCTCGTGTCTCTAGTTTTATGTGTTTTGTAAAGCCATATTTTCCGCATATTTTATGTGTTGCATTGCTCTGTAATATATAATTTTCTAACATAAACCTCTAAACCCTTAACCCCTAACCCATTTAACCCCCTAAACCCCTAAACCCCTAACCCATTTAATGCCCTAAACCCTAAACCTCTAAACCCTTAACCCCTAACCCCTTAAACCCTATTTCCCAACCGGCCTAACCCATTTAACCCCCTAAACCCTAACCCATTTAACCCCCTACCCTAACCCTTAACCCCAAAAAAATCCTTTAACCACAAATCCTCTAACCCCCTAAACCTCTAAACCCCTATAACCCATTTAAACCCCTAAACCCTAAACCTCTAACCCCTTAACCCCTTAACCCCTAACCCCTAGCTAAAATCCTTAACTTCTAAATCCCCTAAGCCCCTAAACCTCTAAATGCGCGCCTAACCCATTTAACCCCTAAACCCTAAACCAACTTTAACCCTTAACCCCTAACCCTTAAACACTAATTCCCAACCCCCAACCCATTAACCCCCTAAACCCTAAACCTTTAACCCTTAACCCCTAACCCATTAAACACACATTCCCAACCCCCCAACCCATTTAACTAAACCCTAAAACCCTAACCCAATATTTAACCCCCTAACTCCCTAAAACCCTAACCCATTTAACCCCCTAAACCCTATCCCCATTAACTCGTAACGACCCCTAACCCCTAAAATCCTTAACTGCTAAATCCATTAACCCCCTAAACCTCTAAAACCCTAACCCATTTAACCCCCTAAACCCTAGCCCCATTAACCCCTAACGACCCCTAACCCCTAAAATCCTTAACTGCTAAATCCACTAACCCCCTAAACCTCTAAAACCCTAACCCATTTAACCCCCTAAACCCCAAACATCTAACCCCTAAACCCCTTGATTTAAGAAATGGGTTACCTTGATATTAACCTGCAGGCCCATACCCTTCCGAATAACCAATAAAGAGCTTAAGAAATTGACCAATATGTTGTCAAGTTTTATCTTATCCATCTCTCGGGGTAAGTCGCTTTTCGGCTAACTCCACCGATTTTGATCTCAATTTTTGCCAATTGCTTCCTTCTCTCATATGATACCTCGAGCCTTTCGTCTTTCTCTCTTCTTCCCTTCTAATTCCGTAATAGTGTCATAGTGATGCCATCCAACTTTTGGAAAGCCTTCGCTAGTAGACAATATCAGGACTGCCGAAGCCTCAACACTTTCGTAGCATCTCGTACGACCATTCTCTTCTTCCTGGCCATATGGTGGGGGAACCCCTTCAAAATCCCTTAGTCTGTAAAGTGCCGCAACACCACGCTTGGTCGAGTCATTTCGTTTGGGGGCATCAGATCACAGGAGGTCGCCCGAACAAATGCGTTCGGCTCAAGAACGGCCATTTTGTCCGAAGGCGCGGCCGTGTGAGGATCGCCTAACCAAACGCGTGACGCCGCACGACCAAGGGCGCTCGGGCTCGGCCGTTTCTGCAAGGGCGCCCCGTGTCGATTCACTAACTTGTGACCGTCCCGGTGCCTTGTGCACATTCGGGTGGCCTCGTTTTCCATTTTTCTCCCTCAGGCATCATCTTGGCCGGCGCGCCATGCGAGGTCACCCGACCAAGTGCCGCCAAGTTAGGGTCAAGCCTGCTCGAGGGCGCCCGTATTAGTTTTACAGAGTGTGACCACCCTGTGCTCAGGCATGTCTTCGGCGGCCCGTTTTCCGTTTGCTCCTTGTGGCATCATCTGGCCGGCGCGCCATGTGAGGTTGCCCTCGACCAGTGTGCTTGGGTTCAGCCATTTTTGCTCGAGGGCGCCCGTATCATTTTTTCTAGAGTGTGACCAACCGGGTGCCTCGTGCATGTCCACAGAGGCCCATTTTCCATTTTCTCCCTTCCGGCATCATTCCGCCGGTGCGTAGTGTCGTGCCGTGTGAGGTCGCTCGACCAAATGCATTCGAAAGGCTTCCGGTCGTTTCGAGGGCGTTGCGTCGTGTGAGGGCGTCGATCAAACACGTGACGGCCGCACGACCAAGGGTGCCCTCGGGCCGTGCCGTATTGTGCAAGGGTGCCCATGTCGCATTTGCTAACTTGTGACCACCCCGGTGCCTTGTGCATGTTCGAGTGGCCCATTTGCCGTTTTCACCTCGTGCCTCCGTGCATGGGCGCCGCCGTGTGACGCCGCACCCACCAAGGGCGTGCTGGAGGCTGCAAGGGCGCCCGTGTCGATTTGCTAAATTATGATCGCCGGTGCCTTTGCGCACGTTCCGGCCGACCCGTTTGCCATTTGCTACCTTATGCCTCCTCGTGCGACTGTGCGTTTGTGTTGCACCATGGAGCCACACGACCAAGGTCGCCCTCGGTCGGGGTTGCCTGCAAGGGCGCTCATGTCGCATTTACAACTTGTGACCACCCGGTGCCGAGCACGCCCTCGGCGCCCGTTTTCCGTTTGCTACCTTATGTCTCCATGCGGCCGTGTCGCACCGTGTGACACCGCACGACCAAGGGCGCTCGGTTCAGGCCATTTCATGCGAGGGCTCCCCGTGTCGATTTGCTAACTCGTGACCGCCTGTGTGCCTCTCAGGCACGTTCCGACCGCCCGTCGACGGTTACCTCGTGCCTCCGTGCGACTGTGCGCGCCGTGTCGCGCCATGTGATGCCGCACGACCAAGGGCGCTCGGTGTCGGGCCGTTTCGTGTGAGGGTGCTCGTGTCGTATTTGCTAACTTCAGACCGCACGGCAGCCAGCACGTTCCTCGCACTCGTTTGATGTCTGCCACCTTGTGCCTTGCAGGCCGGCGTCCGTGTCATGCCATGTGACACCGCACGACCAAGGGTGCTCGGGCTGCCACAGGGCGCCCGTGTCGCATTTGCTATCTCGTGACCGCCCTGCCTTGTGCATGTTCTAGCGGCTCGTTTTCCATTTGGCGTCTTATGCCTCCGTGCGTCGGCACGCCGTGTTGCACCGTGTGACGTTGCACGACCAAGGGCGCTGTCGTCGTTTTCGCGAGGGCGCCCATGGGTGATTGCTAACTTGTGACCGCCTGTGTGCTCAGGCACATTCGGTGGCCCGCCCGTTTGCTACCAGGTTTCTCAGGTACGGTGACGCACCATGTCGCGTCATGGACGCCGCACGACCAAGGGCACCTAGGTTGGGCCGTTTTCTGTAAGGGCGCCCGTGTCGATTTGCTAACTTGTGACCACCTACAAGTGCCTTGCACATTTAGGCGACCCATTTTCCATTTGCTACCTTGTTCCTCCCTGCCACGGCGTGCTCTCAGGACGCCGAACGACCAAGGGCGCCGGGCGTCGTTCACGGCGGGCGCCCGTGCCGGCTTTTCTAAGTTGTGACCGCCGTGCCTTGTGCATGTTCGCATGGCCCGTCGGCCATTTTCTCCCTTGTGGCATTGCTTGATCAAAGCGCGTCGGTCGCTGGGCCAGAGGTCACCCGACCGTGCACGTTCGGCCGAGGGCACCCGTACGCTTTGCTAAGTTGTGACCCGCCTGTGTGCCTTATGCACATTCGGGTGGCCCATTTTCCATTTTCTCCCCTTGTGCCTTCGTTCTGGCCGTGCGCACCGACAGGTTATAAATGTCTCTCTATTTCGCTATTCCACCGCATACGCTACCGTCCTCCCTTATTTAGCATCCGATCATTATCCTACTCTGCTATTGTCCTCAGGCCCACCGCCCCTTGGGGCCCATCCTATTTAAATAAAACTTCCGTGGATCATCTAAATAAATTTCTTACCGCACAAAACATTTCCAAGATCCCGAAGAGTGACAACCATATTAGAATTGGAGCAAGATAAGATAACAATGTTAACTCATTAGCATTAGACCGAACCTAACAGATCCTATCCTTTCTTGGGTCAAAGATGGGGATTCATACTTTGGATCATATATCTCATGGGACGCCCATCATTTAATTGTAGTTGATGGATCTTCCCAAATATACCCATTGAATTGGAAGCAAGCCTCACCAGACCTTCAAACCCATCTTCATGGCATTGCCCCCACCAAACGCAACAAGATGATGGCTTTCACTGATCCCTCAGGCTCCAACACACAACAAATAGCTTATCAACGTATCCGTATCAATGAATACTCCATGCCCATTTGGGCATAGTGGAAAATAGTTTAAAATGGAGACTCTCGCAAAAATAAAATTCTTTATTCGGGTCCTCCTAAAAGGGAAAGTCCTCACGTCCGAGAATCTAAAAAATGTGGGGTATCTTCACCCATCTCGTCCAAATTGTTAAGCAAATGAGAAACCATTGAACATCCGTTCATAGATTTCTGCTATTTCCTATTGGAGAGAAGCTTTTCGAACATCAACCTTCCATGGGTCCCAACAACCTATCACGAAGTCTTGCATATTTGGAAAAGAAAATATCCTTGGCAGCATAAGAAAAACAACATTGCTCATAGAGTATGGAATGCTTTACCATGCTCTCTCCTATGGAATATATGGCTAGCTTGAAATCACATGGTCTTCAAGGACAAAGAAACCAAAGATCGTGAAAAGTTATACAATAAGGCATGGAGTCTCACATTGGAAGCAATGTCCTGCCAAAAGTCAAGGGAAAATTGACACAAATTTCTAATCCCCATGTTGAAGAAATAAATTTCATAGGGTATTTATTGACAAAAACAATTCCGGGGTCAAAGAGGGAGTGACATTAACAACAACAACAATTCTAGCTACAGCTTGGAAAATTAGAATGAAAGATGAGGAGTTTTTTCTCCGGCTTAAACCGCAACACCCATTATCTCTTTTTTGATGGTGCCTCTAAATCTAATCCGTGAATGTATGATGGAGGAATCATCCGTAATGCCAATGGAGACATCATAACCGCCTATGAATGGGGATTAGGCAATCTATCCAATAATAGGGCTGAAGCCTCCGCTCTTTATAAAGGTCTCATCCAAATAAAACTTGGCATATGCACAACAACGATCATTGGAGACTCGAATATCATTAGTCCGATGGTATACAACCGAAACACCTCCAAAGTGATCCGCAGCAACAATTAGTCGATGCCAGCACTTTTCGCTAGGATGAAAGAAATCCTATTCTACCATGTACTCCGTTCGCTCAACAAGGAGTGCGTATACACGTGAAAATAGAGCTGCTTACATCCTATATGCTTTCTTCGATGTAGCACCACCGACCTCAATGCTTCCCGCTATAATCGAAATAAATCAACTCATTGCATTATCTCAGCAGAGGTTTCCAACACCATCGCATTCCTCCCCACCGACATTCGTATTATTCTTCATGACCGATTTAGCTCGTATCACTTGAAATCTCATCCGAATCTCATGGTGAGGATATTACCGATATAATATCTATGAATTCAATCTATTTATCACCTTCATCCTTGCTCGCAAGCGCTTCCCGCTATCTTCATGCCACTCCCGTGATCTATCCCTCAAATCTCATATGACAACATCTCCATTCCACCTCGATTCTCTCTCGTTTAAGCCCGTGTATTTAATCGTGGTCGCTCCCGATATGAATCATTCCTACTTCTCCCCTCTTCTCGCACTCTCGCATTCCCCTTTTTATGTGTTCGCATTCCCCCCATCTTCCTTCATTTCAATCATTTGTCTCTGTGATTTTCAAAGCGTTTCTTTCCAACCCGCATCCCCCGCCCATTGATCCGCGCCTTTGGCAGCCCTCGTCCTCTCCCCGTTCATCAATTTTCTCTCACAACATGGCAAGAAGCGAAGACTTCTTCCACTACGTCGATCTCCGCGCAGTTGAGCAAATTCGTGGACAATGTAAGACCTCGATGCCAAATCGGGACACTCATGCTAAAATCACCAAGGAGAAACATTAAAGCCGACCTCATCTTCTCCTTCGTCGCAGTGTCTTCACTCCGAGGACGATTCAATGACCTCTCAAGCAGATGCAATCACGTCGAAGTCAGTTGATATTCTTAAGTATATTAGAAAAAAATAATGCACCAAGTACCATCTCTCGGTAAATACGAAAATACGAATCTTGAAGGCAATCCTAAAATCCTTGCCCGTCAAATCCACTACATAAGCATCGAATAATCATGAATTGAAAATACATCTTTTATTATTTCAGTTTGTTCAAATCTATACTAGCTCAGTCTTTCATATAGTTAAGAATGATGGAAGCAAAATGGATTTTGTTCTCAATGTTGTCCTCCCATACTCTGCTTCTCATTTGGCCGGGTGCCTTGTGCACGTTCGGGCGGCCCATTTGCCGTTTGCTCGCTTGTGGCATCGTTCGGTCGGGCGCGCCGTGTGATGTCGCCCGACTGGGTGTGTTCGGGTCAGGCCGTTTCGTTCGAGGGCGTCCGTATCAGTTTTTCTAAGTTGTGACTGCCCGGGTGCCAGCTTGTGCACATTCTGGAGGCCCGTTTTCCGTTTTCTCCCTTGTGGCATCGTTCAGTCAGGCGCGTCGTGTGAGGGAGCCCGACCAAGCGCGTTCGAGTTGGGCCGATTCGTTCGAGGGCGCCCGTATCAGTTTTTCTAAGTTGTGACCGCCCGGGTGCCTTGTGCATGTTCGGGTGGCCCATTTGCTATTTGATCCCTTGTAGCATCGTTTGTTTGGGCGCGTCGTGTGAGGTCGCTCGACCGAGTGCGTTCAGGTCGGGCCGTTTCGTTCAAGGATGCCCGTATCAGTTTTGGTAAGTTGGGACCGCCCGGGTGCCTTGTGCACGTTCAGGTGGCCCGTTTTCCATTTGCTCCCTTATGGCATCGTTCGGTCGGGCGCGCCGTGTCGCGCCATGTGAGGTCGCCCGACTGGGCGCGTTCAGGTCGGGTCATTTCGTTCGAGGGCGCCCGTATCAGTTTTTCTAAGTTGTGACCGCCCGGGTGCCTTGTGCACGTTTGGGTGGCCTGTTTGCTGTTTACCCCCTTGTGGCATCGTTCGTTAGGGCGCGTCGTGTCGCGCCGTGTGAGGTCGCACGACCAAGCGCGTTCGGGTCGGGCCGTTTCGTTCGAGGGTGCCCGTATCAGTTTTTCTAAGTTGTGATCGCCCAGGTGCCTTGTCCACGTTCGGGCGGCCCGTTTTCCGTTTTCTTCCTTGTGGCATCATTCGGTCGGGCGCGCCATGTGAGGTCGCCCGACCGGGCGCGTTCGGGTCGGGCTGTTTCGTTCGAGGGTGCCCGTATCAGTTTTGCTAAGTTGTGACTGCTTGGGTGCCTTGTGCACGTTCGGGCGACCCGTTTGCGGTTTGTTCCCTTGTGGCATCGTTCGGTCGGGCGCGCCATGTCGCGGCGTGTGAGGTCACCCGACTGGGCACGTTAGGGTCGGGCCCTTTCGTTCGAGGGCGCCCGTATCAGTTTTTCTAAGTTTGACCGCTCAGGTGCCTTGTGCACGTTCGGGTGGCCCGTTTGCTATTTGCTCCCTTGTGGCATTGTTCGTTCGGGCACGTCGTGTGAGGTCGCTCGACCGGGCGCGTTTGGGTCGGGTCGTCTTTGCTCAGTGGCTCCAACAGCGAGTGCAGATCGTCCTTCGAGAGTTGCAGAGCGGCGCTATTGGCTTCCTCGTCCAACTTTCTCGTCTTACCATCGTCCTTGATCCTCCATGATTTTTTCTCCGGTTTGAGAAGAGGGGGGTTCATACTAGCTTCAATTCCCCAAATTGACTCATGGCAAGTCCTTTAAAGATTGAATGATTACAAAAGCTTCCCTATTAGACATGTAGTTTGGTCAGTCAGCTATAGGAGGATAATTTGAATTTTAAACCACATTTTGATTTCTAGATTCCAAAGCTTAGGTATAAGCCTGAACTATAGCAAGGGTTAATGCCATTGTTCATGGGGTACATAGCCTATGACATACAAGTTGCCATAATTTCCATTATGTGAACTGTAAAACGAGCCAATTTTAGAATCATATCAGTCTTTGAATCCCAAGAATTTTAGTGTAACTACCAAATAGGCTTGTAGCTCTGTTACCAATAGGGATGCCCCTCTTTTGGAGTGTATGGAGTAGAATCAATTTTAATTTTGTCCTTGAATTTTAAGGAGCGTAACTAGGCTCCTCATAGAAAAAAATCAAAGGAATTGGCATTACTAAGCACTGTGCGTAGAATCCATATAATGGCCCTATTAAGTGATCCCTGTGTATCATCACAATTTCCTAACCTAATCTGGAGTCTTGAAGCATGATAAAAAATTAAAATAGTATTGATAATTACAATGGAAGCTACCAAATATGAATTACTATTTGCAAGCATTCAATTATAGGTAAAGATCCAAGGAAAAAATAATACATAAATTATAAAGAAAAAATATCTATAAAAAAAGAGATTAGAACTCCAAATATTTAAAATACAACATAATTTAATAGTGTAAATTTTAAAACTCTTATTAATAAAGCATGATGATATAATAGGGTAGAAGGATTACTATATGCAAAAATCAGTCCATTATTTACTCATATAATTTTAATTGCTTCTCAAAAAAATATGTTTTATTTTTTTGATTGTAAATATTTTTAAACAATCAAAATAAACAAACATTTAATTATTTAGAAATTATTTTAATTATTTAAAAATTATTATAATTATTAAAAAATATATATTTTTAAATTAATTTGAGTGGCATTAAAAAAAACACACGTGTTTCATTTCAAAATGTCAAAAATTTTCAAATATCAAAAGTTTTAATTTTCGTCTTTCATTTCCCTCTGATTGCATGGTTTTTCCAGGGAAGGAGGGAAGATGCGGCCATACTGTCGCCGGTTTTGAGGAAGGATGCAACCATACTATTGCAGGTTTGGAGGAAGGATGCGGGAGATTTGTGCCTCGAATCGTGCTCATAGATCTGGCACCATGGACAGTGTGAGGATCTTTGCATTGCTCTCAACTCCACAACTCCAAAAACATGTATCTTATTCTTCAATACAACAAGAATTTGGTTGGCTTTTTAGCTTTTTTTTTTCAGGATCTTGTCTCATGGGTTTGCTTGTAATTTGTTCTATTGGGACTGCAACCCATTACCAACCCGATCTAATGAAACAAATGCACAGTGGCCTTTGTGGGAGCTTATAAGCCTGATCAGACCTTATCACAGAAGCTGCACTGCTATCACTCGTTGCAGGCGTTACATTGGCTAAGCTTCACTTGGCTTCATCTCCTTTTCCCCCTTGTTGGAACCCTACTATATGGAAAATTTGATTTTCTAGACGAATAATATTATTTGTGTGCGCGCGTAGGCGCTAATATGCCTAAATTAGGGGTTTGGGTTTTGATCCCTAGTTGGAACTTGTATTACCTGCACTATTTGATCATTGTTCTGTTACATAAGTTAAGTGTCCAGCTACTGGGAGCAATGGCTTACTGTGCACCTCAATAGCTATCACAATGTCTTCCAAAAATTGTTCCTAAACTGACTGAGGTTTGGATCAATGAAGAAATATTGAAGTAAACTTTGAGATTGCTTAGGGTTCTAAACTATCACAATATTTGTTTTACCTAATTATCTTATTCTTTTGGTTCAGTAATATAATTCTTTGTCATGGACATTGCAGGTTTTAACAGACACACACCCAAAGGTTCAATCCGCTGCTCAGATGGCTTTACAGCAGGTAACATGCCTTGTATCCGAGTGTCAATTCCAATCGTCTCTATTTTGTTCAATATTTATTGCTTATTCTTCTATTCAAATAATTGTTATTTGACTGGTGCTAACAGGTTGGAAGTGTAGTCAAGAACCCTGAAATATCTGCACTAGTTTCATCATTACTCTTGAGTATCTCAGATCCCAATGAATACACAAAGCATTCCCTTGACATTCTTCTGCAGGTATTTTTTAAAGTTTTGTGTCAGGCCTTCTATACCATTTTTTGCGAGATTTGATGTTGTTTATTTATTACCAACATCTTGTATTCCTTTATCTCTTACCATCATTGCAAACAACGTTTTTCAATACTATTGATGCTCCATCACTAGCATTGTTGGTGCCTATAGTCCACCACGGTCTTAGGGAAAGAAGTGCAGATACGTGCAAAGAAAGCAGCACAGATTGTTGGAAACATGTGTTCTTTGGTAAAAGAGCTAAAGGATATGCTACCATATATAAGCTTAATGCTTCCTGAAGTGAAGAAGGTATTGGCAGAATCTTTTTCCCTGTATGTGTCTTATTGAGATATTTTGTTCAGACATTTCTAATTAATTTAAATTCTGCACAGGTTCTTGCAGACCCTATACCAGAAGTACGTGCTGTTGCATCTAGAGCTCTTGGGTCGCTCATAAGGGGCATGGGTGAAGAGAACTTCCCGGATTTGGTGCCTTGGTTACTGGAGACTCTGAAATCAGATAACAAAAATGTTGAGCGATCAGGAGCTGCACAGGGCTTGAGTGAGGTAATTGAAATTATGCTAAAAAATTCTTTAATTGTGGGCAACTTATGCATGCCTAGACACTTAGGCATGTGAAAAACCTGCCCGAACTACAAACATTAATTGATTGGCACGACCATGATAGTTCCCTCCACTAGGAAGAAAAGTTTCTTTCTCTCATGCCAGTGGACTTGCTGGCTGGCTTACCATTTGGTTGACGTAAAGCCTTACTATAAGGATGGACAAAATGATTGCACTTTTCTAAGTCTTTCATGCATATGTGTTTGAGTTTAGAATTATAGATTAGCACATGGTTAATTGCTGCAAAGTGTTGATTGTGGTACTGTACAGTTACAGTAGCAATGGATTTTTGTTTTGAAAGGAAATCCTTGTGTAATCCCCTCTCCTTCCTCGACACATCTGGATAGAGGGCAGCTATTCTGAGTCAGTTAATTTGATTTGAACCCATGATCTTGTCTCTAAGAACATCCTCAAGCAACTTCCTTTTCCCTTGCTTTGTCTTATAGTTCCTGGATCCTTCTTGAAGCTTATCAATGAGTCTTTTACCTTGTTCTTGACCTGCAACTTCTGAAAATTCAAAAAATTCTTTGGAATTCGGCTCCATGTCCCCTGTTTTGGCCTTCATTTCTTTGACATCCTTGTATATTATTGTTCTTAAGTAGGTTTTTTGTCCATATTGATGTTTTATTTTATGTTTATTTTCCAAGTATGTTATACACCTTTTCATATTAGAGTTGTCATTCATTTGCTTTATCTCATCTTCATATTGAAACCTGAGATCATAATTACAAATCAGAGATGCTTCTTCAATTTCTCTCTATACATGCATCCATATTTCATAAAAGACTTGTACTAGGCTGGATATATATACATTTGACATTTCCATAACAGAATTTTGACATTGAGGAATGTTAAGACCCCTCCACTTTCAAGTTTCACTATGCCTCTTTTCATGAATTTGTAAGACCCACAAATGCAACTTCTTTTACCAACATAAAAACTTGTCAAATACCTTGAACAAACATTGTTTTAAGAGTCTTTCCCCCTCATAGGCTATTAGTTTCTCATTGATATTGAATAAGAAAATGTATGATAAACATCTCATACCTTTATGTTGATTACTTAAATGCTTGTAGATTCCTCTTCAAGATTGTGATCATGGAACGACGATAAACTAAACTTTTCTCCTTGGCCATCATTGCTTTAGATTTGTTGTTGTACATTATGAGATATTGAATGTCTTCATTACTCTATTTTCCTTCTAGTTTGAACTGAGATGAAATCCTTCATACTCTCATCTAGTACTTAATATGGTATTCTTGGTCTTCAAGCTCCATACTTGCATAGTCCAGACTCCATCCTAGAACTCCATTTGCTTTTTCCAAGTTTTCTTCATACTTGGGTAAATGTTCTTCTCCCTTATGGTTTTTCAAAGGTCGTTCAAGCTGAGACATAGGTTTGATGGATCACCATACCTCCATCTTGTTCAAAACTTGTTATATGCTTCCCTAATAATGAAATGGTCACCTTTTCTTTGTCTTTCTCTCTAATATTCCTTCCCAGTATGACTTGTAACCTGTTCATGGTCTCTTCTTTCGTTCTCCACCTGATTTTTCATTGAGTGGACTCTTCACCATCTCCATTAATGCTCCATATTGTTCCTCCATCATTATTTTTCTTTCTTGATTCCTTGTAGAAGATTGCTTTCTTGAATCATCCTGGCTACAAACTTTATGAAGATCATACCTTTGCTTGGAATACATGACTTTCTCTTGAATCTCTACTGTTTCAAGATCCACAACCCTATTTATTTGAGATGCTACCATGAAAAAGGTACTTCATTTTAAATTTATTTCCTTTCAACTCGTAGATTGTTTTGGACCTCTATAGGACCTGATATAATGTTTCCTTTTTGATTGCCATCTATTCCTTCTTGTGAAATCTTGGAGCTTTCCTTCGGTTGGTCCTCTACCCTGTTTATTTGAGGTCCATGAATTTTTATTTGCATTGCATTTTTTTTCAAGAGACAAATTTTTGTCTTTCTCCTTTATGACAACTTCTTGTACTCATTCATATTCATATTCTTCAAGTCCTGCAAACAAACACTCATATAAATAGTTAGACTGAAAAACTTGACGCTCATTTTCCCCTGTTGATGCCTCTAGGATTGACATTTCTCCTCTATGCTGGATTGAACTTCTTAAGTTTTCCACGAGACTCTTATCTTGTCTCTCATCCACCTCTTCTTCATCAAACATTGGTCCTCTCTCAAGTTCACAGATAAATATTGCTTTCTCTGCCCCTAAGGACTGATTTTCATACCTTTTTCTTCCATCAACTCATTTTTTTCTCCATGCCCCTAATTTGTGCAGAGAGCTTGATGTAAAACTCTAATTTCAGTGAGTCTCAGGAAGGATACAAGGTTTTGTTGAATGTGTATGATCTAAGCCAGGAACTTGCGTGATAATTGACTTCCTCATTACTTGGTAGAGCCATTGAAGGAATCTGGTATAGTAAATATCAAAATGCTATGCATAAGATGTATTTTCTGAATGAATCTCTTTTTCTAAAAAAAGGTATACGTTTTGCATTAGTTTACATTGATGTTTAAATTTATATTGAACAACTTACATTAAGCCCAACTACAACTTGAGAAATTGCAGACTTAAATTAAGATAAGTTGCTTTGCATTTATTGAAATTAAAATTTACCAAAGATATAGTTTGAACAAATAATAATTAGCGTGTGTGGAATTTGAATCCTTTCTAGTAGGTGAGCTGAAATGTCAGTGCCCTGAACATGGGTTAGGATTAATGGTAGAGATATTGGGTTTTCATGGATGAGATCCATGTTCAAATCCCATGGAGTATATGAGTAAGGGAGGCCAAAAATGTGAAACGGGTTGAGGCAAAGTGAAAATGGATAGTCAACTCAGCAAATTGGTAAATCTCATCAAATGTCAAGAACTATGAATGATGGACCATGGGATATGACATTAGTGTTTGAGTCATGAAGCATAGGAAAATTACTACTGGGTTGAGAGCTCATAAACAAGAATCTCAACACATATTTCTCCAATGGTGCTATTAATTTCGATTCCAATTCTCTCTGGCCTCATTTGAGAAGGCTGGCTTCCTAATGTTGAGTATCTAATTATTACTTGGATCAACCTTGTCCAATTCGATTGTATAATCATCCCTAGTTCCTTCCCATTACCTCCTAGTAACATGGTTGCAGTGCATGAACATGTTACAGTTATGGTGGCATTTATAGTCATTGTATATTTGCCTCAACAACAGAATAACACTTAAAGCTGTGTTACTGGATCTGTTGGTCCTGAGGGATGGATCCCCATATTGGATCCTGATCCTCTAAAATTTACCCGAGATATGTTTTGTACTTGTCTACTGTGTAGATCGAGACAGATCCCTTTTCCATGAAACAAATCCCAAGCATCATGATTCATAAGTGGATCCAAAAATTTTGGTTTCTTAAAATATGAAAATAAAATAAATTTGTTTGGTATTCTGTATTCACCCAAAGTTGGTTATCCTTTGTGCTCATTCACGGCATAACCGAAATTAAGTGACAATTTTTGTTGCCAATTAGGTGTAGTTTGAGTGGTTGAGAGGGAATGTTGTTTCCTCCCTTTCTTAAGTTGGGTTCAAATCCCACTATGTGATATGCTTACTTAGTGAGCCAATTGCTATCGAGATGCTGACCCGACCTTGAGATTTAAAGAATCTGGTTTACTGTGGCTACCATCCATGGAATGAAGGAAAGTGCAGGTGTGTTTCCCCAGGAAAAGCACATTCTGTGCAAAAGAATATCAAAAAATCTATACATTTTAGAATTTTTATATACCTTTGTGTGTTTACAATATTTCCTTCCAAGGAAAAAAATGCTTTCTTTATTTCAGTAGAGAATAAAGAGCACTCTCTTAAGGCGCTCAAGTCACGTTACAAATAGATGAGATTGTCTACTTGTTTTTTAATCAAGTAATTTGTGTTCCAATATTCTGCAGTTACATGAAAGTGCTATCCAAAAAATACTTAATTGATATCAAAACAATCTCAAGAGTCAAAATTATTACTAAAGTCCATGCTAAGACATATTACAGTATTCCAATACTTTTTGTATTATGTATTCCAATATAGTATAGACCCTCAATTTACGTGACTATTCAATTTACTGTCCTGTTTTAAAGTTTCATTTAAAAAAAAAAAATGAACCCGTTGTCGGTATACCGACACTTTGTAAGCGTCGCTCTTCCGACGCCTTATAACCATCGGTCTTCCGACGCCTTGAACGTTTTCCCTTTTCATCGGTCTTCCGACGCCTTGAACGTTTGCCCTTTTCGTCGGTCTTGCGACATTCCATTTTTTTTAAAATTTTTAAATGTCTGTCGGTATTGCGACAGTTCTTCCTGGCATCGGTATTGCGATGCTTCTGCAAAGCGTCGATATTGCGACACTTTGGAAAAGTGTCGGTATTGCGACACTTTAATAAGCATCGAAAGAAAGACGTTCAAAACGTCAGACCACATATCGTCAGAATTGCGACAATTTACAAACGTCGGAAGAGTGACAGTTTACAAACGTCGGAAGAGTGACGTTCAAAACATCGGACCACATATCGTCGGAATTGCAACAGTTTACAAACGTCAGAAGAGCGACGGTTGTTTGGAAACGTCGGAAAAAGTGTCGATATTGTGACACTTTGGCAAAGCATTGGAATTGCGACGTAATGGCTAACCACGTTTTGTCCAGCCTTGAACTATCACTCTTGCGATGACTATGTGTCGGAATAGCGACGAAGTGGCCGTTGGAAATTGGGCCAAATTTTCTAGTGTTGGAATGGTTGTCCAAGACTTTTTGGAGATATGGAGAAATAGATGATTTTGATGTTGGAACTTCTAGTGAGCATAATTGTGCAATTATGCCTCATTGTTCTTTCTTTAGAAGCTTTCTCATGAAATTAGATCTTATTATCTTTCTTGGCTTCCCTGCGATACCCCGTAATTCGATTTCCTTTCCTTCCGAAAAAATTTTCAAGAAAAGTTATTGAAAATTAAAAGCTACCGTCCCCAAAGATTGTAACCATTGTACTCCTAGTATAACATCAACACCTCCCATTGGGATTGAAAGCATTGGACTATTCAATACATATTCCCCCATGGCTAGCTTGATATTATGGCATTTTCCAGAGCAATTTATAGTTCCTCCATTTGAAACCATCACTTGAAATTCTAGTGCAGAGTATAGGAAACAATTCAATTCCTTTCCCTTACAATGAATAAAATTATGGGTACTACCCAAATCAATCAACACTATTAGCTTTTTCTTCTTGATATATCCCTATATCTTGAGAGTTTGAGGAGTGGTAATTCCTGCCAATACATTACATGATATGGTCATACTCATTTATTCTTCTTTTGGGGTTGGTTCCTGGTGTATATCCTCTTCTTTTGAAGTTTCTTGTTCATTTTCTTCCTCCTCTTCACAATCTATGTAAAATAATTTCTTCTCAGCACACTTATGACATTTACTGTATTTGCTATCACAACTGTAGCAAAGCCATTTTTCTATTTTTTCTTCCAATTGTTGTGGTGTCAACCTTGTAGGTTGTGGAAGTCTAGGTGTAGCAACACTTCCATCTTAATAGATATGTGAGCGGTAGGCTTCCTTGTCGCCATAATTTTACATTCAATTTTTCTTGCCAACCTGAATACCTTCTCTAATGAATCAAGTTCCCAAACACGAACTTCATGTTGGATGTTATCCTTTGAAGTCCCTATGAAAACATCAATCCTGTGTTCCTCTGGAATATCAGTTACACTTATATTCAATTTTTGGAAGTCCTCAATGTGCTCCGCCACTAAACCCTTTTGTTTGAGATAAAGAATGTATTGCTCTTTGTATCCTCATAATGTGTTATCATTTCCTCTGTAAAAATTGACCAAGTGACAATTTTTTTACGGGAGCAAAGGCATCGATACCATACAAATGTATTTGGTTCTAAATGTAAAGTTGCAATGCATACCTTTTGTGTGTTTTGCACATTATTGAGATCAAAATATTGCTCCATCTGTAGTATCCATGTTATGGTATCCTTGCCATCAAACTTCCTCATATCCATCTTTGGAATATGGTGGTTCTTCAATCCAACATTAGAGTTTATGAAATCACGATTAAAATTTATTTTGTTCTCATCTTGAGTTTCCCCTACTATCTTTTCGCCATTAGGAATCATTTCTTGTATCAACTTTGACAAAACTTCCTTCAAACCTTCCATGTCTTCCTTCAAACCTTCCATTTTTTCTTCCATACCATATTTCAAAACTTCTATTTTTTCTTCCATAACATTCTTCAAACCATCCTTCGTAGCTTCCATGCTTTTCTTCAAAAAATCCATTTCATTTTTTGTTGCTCTTTGCGAGAGCGAAATTTGGTGCACTTTATCTTGTAATTTTGATATGTCATGTTGCATTTTTTCATCTTCATGAACCATAGTAGAGCCTTCTGAAGGCTTAATGGGTGTTGAATTACTTTTAGGGGGAATTTTAGAACCCAATACTGATATATATTCTACAATATGCCCTTGGAATCAATTCAAATTGATTATTCAAACAAGACTTATGCAATTCAGAAAAAAAATACACACCTTTTTTTTTCTTTTGAAAAGCTCGATATTGAAATTGAATTATCGTTGTGATTTTGGATCTTCAATATCTAAAATTCGGCCCTGTAGTAGCACTCTTAATTTTCTTTCGAATGCCACAGGTCTGATCTGATTTGGATTCTTCAAGGCAAAGTTATGCCCAATCTCCCACAATGACCTAATTACGGACTGGTTTAGTAGAGCGAACTTGTACGACGTGCCACGTGTCACTGTTTCCTCCTTCAACTTTGAAATTGATATACATGAAACTGCAGTCCATGTACTTGCGGCCAATTTTTACAGAATTCCAATCCGACGCTTAGAGAGAGAGAGTTATGACAATTTTCCCACGATCACCTCTTTGAGATGAAATCCGGGAGCCTTAAAAAACCCTGACTTCCATAGATCATATCTCCGAAAATTTTGTGAACCAAGATCTGAAATTTGTACAGGAAGTTCCATAAAATTTCGGATTCACTTTGTAAAAATTTCAGCTTTTGAACCTTTGTAGAAAAAATATTATAGTGCAAATTCCACGATGACCTGTTTTAGGTGAAATTTGGGAGCCTAATAAAACCCTAACTTCCACAGATCATATCTCCGAAAATAGTGCAAAACAAGATCTGAAATTTTTGCATGTCATTCCTCCGGATTTTGGCTTCGCTCTGTAAAAATTTCAGCTTCTGAACCTTCGTAGAAAAAATATTATAGTGAATATTCCATGATGACTTGTTTGGAGCAGCGAAACCCTAGAATCCAAAGCTCTGATACCAAATGTTATGAAACCAACTCCAAAAATAGAAGAAAAGAGATATCAACACCTTAGAAATAAGCCACTTCAAGGGGGCAACCTCCAATACATTACATAAATGAACAATTATTGGATGATACAAATTACCAAACCTCCTTTCTATATATAGGAGTTCATGGGGCCACAATGTAATCCTAGCGGACGTAATAATAATAATGTAAGGGCACAATAATAATAGTATGGGGGTTACATGGGTACAAAAATAACAATAAGGGGGCTACACTAACAACAATAAGGGACTATACTAGTAATATAGGTACCTAACATACTAGAAGGGCAATGCAATGCCAAAGTAATATTACATGAAGAAAGCACAACAATACCTCAACAACAACTAGTGTTCAAATAAGTAGTGTCAAGTTAAGTATCAGGTCGTGTCAAAAGTCAGTATTGTAAAAATCATCATTGTAAAATTGTAAAAGAGTCAATCTGCCTAGAGTTCAAGAGGCATTGTTGGGAGGTATAAGTGTCATTGTTGGATAACGTTATGGTTGGGGTGCAGGTCATAGTGTGGTTGGGTGATTGGTCTAGTTCAAGAAAATCATTGTGAATCATATTGTATCGTGGATCATTGTCCTTGGTACGAGATTCCACACTCTTGTCTTATTTCTGATCGATATAGGGTGGCAGGGAGGTGTTATGTTGGTGCATGAAGTCACCTACAGGTTGGAGCATGTGAACATTTCAGGGTGGTAGGTCGGTCTAGGATGTCGGGGCATACATTCAGTTGACTACTGAAAAAACCAGGGCATTGGGGCATCCTTCCAGTGGGAGCTGGAGAATAATTCTTTTCTAGAATTCTAGGAAGTTGTACCTTTCATTTTAGTTGGGGATGAAGATTAAAGAATTTATTGGAAAAGCGTTTGGTGGATTTTTACCTGGAGGGGGTTTTCCACCTAAAATTCGTGTGCCTATTGTATTCTATTGTTTACTTTTGTTACTGGATAAACATCAAGAATAATTGAATATTAACTAATGTTCTGAAAAGATTTAAAAGTGATAATTGATAAGAAATATTGATTCTCTCCCCCCCCGCCCCCCTCTCTCAGTATTTCCAACAATTGGTATCAAAGATTGGTTCTTTCAATAACAGTCTAACAACTGGAAGGAGATCATGGAGTATACTAAGAATAGAGTTCCTCTGTTTAATAAAAATAACTACACACTTTGGAGTGGAAGAATGCAGGTTCATTTGTTGGCACAAGGATACAAAATATGGGAAATCGTTGAAAAAGGCTTTACATCGACCCGAGATGAACAAGGTAAAAAAAATATGGTATATGATACCAAGGCTAAAGATCTCATTATCAGTAGGATTATCAAATCTTTCTATCCTAAGGTATTGAGTTGCAAAACTGCTAAAGAAGTATGGGGCAAGCTTGAGAATATATATGCAGGTGAATCAAATGTGAAAGAAGCAAAACTTCAAATTTATAGGGAAAAATTTGAGCAACTCAAAATGAAGGAAGATGAAAATATTGATGCATACTTACAACATGTTGATGAATTAACAAATGCATTGGAAGGTTTGGGAGAACATGTCAACACGAAAATTGTTGTTTGAAAGATCCTTAGAACCTTGCCGACAAGATTCAGCCCAGAGGTATATGTCTTGGAATAAAGTTCGAATCTAACCAATCTCAACAAAGATGAATTGCATGGAGTGCCTACAACATATGAAATGAGGATTGAAGAAGAGGACGACACATCTCACTTGGAAACAACATTCACCGCATCCAAGAAGACTAGTAAGGACAAGCATACTTCGAAAGAGAAAAATTGTAGTTGTAAGGAAGAAGAAAAGGAAGAAGATGAAGAAGAATTTTCAGATAAATAATTTGCCTACTTCATGCAAAAAATGAGAATAGGTAGGGGGAAATTAAAGGTAAACTTCCATTTTTATGTTTCGATTATGGTGAGGTTGGGAATTTTGCAGCCAAGTGTCCTCACAAAAAGAGGTTGTCACGAAAGGAAAGAAAGGTCTGAGGAAGTTCAACAAGAAAGGCAAGAAGAAATGGTTTAAGAAGAGTTTCTTCTCAAAAGAAGATAGCTCCTCATCTGATGAAGACAATGATAACAAAGAAGAAATCAACGGAAGAGTATTGTTTGTGACCAAGCATAATAAGTAAGAAGCATCTAATGAAGAAGGAGACGAAGAAGAAGAGATGAATGAGGTTGAATTTCAAAATGAAGTGATTAGGGTTATCAAAGAGCTCAAGGTCGAGAAGAAGCATGTCAACACTCTTGAAGACGAATTAAATATAGAAAGGGAACATGTCCTAAATCTTAAAATCAAGGTTGAAGAATACAAACGAGTTGAAGAATTACTCAGGGAAGAATTAAAGGAAAGCAACAAGGAAAGAGAAGCATTGGAAGATGAAATAGTTTCTCTACAAAAGGAAGTAAAAAATGGAAAAACTTTTCAAAACTACACCAACAACTCCAGGGAATTGGAAGAAATCTTCAACAATCAGCGATCAAACAGTGACAAGACTGGTCTTGGTTACAAAGAAAAATCTGAAAAGGGGCCAAATCCTTCTATGACAACAAAAGAAGATGGATGTGAAAAATATAACAAGAAGGTAGACCTCCCAGCCAACTCAAGAGATCAAGACTCGCAGGAAGAACCATGGAAAACAATTCCTTGAAGAAGATTTCCTCCCAGGTATCAACCTATCTTTTATGGTCATTGTTATTCATGTGGAAGTTTTGGACATAAATTTATAGAATGCCGCACGTATGTTTGGAATAAATATAGTTTTAGGAGATCTTTCAGAAATGGATATTCCAGAACTTATCAGAATATTAACAAATTTTATCATTTGAGAGATGATGTTGAATGTTACAAATGTAACAATTTTGGACACTTGGCTAAAGATTGCAGACTTGGAAGTTCTTCAAAGGAATTCTGGAAAAATCAGAATGAACAAATATGAAAAATAAGACTAAAAAATGTGTTATCGCTCTCAAGGCTCAAAGCAACAGAAACATTTTGTATGTTGATAATGGTTGCTCAACTCATATGACTGGAGATAGGAATATGTTCATATCCTTGAAGGAAAAGAAGGATGGAACAAGGTATTTTGGAAATTATGGGTCTTCAGATGTCATAGGAGTAGGTACAATCACACTTGGAAGCAAGAACACATTAGCGAAAGATGTCTTGGTTGAAAATATGAATCACAATCTGCTCAGTGTTGGAAAAATGTGCGATCAAGGACACACGATGCTATTTAAATCTAAGAAATTTGAAATCAGTAAAGGCAAGTTCGAAAAAATTGTGGCTACAGCAAGTAGAACTCCAAATGACATATATATTTTGGATGAGACACCTAAAGGGTGCTTTTTGGCGAAAGAAGACGAAAGTTGGTTATGGAAAAAACGAATGGGATATATAAATTTTGACAATTTGGTCAGGATCAACAACAAGGAAGTAATAAGAGAAATTCCTAAAATTCAAAACCTACCAATATGACATGTGAATCTTGTCGGCACAACAAGTAGACAAAATTTGAGTTCAAGACAACATAACACTTTACATCACGTCCATTGGAATTAGTACCTACTGATATATGTGGTCCTACGAGAACAAAAGGTTTAGATGGAGAATTGTATTTTATGCTAATGATAGATGATTACAACAGAATGACAGCTTTCAGCTTCTTAAAGGAAAATACTAAGGCATTCGAGTGTTTTAAAATCTACAAGGAATTGGTCAAAAATGAAACTGATTTGAAGATCAAATGTATGAGATCAGATAATGGAGGAGAATTAACTTCCAAGGTATTTTAATAGTATTATGAAGAAAATGGAATACAAAGGCAATTCTCAACAACCAGAACACCGCAGCAAAATGGAGTTGCTGAAAGAAAAAACAAAACCATACAGGAAATGGCCAAAACAATGTTAAATGACTCAAAATTAAATGATAAATTATGGGTTCAAACAATCGATACAATTGTATTAATTATAAATAGAGGTTTGCTAAGGAACAATTGTAACATGACTCCATATGAATTATGGAAAGGAAGACCGACTAACATCAAATATTTCAAAATATTTGGAAGTAAATGCTACATCAAAGGAGAAGATACAAAATTGGGCAAGTTTGATTCCTGTGTCGATGAAGGTATTTTCGTTGGTTATTCACGCAAAGTGAAGGCTTATAGATGCTACAATATGAGGCAAAAACAAATAGTGGAAAACATAAATGTTACTTTTGATGAAGATTGTGTTACAAAGGATGACAATGACATTGTCCCTTCAAGAAAATCTGAGGGATCTGAGGGAGAATCTGTGAAGGATGAAGAATAATCTCCAGAGCAATACCAATCAAATAAGGAAAAAAAATCAAGAGGAAATAAGAAATGATCAACATGATGTACAAGAAAATTCTCCAAAAGCTTTAAAATAATGGTGTCAAAAGAATCATCCGTGAAATCAAATCATTGGAAACATAAATGAAGGAATTGGAACCAGAAGAAGTTGACATCTTCGTTCATCACAACAAGCCCACCTTGATTTTTTAGCAACTCTTGAGCCTAGGAATTTTGAGGAAGCTAGTCAAGATGAACACTGGGTAGCAGCTATGAATTAAGAACTAGATCAAATTTAGAATAACGACACTTGGGAATTGGTTCCACAACCAAAGGATAAAAATGTTATTGGAACTAAATGGGTCTTTAGAAACAAATTGAATGAGGATGGACATGTTACCAGGAATAAGGCAAGATTAGTCTGCAAAGGATATGCACAATTTGAAGGAATTGATTTTGAAGAAACATTTGCTCCCGTTGCTAGAATGGAAGCTACCAGAATTTTTCTCACTTATGCATGCTCAAGAAAACTCAAGGTCTACCAAATGGATGTTAAGTTGACCTTTCTAAATGGTGAATTGGAAGAAGAA
The DNA here is from genome assembly GCA_034641835.2 of Pinus albicaulis. Classification (NCBI taxonomy): domain Eukaryota; kingdom Viridiplantae; phylum Streptophyta; class Pinopsida; order Pinales; family Pinaceae; genus Pinus; species Pinus albicaulis. The sequence continues at coordinate 135,077 of JAXQQM020089882.1, read as the reverse complement.
GTTTACATTGAACAACTTGAAGGTTTTCTACTCTCTGAAAAGGAAGAATATGTTTGCAGATTAAAGAAGTCACTATATGGTCTCAAGAAAGCTCCTAGAGCTTGGTATGATTGTCTTGATGAATGTCTACATCAAAAAGGATTCAAGAAAGGAAGTGCCGACAACAATCTCTATGTGAAAGTGGATCAAGATAACATAACAATTATCGAGGTATATGTGGACGATATAATTTTTGGAAGCAATGATGATAGATTAAGTAAAAACTTTGCCACAAAGATGTGTTGGGTATGTGTTATATTCTTTCCACGACTAATCACACACGGGGGGGAAATAGCCCCTCCTATTCGTTGTGCTGGGTGCAGCGTCGGGGGGGTCACAGGGGGGGCGGTAGCCCCCCCTGTCAGAGTCCGGGGCAGCACCCCAAAATTTTTTTTTGGTCCTTATTTTCCGGTGGGCGGATCTGCCCATGGTTTTGTGCATGGGTTTGCACATGGTTTTGGGGTACGATGGTTTTTGGCCCCTGGTATTTTGTAGATCTGGTCAAGGGAACTACGGTTATGTTCTAATCCAGGGTTAATGGATTGGGGTTTATGTATGCTTCGATATGTATATATATGTGTTGTAACACTAAAAGGAATATAATGAAAAAAATCAAGTTGGTCGTCCCGATTTGGGATCCAGGGGAAAATATCTGTGTTTATCTGTTTTATGTTTTATGCTCTCGCTATTGTTTATTTTCTGCTTTAAGATTCGTTAGTAGATAATTTCTGTACATGTTTAAAACCTACATTTGGTATCAGAGCTGTTTTGGCTTCAAGGGGACGCCTTTGCTGTTGAGGGTTTTTTGCTCGGGCCTATGGTAGACCCTGTTCGGTGGGAGATCTGTGGGATCGATTCTTGCGATGAAAGAAGATGGCGAGTGGCGGGAAGATAGAGATCGAGAAATTTAATGGTCAGAGTTTTGAGTTGTGGAAGCTCAAGATGGAGGATCTGCTGGTGGATAAGGATCAGTGGATCGCAGTAGATCCGGGTACTAAACCAACGGCAATGTCAGATGAAGACTGGAAGAAGCTGGATCGGAAGGCAAAGAGCACAATACGGTTGTGTCTCAGATTCAATATTGTTGAATGTATCTGGGGAAGCTACGACGAAGAATTTGTGGGACAAAATTGGGACTTTGTACCAATCTAAGTCTCTAGTGAATAAATTGTTCCTGTGGAAAAAGCTGTATATCTTGAGGATGAAGGATGGAGACTCGGTGAAATAGCATATGAACGCCTTCAATACTGTGGTAAGTCAGATGTCATCTGTTGATATTAAAATCTCAGATGAAGATAAGTGCATCAGTTTGTTGTGTTCTCTACCAGACTCGTGGGACAATCTAGTTATTGCAATAGGTAGCAATACAACTACCTTGAATTTTGATGATATTGCCTCAACCTTGCTGTCGGAGGAAAGGAGACGAAGAAATATGGAGGTTCAGAATGGAGATGCCTTATTTGTACGAGGAAGGTCCCAGAACAGAAACAAGAATAAGGTTTCGAGTGGGAGATTGAAATCTAGAGGGAGATCTAAATCTCCTGGAAATTTTGTAAAGGTGTGATGGAAATGTGGAAAGGAAGGGCACTTCAAAAAGGACTGCAGATCTAAAGCTCCTAAGAAAGGAAAGGGATTTGAAGATTCTCCTTCTGCAGAGGAAAAAACCACCTCAGATGAAGGTGGGGATGTGTATTTGGCTTCTTCTTCAAATACACATGTAGATCATGAGTCATGGTTGATTGAATCGGGTGCATCCTTTCACTTCACTCCCCATAGGGAGTGGTTCTGTGAGTATGAGAAAGATGATGGCGGTGATGTCTTCCTAGGGGATGATAGGAAGGCCAGAATCATCGGACGTGGAAAAGTCAAGCTGAAGCTACAAGGTGGAAGGATTAGAACACTTCCTGGTGTTCTGCACATTCCTGCATTGACCAGAAATCTGATTTCTGTAAGCAAGATGGATGATGCAGGTGTAAAAGCAATGTTCAAGAAAGATACCTGTAAGATGGTTCGGGGAGCACTGGTATTAATGCGGGGAGTTCAGATTGGAACTCTGTACAAACTTCAGGGCAACACTGTTATTGATGGGTGCAATAGTTTTGTGGTTCCTGAAGGTGGAGCGGAAAGCCTAGCAGTCTCTGGAGAAAATACCATGCTATGGCATCAAAGGCTTGGAAATATTGGAGAGAAGGGCCTTCGGATACTGCATTGAAATGGTATGGTAGAAGGTATGTCTAATAGCTCTCTGGATTTGGATTTCTGTGAACATTGTGTATATGGGAAGCAGAATCGAGTGAGTTTTCCTTCTGGTGCTAAGAGGGAAAACAATATATTAGAGCTTGTTCACAGTGATGTGTTTGGACCTGTGTCAGTTTCATCACTGGGTAAGTCTGTGTACTATGTTTCATTCATAGATGACTTCTCAAGGAATACATGGATATATTTCTTGAGGAGGAAATCTGAAGTCTTTGACAGATTTAAAGAATTTAAGGCTTTGGTGGAAAACCAGACAGAGAAGAAGATAAAGGTGTTGAGGACAGATAATGGCGAGGAGTTCTGCAAGAAGGAATTTGAAGAGTTCTGTAAGAAGTGTGGTATAGCGCAACAAAATACTACTCCATACATACCTCAACAAAACGGAGTTGCAAAAAGAATGAATAGAACGCTGATGGAAAAGGCAAGAATCATGCTCAGTGGTACTGGGTTAGGACAAGAATTTAGGCAGAGGTAGTGGAGACTGCATGTTACCTGGTTAACAGATCACCTTCATCAGCGTTGGAGGATAAGACTCCACATGAGGTGTGGACTGCTAAGAAACCCTCTCTTTCACATCTGAGGGTATTTGGATGTGATGCATATGTACATGTTCCAAAGGAGAAAAGGACCAAGTTGGATAATAAATCTAAAAGGTGCATCTTTATTGGGTATAAGGATGGTTTAAAGGGTTACAAGCTTTGGAACCCAGAAACAAGGAAGGTTGTGTACAGCTGAGATGTGGTGTTTAGAGTGGTGAAAGATGTTGTTAAACATGAAGTCCTACCAAAGGAACTTGAGAAGATAGAGTTTTAGCTAAAGGAGGATGAATCCGACTCTACAATAGAAGAATACTCAGAAGAGGAAGAGCCACAAACTCCAGTTGTGAGAAGATCAACTTGGGAAAGAAGACAACCAGAAAGGTGTAGTCCATCTTCTTTCTGTTAAAATTTTGCTTTAACTATAACTGATGATGATCCCAGAACCTTTAGGGAGGCAATAGATTCAGAGGATGGAAAACTTTGGAAGGAGGCCATGGTTGATGAAATGGCATCCTTGCATAAAAATGAGGCATGGGATCTGGTGGAGTTGCCGGCTAGAAGGAAGCCCATTGGGAGCAAATGGGTGTTTAAGAAGAAGATGAATGTAGAAGGAAAGGTGGAGAAATAAAAAGCTAGGTTGGTAGCAAAAGGTTATTCCCAGGTGCTGGGAATTTATTTTGATGATATTTTTTCTCCTGTTGCCAAAGTTACTTCTATTAGATTACTTTTATTTGTTGTTGCTGCATTTTATTTTTAGGTAGAACAGATGGATGTGAAGACAAAATTTCTTCACGGGGATCTGGAAGAGGAGATCTACATGAAACAACCTGAAGGCTTTATGGTGAAGGGGAAGAAAGAGCTAGTATGCATGTTAAATGAGTCTCTGTATGGGTTAAAACAGTCACCAAGGATGTGGTATCATAAATTTGATACCTATATACGGGGACTTGGCTTCGCCAGAAGCAAGGAGGATCACTGTGTTTATTTTAAATTAATTGGTGACCGTGTTATTTATTTGGTCTTGTATGTGGATGATATGTTGTTGATTGGAAATGACAAAGAAATTATCCAAGATTTGAAGACTCAACTGTTCTCCAAATTCGACATGAAGGATCTGGGTGCTGCAAACTATATTTTGGGCATGGAAATTAAGAGAGATCGGGCAAAGAGGAAGCTCTGGTTAAACCAGAGGAAGTATTTCGAGACTATATTGCAGAGGTTCAATATGCAGGATAGTAAACCGGTGAATGTTCCTATTCCTGTAGGTGTAAAGCTATCTGCTGAACAGTGTCCCAAGACACAAGAATAAGAGGAGTATATGTCCCGTGTTCCATATGCAAGTGCAGTGGGTAGCCTGATGTATGCAATGGTCTGTACTAGACCAGACATTGCACATGCAGTGGGAGTATTGAGCAGGTTTATGTCAAACCTAGGGAAGGAGCATTGGACATCAGTGAAGCGGGTTTTCAGATATTTACGTGGCACTAGTGATTATGGCTTGTGCTACCAGGGAAGACCAGGATTGGAAAGAATGTTGGACATTCGTGGTTTTGTTGATGCAGACTGGGCTGGAGATCTGGACCAAAGAAGATCTAAAAGTGGGTATGTGTTTAGCCTATTTGGAGGTGCAGTCAGTTGGATGAGTAAAAGACAGTCTGTAGTGGCGCTTTCAACTACAGAGGCAGAATACATAGCAGCCACTCATGCAAGCAAGGAAGCAGTTTGGTTGCAAAGATTATGTTCAAGTATGGGGTTGGTACAGCAAGCTATAAGGATAGACTGTGATAGCCAAAGTGCAATTTTCTTGGCTAAGAACCCTGCTTATCATTCAAAGACAAAGCACATTGATGTTCAATATCACTTTGTGAGAGATATGGTTGAGGCTAAAAGGGTGTTGCTGGTAAAGGTGGACACTTTGAATAATGTTGCAGATGCATTAACGAAGTCTGTAAGCACTTAGAAGTTCTCTTGGTGTAGAGAAACAATGGGTGTTACAGAACTAGGCTAATGACTAAGCTCTACTGTGCCCCCCTGCAGAAAGAAAACAACAAGTGGGAGAATGTTGGGCATGTGTTGTATTATTTCCACGACTAATCATGCACGGGGGGTGACAGCCCCCCCTGTCGAGGTTCGGTGCAGCGCCCCATAAAATTTTTTTGGTCTTTATTTTCCGGTGGGCAGATCCGCCCATGGTTTTGTGCATGGGTTTGCACATGGTTTTGGGGTACGATGGTTTTCGGCCCCTGGTATTTTGTAGATCCGGTCAAGGGAACTATGGTTATGTTCTAATCCAGGGTTAATGGATTAGGGTTTATGTATGCTTCGGCATGCATATATATGTGTTGTAACAATAAAAGGAATCTAATGAAAAAAATCAAGCTGGTCGTCCCGATTTGGGATCCAGGGGAAAATATCTGTGTTTATCTGTTTTATGTTCTTTGCTCTCGCTATTGTTTATTTTCTGTTTTAAGATTCGTTAGTAGATAATTTCTGTACAGGGTTAAAACCTACAAGATGCAAAGTGAGTTTGAAATGTCTCTACTTTGCAAGCTGACATACTTTTTAGGGTTTCAAATATCTCAGCAGGATAAACGAATATTTATATATCAAACTAAGTATATCAAGGAAATTCTCAAGAAATTCAAGATGGAATATTGCAAGCCTGTCCTTACCCCAATGGTAACAGGTTGCAAGTTAAGTTTAGAGATTCGTCAAAGGATGTGGAACAAAGGTTGTATAGATCTAAGATTGGCAGTCTTCTATATGTGATAACTTCTCGGCCAAATGTAATACAGGCATTTGGACAAGTAGCAAAATTCCAAGCACCACCAAAAAATCCTCATATTATTACCGTCAAAAGAGTTCTCTAATATCTTAAGGGCACAACATAATATAGTTTATTATATCCCAAAGGAAATAATCTAATTATCCAAGCTTAAATAGATGCAATTTAGGAAGGAAGTGTTGATGATCGAAAGAGTACCAGTGGAGCAACATTCTATCTAGGTGGTTGCCTTGTTTCACGGTTAATTAAAAAGAAGTCTTCAATCTTGTTATCTGCAGCAGAAGCATAATATATCATGACAAAAACTTGCTGTACTCAAGTTCTATGAATGAAGAAAACTTTGCAAGACCTTCAAGTCAATTTTTATGAGCCTATTCCCATATTTTGTGATAACACCAGTGCCATCAATATCTCCAAGAATCCTGTGATGCATTCTAAAACAAAGCACATTCTGATCAAATATCATTTCGTTAGAGAGAAGGTCACCAAAAGGAATATCATGCTTGAATATGTTGGCACAAAGAAACAAATTACTGACATGTTTACCAAACCATTACCTCGTGAAGCATTTGAGTATAATCTTCGCATAAAGCTTGGGATTCTCCCAAGTTCTCATTAGACTCTTTCTCTTATCTAAATATGCAAAAAAAGAGGGAGTTGAAGTGTGTACAGGCCCGCAAGGCGAAGTTTGTCAGGGTGAGTTACCCTTTGCCATTGATGAGAAAAGGGGAGAGAATGTTGTAGGAAGAGGTGTCATGATCACAGGGGGAGTACTTATGTTGCCATAAATTCCAAAGGGGGAGATTTTTGATCTGTGGTTGCCATTGATGTCAACCCAAGCAGCAACAGGGGCTACCCTGATCTTGCATGGGACTTTGACTTGAAAACTTACTATATTCCAAGTCAAGGATATTTTTTATGGTTTCTACTTGTTGATATGTTTCTGTTGATATATGGCACACCACGTAATTCTTCACAGTTTGAGAGATTTTCATGTTTGAAGTTAGTAACCCCAGTTAGTGAGCTAAAACCCGATGGGGTTGTGGCATGACACTAGTCATTGGTTGTGGTCATTGAATAGTCAATAATTACTAATTTTTTAAACTCCCAAAATCCCTCCAGTGTTCACTTGTTGAAGACCCTCTCAACCTAAGCATTTATATAAATTGTGACCCTCATATCCTCCTGATGCAAGGATTTCTCTACTTAAAACATGGCATCGTGGAATTATCGCTATAATTTTTTTTATTTTTTATTTTCTTTTCTGCGAAGCTTCAAATGCTGAAAAAAAACCTATTTGAGCTAACATCTTGATGAAGCACATGACCAAATTTCAAATATTGGTTCGCTATATTTTCGAAGATATGATCTGAGGAAGTTAGGGTTTTTGCAGGTTCCCAAATTTCATGTCAAACAAGTGACCTTAGGAAAATCGTCATAAATTTCTCTCTGAGTATTGGATTCAAATTTCGTAAAAAGTGAAAAATAGGATGAACTGTAGCTTGTTGGATATCGTTTTCAGGACCGAAGGTTGAAACAGTGACACATGGCACTTCATACAAGTTCAATCTACTGAACCAGTCTATAATCAGGTCATCATAGGAGATTGGGCATAACTATTTATTAAAGAATCCAATATTGATCACACGTGCAGGGTTAGAAAGAGGACTTGGAGGGCTACCACAGGGTGCAATTTTAGACTTTAGAGATCCGAAATTACTTAGATAAAACATATTCAATATCCAGCTTCTAGAAGCCAAGAAAAAATATGCATTCTAGGATCACTGCAGTAAGTACATGTTGTAGTATTACAACAAATCCCCATTATCTAAGTAAAATCGATTAGAAAGGATAATGGGGACCCTTAAAATTTTTAGGTTAAATATTTATTTTTAGAAATAAAACCTTAATATAGGATTTTATTAGTTTAAGTTTTAATTTTCTTTCAAAAATAAGAAAAACACCTAAAAGAACCCACAAAGCAAAAAATCATAAAAGTAGGAAGAAAATGGCAGCGAAATTGCGAATAGCGAATCACCGAAATAGCAAAATGTCGAAGTACGAGCAACGAAGTTACGAATTGTGAATCACCTAAATCCGAAGTAGCGAAAACCTTCATTTAAAAAATGCCGACATTGCATTCTGTCATCTGACAGATTCCGATATCGCATCCCATCTAAAATCATCGCAATATCGCACTTCACGTTTCGCAGATTGCTTTAAACCGTTATAACTCGCCAACTACTGAAATCACCGATCAACAGATCCGAATATGATGACATATGTCAAAATCACACAAACCCATGCTTGTCAATTTAATGTTAATTCAAGTGTTTTGAGATTTCGAGGCTTGTAATCGAATTGTAATTACTTTAAATATTAATTCCAAGTATTTCCCATTATGCATGAGTTAAGTTGACAGGACAATTATTATCGTTTGAAGTGATTTCAACTTATCCTCTCCAGTTTTCGTTTCAACAGGGTGATTCCAATCATTTAGGCATAAAAGGATGTCAAGGCTGATTAAAGCACGAACGGAATCCGCCACCCCATCACTGTTAGTCATACAACAATAGGATAAGAACGAAATGGCTCTCCTAATCTTGGATGCTACATGCAACCCATAAATTGGTTCTCCAAGATGGGAAGGGATCTATCAGTTGTTCGAGAATGAGAAACCACAAGTAATTCAAGATAGAAAAGTTGTGGCCGACAATACTTGGTCCAATGATTCAAAATCATGGACATACACTGCTAATTATTTTCTTCACATAGTTGTTACTCGTCCTAAGATGCTGCCATATACTGATATAGTGAAGTGGGTGTTGGGTAATGTAGATATCAGAGATAGACAAATTCTTACTAGAATTATAATTTTCATTGGCTCTCTCAGGCTATCAGATTTGAAGGATATGTATAAACTGCCAGAAACCCAGAAGATATATGACGCCCAATTTGGTCAAGAGTTCATGCAGGAGAAAGACCATCCTGCGACTGTAATTAAAGAATGGAGAAATGATCCTGACCGGAATAAACACGAAGATAAGGGTATGTATTCAGTCGTCTCTCTTAAAATCCCATTCTCTCAGATAGCTGCAATGATGTGTCATCTCTTTGGATCTGTAAATACGACCAAGTTTAATGAGAATTGGACACCCTTGATAGAAGCAACCTATAACGGCTATATTCTAGATTGGGCTACTATCCTTTTTGATAATTTGATAAGATTTATCACAACCTATAGAGAAAATCAAAATTCCCCACCCAATGCATCCCCTCCTTTTTATATGAGTTCCTATATCTTAGACACAACCTGTTTTTCCTTTGATTTTTTGTCATTAGGATGGAAATGGACCAGAGAAGTTGAAACCCCCATCTACATACAATTAGATATATTGTAGGAGTCAAAATATCACCTTCATATGTTCAAAATATGCAATGACATAATGCTCCCAGTCTTCCAAGTCATTTTCGAAAGAAAAATCCCTAGATTCACCCCTGAAGCCAATAAGAGTCTTAAGTCTGTAGGTAGGTGATTTGGTGAAGAAAAATTTACATAAATCTATATTTTTGGAAGTTATTCCCATCCTCATATCCTACCCTTGTATATACTAGATAAATTGTTGATGAAAGAAATTTCTTATCAAACAGTTGGTAATGGTTTGACAAAAACCCTGAAAGATGCCAAAAAAGACCGTTTGGCCAACTTTTCCTCTTTCCCGTGGTTCATATGTCCTAGAAAATTTAAAGCATGCCTGTATTGAAATTGATCAATTTAAACCTTGTAATTTTACAATGTTAAACAATAGAAGTTATGATTCCTATGGGATTGCTAGAGAGATAATGAATTCAGTCAAGCTGCGAGCATTTCCAAGTGAGCCTGACATATTTGACAATATGTTTGAATCAATTCACGAATTTTCAACAGTTCAGCAAAAGGCAGCTAAAAGGTTCAACTCCGAAGATTTGTTAAGATTCAAAGTGTATCAAGAATAGAGAAATTCCCTTTTTCCATATTATTTGTTTCACAGACCAGAGTTGAAGGCAGAACATGTTATGGTTGCAATGAATTCTCAAGTATCAGTACCAATTCAAAAAGAAGAAATCACAAATGTTCAACATGATGATAAATTCATCCAAAATTGGGAAGGATTCGAGAAAGCACTATCTGAAACTAATACCCATGCCACTCAGAATGCCATTCAGTCAGAAACCGTGCCTATTGTGGGTGATTCAAGTTCCATAACTCATGCAGGTGAGCGAGGTGTGCAACATGTTTCTGCTGATACATATAAATCCAAGTATCAGGAAGAAATCATAGAAAACTCATTTACTGTAGAGGTTTCAAAAATTATTCTTGAGAAAAACCTGATCCAAGGACACAATGATACAGAGGAGAAATCGGAAGATACATCAGCCTAAGATATGGAAATCATCCTGGCATTTCCGACTTCTGAAATAGTCATAAAAATTGAAGAGATACCTCCATTGGGTGTATTTTATAGTCCAAGACACAAAGCTGTCATGACCAGGTCAAAGAAGTAAAAGTTGGAAGAGTCTCCAGATTTTCATATAGATTCAACACTAATGCAAGTCCTTTGGAAAGGAACTCAATCATCTCCAGGGAAGGAACTTAAAATATTATCTCAATTTGCAGGTGCTTATGCAAATGCAACCATTATTAAGGCAACATAAGTTGAGTAATTAATTATAGAAAATGATCAAAAAATTGCTCAAATGGAGCAAGTTTTCTCTGATGAAAAGCAAAGGATCGAGCAGGAGCTGCAATCAAACATCAGTAATCTACGACAAGAGTTTGAAGGTCTCAAAATTAAACTTTAAAATGAGATTAAAGAAAAAGATCAAATAATTCATCAATTGCAGCAAAGGATTGAAAAGCTTCAAGAAAACCCTGAAATCAATGAAGTAAAGAAAGAAGCAACATATTTGGAAGCATTACTGGTTACACAACAAACAATTTTCTATCAGAAGTATAATCAAATTAAAGAGCAAGTTAAGACCAGTGATCAATTAGTCACTCAAATTTCTAATCTGAGAACTTATTTTGAAGAAATTGATGATAATGTGTCAAAATACATAGATTAGCAAGACACTGCACAAGGTAAAGTGGCCAATCTCCCTCATCTTGAAGAATCAATTAAAGATATAATATTTGGAGATTGGGATATTAAAATGAAGAGCACTGAATTAGCTATTATCAGAACTAAGAATTTATCTTTCAGCATCTCTGAGTATATAAAAGATTCTCTTCTTCAAGAAACCCTAGTTCATGAAACGTCAAAAGACACCATGCCATATATCAGTTTCCTGAAGCAATCTTGGCAAGAAACATCAAACAGAAAGGATCTTGACATAGAAAATTTGACAAGATTAGATATGGAGATTTACTAGTATTTGTTGATTAAGCCTCATAACCAATTGATAATGTTAAGGTGCCTCTCCAATGCAACAACTCAGCTTCTTGCGACACTGAACGATGTAGTATTCATGAGACATATGATAATGTAGCCAATTTATCCCCCCCAGCTCGAACATATGATCAAAGCATGCCAGTTCAAAGACCAGATAGAGAGTGAATCCTAGAAACAATCATAGACTGTTACAACTTATGCATTTTACTTTCCTATTTTATAGTTTTATAGTTTAGAGTAATATTAGAGACTTCTTTTACAAGTCTTCTATTTTTGTAATATTAATTAGTTTTTAAACCCGTTTCATACATTTAGAAAGGGGTTCATAATTTTGAGAAGACTGCTTTTGGAACTTACACTACTGTTTGAATGAAAGTTATCTAATTGTAGTCTGAACCTTGAAGCTATCTTTTCATATCTAAAGCAATGATGCAACAGGTACTATTATCGGTGTATTGATTGTTTTATGCTTCTGAAATTTTGGCAAACTTACTTCTGTATATTAGTTTCATTCTGATAAGCATTGAAGTGATATATGTTCTTATTACTATCAATATAATATATTGAATGATATGCTATTATATGTGAGACTTAGAGATCTTTTATGTGATTAATGTTCTTCATCAACTAAATCAATTAAATTGATTTAGTTTCTTAAATGTGCTTATATTAATTAAGTATGAAAAGGTCTATATTTTTTCATGCTTGTGAAATTCTACGCCTTGATCATATAAATGAATCCAATCCCGAGAAGTAGTTAGACTAGTTTTAATTTATGTTATCATTAGAATAAATCACCCCGCTAGTGTTGATTTCATTTATTTTGTTATATAAACTCTCTTTATACGGGAAACTGGTCCCTTTATCCCCCATTCGGGCCCACCATTTCAATGGAAAATGAGTTTCTTTAAGCTCCAGACTGGGTGGAATCCCTAATTTTGAGGAAGTCACTTTCCAGCCTGCAACATTTTTGGCGCTAGAAGGAGGGCCATCCGACTATGTATGGAATATAAAGCTAAATCTCAATTGAAAAGCCAACGTAAGATTCAATCCCCCTCCAAAGCTCCTACAACTTTTAGATCTCATTCATTATCTCCTGGTCATAAGTCTAAAGTTGTAGAGCCATCTCTTTCATCTCCTGAAATATTACCTCATAGAACTTCTTCAAATCATATTCCCGAGTCTCCCGAAGTTCAGTCTTTGATAGAGAAGTTAGAACAAATAACTATATCTCCAGATAGGCATGTTAATCTTGAAGTTTCTGAAGAAAGTGTTACATCCATATTTCAAGGTATTGGTGTATTAACCCAATCGCAAAGTGAAAAACTTGGGATAACTCCTTTTGAGTTTCCTATTTATTCTCATCGTAAAAATGCTACTACATCATCATCTCAATTAGGTATCATTGAGATCACATCATCTTCATCTCCATTTACTTCTACCTTCTCTTCTAATCAACCCATTTATGCTCATCAACCCATTTCTGCTCAAACAATTAGTGATGCTATAAATAGTACTACTCCAGTAGTAAGTTCTTCTCCATCCACATCTGCTTTTGGACCTGCTATCTCATCTTCACAAACAACAAGTCAAGTAATGGCCAGCTTACCATGGGTCAATTCGGGTGCTGTTCAAATGGTAAATTTACATCCTCTCTTGGATCATCCAGAAAAATGGTTACCAAAGTATAATCTTGATGATGGTCTTCCCTGCTGAAGAACATCTCAATAATTTTATGTTAGCCATGAATCTCAACTACGTTGAACATGAAGATGTTGTAGTTATATTGTTTCCATATAATTTTCGAGGATCTGTAGGATCCTGGTATTTTTCCCTCCGTTCAGGCTCAATAGGAGATTGGGATACTTTTCAAGAACTATTTCTTGCCAAATTTGGTGATGATAGGACAATTGCGTCATTGATCAATGATCTTTCTAATTTAAAAGCTAATATAGGTAAAAAGATCAAAGAATTCAACTCCATATTTAATAAGTTATTGAATAAAATTCCAGTTGCCTCTAAGCCTAGATTGGATGTACAAATAGAGTGGTACATATCTTCCCTTCCTTCCAATATAGAAATTTTTGTAGATAGAGCTAATAAAGTCACCCTTGTAGAAAACATGAAAGAATCTTTGTCTATTGAAAGAAGAATTGTTGCTTTAGAAAAGAAAACAAAGCTTGAAGATAATATATCTAAAAAGGTAACATTCAAAGACGAGCCAAAGAAGAAAACTCCTAAAGATCCTTTTGATCTTGAGGGATTACAAAAGGTTCTCAAAACCATGCCCAACGATATGGTCGAAATCAAAAAACAGGTTATTGAAACCTCTACCAGGAAACCCTTTAGATCAGTTAGAAAAAATCAATTGTCTGTCTCTCAACCTCCCAATTTTATTTCTAATGTTGAACTTGACCAAGAGGAATAAAAGGAAGAAACTGCAGCTTCTGCCGATGAATCCCAAGATGAAGAAATCACTGAATTACATGGATTATGGGATTTCGTTTTATCTTCCTCTAATGACGAGACAGAAGTTGAAGCCATGCTTGTTAGCAAAAGAAGTATAAATTATGTAGAACCAACTCAATCAGCACAAAAAAAATAAAATTCCAACTTCTATTGCTAAAGAAAAACATGTCAATAAAAAACCTCCAGTCAAATCATCTCAGCAGGTCATCACCGATTCTCAGCCAATCAAATCGACACCCAATCCTCAATCTAAAACCTTAGTAGTATCTGATAGTATTGAATATTATATAATTGAGGATATGAAGAATATTAAAGCCAATATTTATCTTTATGAAGTTAGAAAATTAAAGCAACAACATATAATTTTATTAAAAGAGTTGAATGCAGTTACAACATCTCCTCTTCCTCCAACTGTTGTAGCTAAAGCTACTAATGGACTAGGAAAACCTCCAATTGAAAATTCAAGCAAATTTAATGCTTCAGATTCTATTTTGATTAGTGATAGATCTAATTCTCATACTCCTCCTTTTATTTTAACCTTTGAATTCTATAATATAAATGTTCATAACTGTTTGGTTGATTTTGGGGCTTCATCCAATATAATGCCATATTCAATTTGTGGAAAATTAAATATTGCACCCCATAAGTCATCAGTTAGTATAGTTCAATTGGATAGAACAAAGGTTAAGGTATTATGAGAAATCAACTCGGTAAGTATTAGATTTTCATCAAACCCAAAAGTTTCTAATATTATCGATATACTGATTGCAGGCATCCTTGAATTCTACAGTTTAGTTCTTAGTCGAGATTGGTCTGAAAAATTACACATGGATATTTTGCAAAATATTGGTCTCATATGTGGCTTCCATATAATGGAAAGCCAAATCAAATCATATTCGATTGTGAAAAACATATCAAGTACTCAGTTACAGACCTTGGGGAAGAAAATGAGCCTATAGCATTTAACAACAACATTTGGGGTAATTACTCTGCAGATTCATTCTTAGGGAATTTTAATGTGCAAAGTTAACCTTTTCCAGTCAATTCTGTTAACTCACAATTAGAAATTTTTTCTCAAATTGATTCCATTAGATGCTTCAATTTCGAAGAAGAAACTATAGTCCAATATTCGTTTTGGAAACTTTATTTTGATGGATCTAGATCCAGTGATGGTGCAGGATCAAGATGCGTACTTATTACCCAAAAGGAAAGAAAACCATGCTAGCATGTAGGTTAGAATTCGAATGCAATAACAATATTTATAAATACGAGGCATTGGTTCAAGGTCTCCGAAAAGAAATTAGTCTTGATATACAATATATTCAGGTGTTTGGAGATTCAGATATTGTTGTAAGACAAGTGCGAAACACTATTCACTGCATCTCAGTTCACTTGAAACATTACCAATCCTTGGTTCAAGACCTCACATCACATTTTTAACATTCAATATCTCTCCTATTCCTGGATCACAGAATGCCAACGCCGACCTTTTAGCTAATGTTGCCTCCAAACTTATTCCACCAGAGGATTTTAGTCCTGACATATTCTCTATTGAATTAATTTTCTGACCATCTATACCAGATAATGTTACTAGTTGACGGGTTTTTAATGATGATAATGAAATTTTAAGTTTTCTTACTTCTGAGAAATCATATGATGATCAAATTGTGGACGAAGATGAACATGACAATCAAATCAAGCGACAAACTGATAAAAATATTTTGCCAAAATATGTGGTGAAACTTGAAGATTTATATGATTTGAAAGACATATTCAAGAAAGTCAACAATTCTAAACTACAAAGTTATACTCTAAGGTTTGAATTAGTTAACTTAGGATCTACTGATTTACATCAAGATATAAATCTAGGGCTTAGCCTTTCATTTGAAGAAAGAAATGCGTTCATTTCATTATTGAAGAGATACAAATATATTTTTGCATGGAATTACCAAGATTTTAAAACATATGACCCATCAATCATTCAACATACTATTCCTATGGTACCTGATGTAAAGCCTATTCAACAAAATCTCAGGAAAATTAAATTAAACTTGGAAACTCAAATAAAAAATGAATTAAACAAACTATTGAAAGCCAAGATCATTTTTCTTGTTAGATATTCAAAATGGGTTTCTAATTTAGTACTTGTTAGGAAAAAGAGTGGAGATATTCGAATTTGTATTGACTTCATAAACTTGAACAAAACATGTCAAAAGGATCATTTTCCTTTACCATCAATGGAAAAAGTTTTACAATCAGTAGCAGGTTCTGAATTAATGTGTTTTCTAGATGGCTTTCCAGGGTATAACCAAATTTTGGTTCATCCAGAAGATCGTTTGAAAACTACATTTCGAACAAAATGGGAAACTTATGCATATCAGAATATGCCCTTCGGATTAATGAATGCATGAGACACATTTCAAAGAGCCATGGTTATTGCATTCAAAGGATTGATAAATAAAACAATGGTAGTATATCTTGATGATATAACCATATAATCAAAAGAGAGAAATAATCACCTGCATGACTTAAAGAAGATCTTTGAAAGATGTAGAAGATTTGGGATCTCTCTTAACCCAAAGAAGTCAATTTTCGCTTTAAGCAAAGGTAAACTTCTAGGCTTTATTGTCTCAAAGAATGGAATTTGTATTGATCCAGACAAGATTAAAATAATTTCAGAAATTCCATTACCACATAACAAGAAGTCAATGAAATCCTTTTTAGGAAAAATAAACTTTGTCAAACGATTCATTCTAAATTTTTCACATATAATTCTTCCACTACAAAAGATGATCAAGAAAGATACATTGTTTAAATGGGGAGAAGAAGAAAAGGAAGCATTTCAAATCATCAAATAAGAAATTGTTGATGCTCCTTCTCTTTCAAATCCTATTTTTACCAAATATTTCATTCTATATAATTTTGCCTCAGAGCTATAATATGCAGCGGTGTTAACTCAACCAGATGATAAAAAACTTGAAACCCCAATTTCTTTTTTTAGTTCTAATTTTCAAGGAGTTGAATTGAATTACTAAGGAGCTGAAAAATGGGCATTTGCAGTTTATAAAGCGGTCAAGTATTTTCGACCTTTTCTTTTGAAAACATGTAAAAGTAATAGTTTCGTTCTCATCAGTTAGACAAATACTTATACAGAAAGAGCTAGGAGAAAAAAGGGCCAACTGGGTAACAACAATGCAAGAATATGACTTAGAGATAAAACCCGCTAAATTTGTAAGAGGTCAAGGATTTTGCAGGTTGATTACATGAATGAATGACACATCACCGGATGAGGTAACAACTAGTATTTAACATTTTACAGAGGTACTCAATGTTAACCCTCAATCTCAGTATGATGATTTAATTTTTTATTTAAAGAATGGTCATGCTCCACTTACTTTGGATTTCAAAAGAAAACGAGCGTTAAGATTGAAAGCTAATCAATATCAATTAGTCAATGATGTGTTATTCAGAAAAAATTATGACTCTGTCTTACTTAGATGCTTAGAGAAAGCTGAAATACCTAATGTGCTCCAGGAACTTCATGATGGACTAGTAGGTGGACACTTTGGTGGAGACACCACAATACATAAAATTTTACATGCAAGATATTATTGGCCAACATTTTTCAAAGATGCATGTAGTTATGTCAGAAATTGTAAGATTTGTCAAACTGCACATAGTTATGTCAGAAATTGTAAGAAGAGTAATATTAGAGAATTATTTTACAAGTCTTATATTTTTGTTATATTAATTAGTATTTAAACTGCTTTCATGCATTTAGAAAGGGGTCCAGAATTTTGGGAAGATTGCTTTTGGAACTTACAATATTGTTTGAACGAAAGTTATCTAATTGAAAGTCTGGACCTTGAAGCTATCTTTTCAGATCTAAAGCTGTGATGAAACATGTACTATTTTCTGTGTATTGATTGTTTTATGCTTCTGAAATTTTGACAAACTTATTTCTGTCTATTAGTTTCATTCTGATAAGCAGTGAAGTGATATATGTTCTTATTAATATTGATACGATATATTGAACGATATGATATTAGGTGTGAGACTTAGAGATATTTTATGTGATTAATGTTCTTCATCAACTAAATCAATTAAATTGATTTAGTTTCTTAAATGTGCTTATATTCATTAAGTATACAATGATCTATATTATTTCATGCTTGTGAAATTCTACGCCTTAATCATATAAATGAATCCAATCCCGAGAAGTAGTTAGATTAGTTTTAATTTATGTTATCATTAGAATAAATCACCCCGCTAGTGTTGATTTCATTTCTTTTGTTATATAAACTCTCTTTATATGGGAAACTGGTCCCTCTATCCCCAGTCAGGCCCACCATTTCAACGGAAAAGGAGGTGCTTTAAGCTCCCGACCGGGTCGAATCCCTAATGTTAAGGAAGTCACTTTCCAGCCTTCAACATGACAACAGATCAACAGTCAAGGGTAAGTCTGCTACAACAAGGTATGTATGATTAGTGTTTGAATTTTAATTCAAATATCATCTCTGACATGTGTTTTTGCAGGATAATGTAGGTATTTTCTATGTATGTTTGATTGGGTTTTGTTCATAAATGTGAACGTATTTACATTTTAATTTTGAATATTTCTCTGTCATATGGTTTGCAGGACAGTGTAAGTATTATGTTTGTGTTATTGTTATGTAATTTAAAATATTGGCAGAATAAACACAAAGGACAACATCAAACCACTTTGGAAGCTGGGATCTAGCCCTACCAGCTTCAGAGAGGGATCTCTCTTTATGATTTAAATTTGTTTTAAATAGATATTAGGCTAGTTATGATTGTAATTGGTTTTTGTTTGATTTTGATTGATTTGGTTGATTAAATATTTATATTCCCATTGGGAAATGGTGTCAAAACATAAAAATTGATATTGCGTTAATTTTTTAAAAGAGTTATAACAGGGTAAGATAGGTTGCATTTACTGGATTCTTTTAGATTTTAAATGAATAATGATATGGCAGAAAAGAAAATTTCAGTTGAGACTGAAAAACAATTAAGTATTTTTCAATCTGAATTCAAGTAGAAAACATTTAAATTGTAAAAACAACTAGAATAAGGTGTTTTAAATAACTTGTCCTATTCATCACACTTTTTGATTTACAATTAAGAATTTTGATAAATAGAGAAAAGAGAAAACATTGGAAAACACAGAAACAATAGAAACACTTCACCAGTAATTACACCACATGAATCTTGAAAGAATTCTTTGTATTATTGATGCTCCAACAAAAACTTGGAATTTACAATTGCGCAGTAGGAAAAATATGTTCATAAATCAACCTAGGATACTTCAAACAATGAAGTATTTATACTAAAATATCACAAAACTGATTACAATCAATGATGTCTCAACATACAATGTATTATTAGCCTAAATTGAACACTAAACTCTAAATGTGATGAAAAATAGGCTTGAGGTAGGTGATCTGGCATGCTGGCACTACTTTTAAGGAATTTGTTGCTGAGTAGGCTATTTGTAGGTTGTGCTGGCTCATGTGTTGTCCTATGTGCTGACTATGTTCTGACTTCAGCTGAATGTGTGCATTTTACTTTTCACTATTGAAGCTCACATAACTTATCCCATCGATCTTCATCTGGGATATTTAACTTAATGACCTTTATGTAGATTTCATCCACTTCGGTGTATTTAGAAAAAGTGGGTTTTACCATAAAGACATTGTTTATCTCATGATGGATGAAAAGATCATTGCTTATTGCCTCTAAAAATGCTTTACCTGTCATGGTGCCTTTGATATTGGAGAATTTTGTTGTGTCTCTGGAAATCTCATTTAGTTTCTTCCCATAGTCTCGTTTGTCTATCATCTTGTCATTTATTACAAACAAAGAGGGCAGACCCTTCTGTGTTAAGGGTTCAATCCTACTGAAGAATCTATTCACAACTATCTCTAAATTGTGATATTTTTCTTCCAGCTGTACAATCAGGTTCTTCTTAGTAAGAACCTTCTTCACTTATAAAATTGTCTCTGTCCTGTCATCCACTCCTAGGTCATCCAGTTCATATCTATTCTTGGACTTAAGGAACTTGATAATATTTTTTGCAACAATTGGCATGTCTCCAAGCTCCTCCTCGATAGTTTTGATGGCATCATTGGATTTTTGTATCAATTCTTTATGATCAAATATGATCTATATGCAAGGCCAGATTTTATTGATGGACTCAATGATATATGTCCAAATTATCTCTTTGACTTGGTCCAAGGTGTTTCCAATAGATGACTCCCTCTCAGTTCTGAAACCTTTCTATTAACTTTTGTGCTCTCTGGGCTTCAACTGCATGTGAGCTATCACTCCTAGACTTCTGATCCTGCGACAATTTCCCTTGATCTTGAAGCTTCTTTATCTCTCATGTCTGGATTGAAATATTCTGCACTACTTTGGTGAGCTGCTTAGCTCAATGTGTTGTACTCGTTGTAGAAGGTGTGGCTGTGGGAATAGCTGTAAGGGGTATAACCTCGAAAGGGACTAATGAAAGTTTGGCAGCTTGCTCTTTTTCCTTTATCATCTTCTCCATCTCTAACTCCATCTATCTCATCTGAGCATTCTACTCCATGATGAGCTTCATCATGTCTGATTTCTGAGATTTAGTATCTTTGATTTCCTCAGTCAAAGGATCCTCCGTAGCTGGAATTTTTAGCTACTTCCCTAATGATGTTATGTCATTATTTTTCTTCCTTATCACATCTTCTGCAACTTTGATGTTGGAAGTATCATATCCAACTCTGATCACTAACTATTCCAAAGACTTGATCCTTGAATCCTTGGCCATAGAAGAGATTTTATCCATTTTGAGTTGTGATTGGATATTAGCTAAGGAAACCTGCAACTTGGAAAAACTCATAGCAATGTTAGTGAGTGTATATGAAAATATTTCACTTGTTTGCTTGTGCATCTCCATTTGATCAATGGGATGTATATCTTTAATATAAAATTCAAATGCAGTCTTTTTATAATCTGCTGCTGTCTTGGGTTGTGGAATCTGTGCTTGGGAGGAAAGCCATCTGCATTTTTCCTTTGTCGGAGTCAAAGGTTGACAATAGTCTACTCTGAGAGCTGGACTTCTACTTCCAGAACTGATTATATGTACTGGTCTTCAAAACTTCATTATTCAATTTAATCCCTCTAAATGTATCAAATATGATCTTCGCTTTCTCCCCTGTGACAACTGTACTGGTTTGAATTTCTTGTTGCTGATCCTGTGAAGCTGTCGAGGTGGTAGGAGAGAGTGTAGTCTGACCACCTATTTGTGAGGAAGTAGGTGTCTCTTTGGTGATGATGATGAATTCCTGCTCTGAGTCATTGCTTGGGTTAACCTTGGGATTGAGATTAGTCCTCTTCCTGTACATGATTTTGAACTCTTTACTGGAAGTGTCAGTCACTTAAGGTGACTCTTATTCCCTCATCCTTTTTCCTATTTTCTCCTGTGGAACAGGAGTCTGTGATGTTGAAGTTGAAACCAACTGTTCTTCTTCCTCTTGTAGAGTGTTCTCAGTCCACTCTAGCTAGTTCATATATTTCTCAATCTCTGGCCTGTGGGTATGGATATAAGGTGGATATTTTCTCTCTACCCTTAGCTTGGAGACGGTACCCAATGGTTCATATGACCATGTAAAATTGAGGCTGAATTTCATTTCCTTTAGCAATTTGTCTGCTTCCTCCCCTACTGCCCTGCTGTTACAAATGAAGGGTCCTATCTATGTTTTGATCCTGAATTGAGATTTTTTGCAGACACAAAATGGACCTCATCAGCAATGAGCATTTTCCTGATCTATTATAGAGCAAAAATCCTCATTGGGAGGAATTTTGGGAGCTTATATGGGGCAATCTCACATCCATAGATTCTCAGTTTTTTGTAATTCTAGTAAATATAACAGTCTCTTGTTTTGGTTTGGTCTGATAAATGCAAAATTTTTTTGATATCTTCACTGGTTCTTGGCTCTGAAGTGCTACTTAAAAGACTGAGTGCTGGATGTAGAAACAATTCCATGAACTGTTTGTATGAGTATTCTTGCTTCATTACCATTCTAGTCGAAAAGATGATAGTCTGCTCATTTCCATCATCATCTAACTTCTGCATTGAAAATTTGAACCTGTCTCCCTAAAAATAAAAAACATAGATACTAGAACAAATGCATATTTAAATACCTCTTCAGTTTGGAATCTAAAAAACTGGTCATGGATGGAATTGACTAGAAATTAGCTGAAGTTGAATAAGATGGAAGGCTTAGAATCTACAAAGAAGATGGAAAGGAATCCTATAATGGCCTCATCTACCCACTGATATGAGTAATAACCAAGGATGTAGGAGATAACTGTAATGATTTTCTTGGCTCTATCGAGGAAAATGGAGGATAAATAGGGAGGATTATTTTGGGTAGTTGGGCATCTTCATCGAGAAAAAGCTCAAGGGTTTTAGCCCTTTTTGAAAAATCCGGCTTCTGAT
The DNA here is from genome assembly GCA_034641835.2 of Pinus albicaulis. NCBI lineage: Eukaryota > Viridiplantae > Streptophyta > Pinopsida > Pinales > Pinaceae > Pinus > Pinus albicaulis. Next base: position 113,060 of record JAXQQM020089882.1, on the reverse strand, counting down.
ATAATTCAATGAGTGCTTCTTGAGAGAAAGGGGTTTCCTTTTCTATGATGGGGGCCAACATCATTTGGTCTATAGATTGAGAATTTACGGTAATTAAAATATCTCCTGTAGGGGAAATTATAGCTCTTTGGTTGGGTACATAACAAGATTGACACTTTCTGATAAATTCAAGGGCACTTTGGGTGTGGGGAAAGATGTAATGGGGTAAATTAGTCTCCCACAGTCCAATATCATCAGACTTGTCAATGAATTTTCCCTCTAGCCAGCAATGCATTTCAAATAACTTGAACTCACGTAGGGTTTCATGGATTTTGTAATCCGTGTCTGCTAAAGGTAGGTGATCAAGGTCAAATGGGGGATGGAGCAGTGGATTTATAGGCTCCTCCTGTCCCTTCTTATTAGGAGGCATGGTTGGATCAAGTTTTTATAGTGAATTAGGGTTTCCGATAGAAAAATGGTCGTCAAGACTGGGTAAAGCTATGAGATCGGGAAGGAGGTGCAACAGTTGTAGACAGTACTTTGACAATGATCAGACTAGTTGTTATGGCGTTCTGTCGACCTGCAATAAACATGTACAAAGCAGATAAACATACAAGGTAAAGGTTTAGAATTTTACAAGGCATGGATTTATACATAATTTGATCGATTTACCGTTGAGGGCGCGGATCCGTTGGATTAAAGGTTAGTGATGAATTAAATTCATCAACGGTTGTATTACCGCGAGAAAGCATTTAATTGGAAACAATGTGATCTAGCTGGCATGATATGATGGGCGTTCAACGGGCAGATTGGTGGTTTTTATACGACAGAGAAACTGCTTTTTGGAGGGGGTCCAAAGAATTAAGTGGTTTAAGAAACGGGGGTGTGAAACGATAGGAGGGCACCACGTTAGCGTAGGCCCGAAACACAAAAAAAATTTTCGGACCCTCGCCCCCCGACAGTAAATATCAGATGGAGAGGGGGAGCCAAAAATTGATAAAAGTTGTCGAATGGAGGAGCGGGGGATCAGATGATGGGACATATGAATGTGCTTTCACATGGAGTGATGGGATATTTTGTCGGGTAGCGGGAGGGTTAATAAGGGTAAAAAATTTGGATAATGGGATAATGCGCCAAACTTTCGTTTTCATATGCCTGATCACTTTTAGACTTAGGATAAAAATTTACCCTTTTACCTTCTCAAGTGCATGAAATAAATTTATAAGTTAAAACTTAGGATAAATGTTTTCATGCTTTTCAAAGCCATTATACATTTTTGCCTACCCTTTCATTTTCCTTTCTTTTTCTAAGGTAACTTTTTTTCATCTTCTTTCCTTAGGGTGCATTTAAGCTAGCAAACCCACATATCCTTTTTTTATTTCTAAAAATATAACCTACTCTATCACTTATTTCTCCTATTGATTCAAATTAGACTGTTGAATCAATCTCATTTTCTATTTAACTACTGATTTGCCAAATTTAAACTGTTTGTAAAATCTTTATTCACTAATCTAATTCACATGAAATTCACACTTGTTCCATCATGATTAAGCTGTGTGATTGGAACAAGAATATTGTCATTGTGGCATTTTAAGACAAGCTGCACACAATCTTATTGGATTTTGACATAAAGGAAATTAAATTAACAATAGTGGCATTTAAATTTGCAGCACTTTCAATATTATTTCTATTTTTCTTTTGTGGGGTTTTATCCTCTTTTATTATTTTTTTCAATTTTCTTTCTTTTTGTCTGTTTCTTCATATTCATTTTCTTTTTGACATACCCTCTTTTTATTTTCTTTTATATATATATATATATATATATATATTTGGAAATAATTTTCAAATTGAAAATTATTTACAGTGTAAAGTTACAAATATGAAATTCTCAATCACCTTGAGATCCTATAAAATATAGAACCCTAACAATGGCTCCAACTGGGGATGGCACTTATCCAAAATATGTGTTAAGAACACATGATCAATAGCCTTGCGTATCCCATGCTTGTAATGTCTACATCTGATTTCTTTTGTTGTTAAGGTACTTATGGTAGCTTGTCAATCAAGGCTTAGGGGCTTCTATGCGCACTTCAACTCTAATAATAAAGTTACCCAATAAAATCAATATATAATGTGATATTTACAATGATATAAGAACAAAATATTTATGCTAAGAAAAGTAGTGCTTCAACATCCTGCCATTGACAAGACCGCCGGGTAATTCTGATCCATCTAGATCCTTGAGGAATAATGCATTATGTCCTTTAAAAGCATAGATGACATATGGTCCCTTGCAAAGGTTATCAAATTTCCCATGTTTACCTTTATCTTCTCTCTTGGAATCCCATTTTAAAACATTGTCCCCAATATTAAAATCATTAGCCTTAGTCCTCCTGTCAAAAATATTTTTGACATTTTCCTGAATAACTTGGGTTTTTTTGTAGACTTCCTCTCTGGATTGCTGCAACTATATTGTTTGATTAATCCTCCTTTGTGTATCATTAGGTTCAAACTGTAATTATTGGACTATTTTCATTACTGGAACTCCTAAAGAGGATGGAAAAACAACACCCATTCCATAGAACAATTGGTATGGTGACATGCCAATTAACTTCTTTGTAGTAAGTCTGTCTGCCCAAAGTGCATTAACCAACTTCTTATGCCAAGACTTCTTGTTTTCCTCCAACAATTATTTAATGATATTTAAAAAGATTTTATTTGATAATTCAACCAACCCATTACCCCGAGGGTAATAAGCTATTGAATGACCCAATGAAATGTGGTATTTATTGCAGAATTCAATCATTTTCTTAGATTTAAAGGCTGTAGCATTGTCAATAATAAGTTTTCTACGACAACCACATTTGGAGAGGATATTGGTTTCAAGGAACTTGATTATTACAACATATGTGGTAGATCTAGAAGGAGAGGCTTCTATCCACTTATTGAAGTAATCTGTGGCTGTAAGAATCCACTTGTGTTGGGAAGAGGAAGGAGGATGAATTTCACCAATGAAATCCAATCCCCACTGCTAGAAAGGGCTTTCAACTGAAATAGGATTTAATGAAAAGGGTAAAATATTTCTTTTTCCTTCAAAAATCTGGCATTTATGGAATGAAGTTACTTTCTTATGAATGTTAGGGAAAAGGGTAGGTGAGTAAAAACCAGCCCTGAGGATTTTGTTGGCAATGGTTTTCCAGTAGAGGTGTCCACCAAAATCACCTTCATGGAACTCCTGCATAATTCGTTCTGCATCATCCTTTAACAAGCATTTAAGTAAAATACCACCAACATATTTCCAATATAATACATTTTCTATGATGCAAAACTTAACTGCTTTTAACTTTAGAAATATTGCCTTTGTTTTTGTTAGACTAGGAGGAGCATTTAAATTGAATAAAACATACAATAGGTCTGCATACCAGGGTGAGTTCAAAAATGCTTCATCGATCTGTGGAGTCACATGTTCCTCTTGATCATCTAGTGCAACAAGAAAGTTGATGTCTAATGCATGGATATTTGATTTTGCCATTAGTTTGGTCATTCCTTGTCCTTTAATCAACTTGGTGGGTTTGATTTCTAAGTCATACTCAAGGATGACAACAATCCATTTTCCTTGTTTTCCATCGGGTCCATTTTGTGTCAAAATATCCTTGACCACTGAATTATGTACATATGCAATAATATGGGAATGAAAAATATATACTCTTTTCAGTCTCTTATTTCTTTGACTAATGCAAAGACATGTGTTTCCATAATATTATATTTCAAAGATGCATCTCTTAAAGCTTACTGAAAAATGAAATTGATTGTTCAAATCCTTCCTTATTTTTCTACAACAAAACAACCACAATAGTGTGTTCAAAAGAAAAAGAAAAGATAATAAATCTTTGGTAAAATATGGACTAATCAACACTGGTGCTTTTGTCAATGCTTGTTTAACTAAATCAAAGGATTGTCTAGCCTCAATACTCCATATGATTTTTGAATCCTTTTTAAGCATGTATGTTATATTTCTAAGAAGCTCTACAAGGTTAGGAATGGATCTCCTTAGGCAATTAATCTTACCAATAAAATATTGAAGCTCCTTGATGTTTCTAGGATGATTGATTTTTAGTATAGCTTCAATTCTACTGCGATAAATCCTAATACCATCCTTTGAAATAATATTACCAAGAATTTTACCTTATTCAAGGCCGAACAATGTCTTCTGAGGATTTAAAGAGATACCAAACCTTCTACACTTTTCAAACACTCTTCTTAGATGCATCAAATGTTCCTCATCAGTTTTTGAATATACAAAAATGTCATCAAGATAAATCACAATAAAATGGTCAATCTCATTAGAAAATGCAATATCCATTTCTCTTTGAAATGTGGCCCTAGCATTCATTAACCCAAAGGGCATCTTCACATACATGAAGGTTCCCGATGGAGTAGTGAAAGCTGTTTTATCTTGATCATTTGGATGTACCAGGACCTGGTTATAGCCTTATAAACCATCTAATAAGGAAATCCTACTAGACCCTACTACCTTTTGCAAAATATGATCCATTTTTGGCAAAGGGTAGTTGTCTTTTAGGGAGACCTTGTTAAGGTTTTAAAATCAATACATAACCGAATTTCTCCAATTTTCTTCCTAGTAGGCACTATATTAGACACCCATTTAGAGTATCTGAGAGGGACATTGATTTTAGCATCGTACATCTTTTTAACCTCTTTCTCAATCAAAGGCATCATAACATGATTTATTCTATGGAGTTTTTGTTTGAATGGTTTTTTATCTTCCTTGATTGGGATTTTGTGTTGTATGATACTAGTGTCATATGCTTTAAGATCCTCATAGCTCCAAGCAAAGACATCAACAAATTATTTGAATAAAGCTACGATTCTTGTTTTTTGACAGTAGGCAGTGATTTTGAGAGTTTTATCATTTTAGGATTCTGTTCACTACCTATATTACATTCTTCAACATCTGCCCCTGTGGGCTCTATTTTTGGATTTTTTGCTACATCATTAAAATAAAAAATTTCTTCTAATGGAACTAGACCTCTAGGAAAAATATTGTCTTTAAGTTGTAGTACTTCAAATTCTTTTTTTGAATCAATTTCATGCAATTCTAATTTATATACAACTTCATCTATAGGAAAATCTACATCTAATTCTTCAAACTGTTTTTCTACATTAGTACGTACAACTATATGATTTTCTACTTCACAATCTAAATCTATGCTATTTTCCTCATACTCATCTTTGGACTAAAAAAAAAAAAAAATTCTATCTGTTTATCATTTCCAAATACCTACCAATACCTCATGTTATCTGGTACAGTTGGATGGTGTTTAACCTCCACTATCTATTTCCTGTTGGGATGAGGCATTTTGCATGTGCTGGCTAAAAAAGCTAGACCATTAGCCAAGACATTTTGATTTCTAGGTATGACAAAAATATCATATTCTACAAAAGTGTGAAGGAAATCAAGCACAACATTTCTGTATGCTCTTAGCCTTGGATGTTTTGCAGCATATTCTCCTTTAATATGTTTTATAATCAATTCAGAATCTCCATGAACATATATTCTTTTAGCACCTAATTTCTTTAATAATTGCAAGCCTAAAAGAAGTGCTTCATATTCTGCTATGTTATTTGTACATTGAAAATTCAGTTTATATGAGTGACCTTCTGCATGATTGTTTCCTGAATTTGAGACCTACACACCTTCCCCTAACCCTGCTTTACTACAAGAGCCATCAAAACTCATGTTCTAAAAGGTTCATTTTCAATGTTTTGCTGTACAATTTGTGTTTGATTTTTATGTGTTTCACAAATTTCATTTTAAGCACTGGTGACTTGAGCATCAATATCTCCATCATTATAAAGAATGAAGGAGTATAAATCAAAGTGAACAGAGTAAATGGGGTAGTTATGTGGTTTCTCTTGACTACTCACCATGTATTTCATCAAGGTTCCCCTATATAGTCTTCTCTGCTGACCAAACACTTGGATGGTAGCATAAGTCATGTCCAATTTTAGTGCTTGTAATTTTTCTCCCCAAGAGAGCGACAACAACATGTCATAATTTGGGTGAATATCAACACTACTATGTCCATTACTAGACTCTTAGCTGGGATTTGGGCTAAAGTGACACATAGATCCTTAATGAGTCCTAGACATATAACTTTGCTACAATCAAATGAATATAAGTCTTTTTAAGGCCTAGTAATGTCAATACCAAGCTTCTGCATAACAACTTTTGACATTAAATTATGGGAAGCCCCATAATCTAACATAACTTTATGGAGAATATTGTCATGAAAATTAAGACTGACATAAACTGGTGGAACTCCGCCTTCTTATAGTTTACCATCAACTTCTGGACCAAATAATAGTTCTGGCTGATCATCATTTAAATTCACAGAATCTATGTTTTCCCCTATGTTTAAGGCTCTCATAACCTGAGATTGGTATATGTTTTTATTCATTAATTCAGTCAAGGGGATAGGGATTTTCAGTTTTTCTAGTTCATTCTCAATATTAAATGATGTTTGAAATTTGTTTAAATTCAAAAAGTCATATTTATCAACCATTTCTTTTGACATATGCTATTTTTTGTGATTGGAGGTTGGAATATCCGTTTGAGTAGTTTTGGAGGTACTCTTAACAATATTTTTAGCAGGAATGTCAACTGTCTTTTTACCATAGTTTTCAGCAGTTTTCTTGGCAACATTCTCTGGGTTTTTCTTTGAAGTGGTGTTAGAAGATTTCTTGACAGGGGTTTCATTATTATTTTTGTTTGGAGTATCTAATGTTTTCTTACTTCTAAGATTATACTGCCTACGGAATTCCATGATAACGTTTTCAAATCCATGTTTATATTCATCTGATTGCTCTGAATCAAGTTCAGTCTGGGATAATTGAAATATCTATTGTTCTTCATGAGTAAGAAACAAAGTTTCATCATTATTGATTCCCATTAAATTAATATTGTTATCCTCTACCTCTTCTGCTATTTCCCCATCCTCATTAGCATAGTTCTCCTGAAATGGGGGTCTGATTTGCTGATCAGGACCCCTATGTTCTCTTTATTTGATTTGCGGAGGATTTCTCCTAGGATTTTGATTTCGATTTTGAGGTGCAGGTTGATTTTCCCTAGGGGTTTCCCTCTCATTTAAATTAATCCTCTCCATCATTCTTTCCATGGTTCCAACTAAAGAATCAATTTTGGAATCAACAGAGGAAGTTGAAGGTTCTTCTCTTACAGTGACTCTTCTTTCGTTTCTCATCCTAGCTCTCTTTGCTAACAAATTGGCTTCTACACTTACAACACTTCTTTGCATTTCCTCTAATGTTGAGGGATTTATTTCTCTAAGTTGGTAAGACATATCTGTCTCAAAGCCATCTGGGAATTTTAATAAGACTAAGCCTTTTGGTGGTTTTATGTTGGCATGAATTGCATTGTAAATAGTGTTAAATCTAGTAAAATAGTCCTGAACACTTTCCCCTGGTGCTCTCCTAATGCTTTCATATGCAGATAAAATGTGAAGAGGGTTATTTTTGACTTCCCATCTATTAAGGAATGTCTGATGAAATGTAGGAAGATCATTTATACTACCAGGAGGTAAAGCTTTAAACCATTTTCTCACTTCTCCAGTGAGACTTTGTGAAAATAACCTCAATTTTACATTTTCATCATCTACCTCCTCAAGGTCAAAGCTATCATTCGTCCTATCTATATGTTGTTGGGAAGTGATAGGCCCAGTTCCATAAAATTGTTGAATTTTAGTCTGGTAATCCCATGACATGTTTTCCAAAGGAGCTTGAAGAGAAAGGGGAGCATATCTGGCTGCCATTATAGGGGCGTAAGGATGAAAATTTTGTGGGTTGATCACATGTGGTTTTTGGATGAAAGGTGGGGGCTGAACTAAAGGTAAATATTGAGTTGAAACTTTGGTTTTAGGTGGAGATGAAAGTTGGATTGTAGTTGAGGATTGTGGAGAAGAAGAAGTTTGAGTTGTTTGATGAAAAAGTACTGGAGTATTTGTAGAAACTATAGAAGGGGTAGGGCTTGCTAATCTAGGATGCACATATTGTGATGAGGTGGAAGATTTTGCATAGGAGGTCAGAGCAGAGAGTTATACAGATTGCTGGACATAAGCCTCCTGAATAGAAAGGTTTAGACCTCATACTAAACCCTGAAACTTATCAAAATATTGGATAATTTGAAGGTCTATATCAACAGGAGCAGAATGAGCTTTAAACGAATTTCTTCTCAATGTAGCTTGGTATACTACTATTTGATCTGCCCAATTGGATGACTTTGTTCTAAATAGAATTTGTTCAAAGGGTAAGTCGAACTCAATATATTGCAGAGTTACAAAGTCTTTTGGGAGTGAATCTGCTCTAAGAGGAGGACTGGTACTTCCTTGGCTCTCTGCTATGCTCTTTCTTTTCAGTATTTTCTCAGGGTCATCTACAATTACTGCAGGCTTTGGATCAGGATGAGATCTAGTAAAGGATATTTTATGAGCCAAAGTTATGATTCTAATGAACACACACTTATTATTTCCACTAATGAAAAGAAAACCAATCTTCTTGAAATATTCTTATCATACAATGTTTTAACCAGGGTTTGAATTTGAATGAAATTCTAATTTTTCAATTTGTTCCCCAGTATCGTCGCCACTATGTTATCATTCTGTAATTTAAAATATTGGCAGAATAAACATAGAGGACAACATCAAACCACTTTGGATGCTGGGATCTAGCCCTGCCGGCTTTAGAGAGGGATCTCTCTTTATGATTTAACTTTGTTTTAAATAGATATTAGGCTAGTTATGTTTGTACTTGGATGTTCTTTGATTTTGATTGATTTGGTTGATTAAATATTTATATTCCCATTGGGAAATGGAGTCAAAACATAATACTGGATATTGCATCAATTTTTTAAAAGAGTTATAACAAGGCAAGATAGGTTTCATTTACTAGATTCCTTTAGATTTTAAATGAATAATGGATATGGTAGAAAAGTGAATTTCAGTTGAGACTGAAAATCAATTAAGTATTTTTCAATTTGGCTTCAAGTAGAAAACATTTAAATTGTAAAAACAACCAGAATAAGGTGTTTTAAATAACATGCCCCATTCATCACACTTTCTATTTTATAATTAAGAATTTTGATAAACAGAGAAAGGAAAAAACATTGGAAAACACAGAAACAGTAGAAACACTTCACCAATAATTACACCACATGAATCCTGAAAGAAGTCTTTGTATTATTGATGCTCCAACAAAAACTTGGAATTTACAATTGCGCAGTAGGCAAAATATGTTCATAAATCAACCCAAAATACTTCAAACAATGAAGTATTTATACTAAAATATCACAAAATTTATTACAATCAATGGTGTCTCAACAGAAAATGTATTATTAGCCTAAATTGAACATTATACTCTAACTGTGATGAAAATAGGCTCAAGGTAGGTGACCTGGTATGCTGGCACTACTTTTAAGGAATCTGTTACTGAGTAGGCCTATTTGTAGGTTGTGCTGGCTCATGTACTATCCGATGTGCTGACTATGTTTTGATTGCAGCTGACTGTGCGATTTTTAATTTTCACTATGGAAGCTCATTACCTGGGATATTTAACTTAATGACATTTCTATAGATTTCATCCACATCGGTGTATTTAGAAAAAGTGGGTTTTACCATAAAGACGTGGTTTATCTATTGTTGGATGAAAGGATCATTGCTTATTTCCTCTAAAAATGCTTTACATGTCATGGTGCCTTTGATATTGGAGAATTTTGTTGTGTCTCTCGCAATCTCATTTAGTTTCTTCCCATAGTCATGTTTGTCTATCAACTTGTGATTTATTACAAACAGAGAGGGAAGACCCTTTTGTGTTGAGGGTTCAATCCTACTGAAGAATCTATTCACAACTATCTCTAAACTGTGACATTTTTCTTCCAGCTGTACAATCAGGTTCTTCTTAGTAAGAACCTTCTTCACATCTAAAATTGTCTCTGTCCTGTCATCCACTCCTAGGTCATCCAGTTCATATCTATTCTTGGATTTAAGGAACTTGATGATATTGTTGGCAACATTTGGCATGTCTCCAAGCTCCTTCTTGATAGTTTTGATGGGATCATTGGCTTTCTGTATCAATTATTTCTGCTCAAATATGATATGTATGCAAGGCCATATTTCATTGATGGAATCAATGATATTTGTCCAAATTATCTCTTTGACTTGGCCCAAGGTGTTTCCAATAGATGACTCCCTCTCAGAATTCTGCAACCTTTCTATTAACTTTTGTGCTCTCTAGGCTTCAATTTCATGTGAGCTATCACTCCTGGACTTATGATCCTGCAACAATTTCACTTGATCCTGAAGCTTCTTTATCTCTTCTGTCTGGATTGGCAGATTCTGTACTTCTTTGGTGAGCTACTCAGCTCCATCCGTTGTACTCGTTGTAGAAGGTGTGGTTGTGGGAATAGATGTAAGGGGTACAACCTACAAAAGGACTAATGAAAGTCTAACAGCCTGCTATTTTTCCTTTATCATATTCTCCATATCTGACTCCATCTATCTCAGCTGAGCATTCTACTCCATGATGAGCTTCATCGTGTTTTATTTTTGAGATCTGGTCTCTTCGATTTCCTTGGTAAAAGGATCCTCTGTAGCTGGAATTGTTAGCTTCTTCCTTAATGCTACTATGTCAGCATTTTTCTTCCTTATCACCTCTTCTGCAACTTTGATGTTGGAAGGATCATATCCAACTCTGATCACTAATTCTTCCAAAGACTTGATCCTTGAATCCTTTTCCATAGAATATATTTTCTCCATTTTGAGCTGTGATTGGATATTATCTAAGGAAATCTGTAGCTTGGACAAACTCATAGTAGTGTTAGTGAGTGTAGATGAAATCATTTCACTTGTCTGCTTTTGCATCTCCATTTTATCAATGGGATGTATATCTTTAATATAAAATTCAAATGCAGTCTTTTAATAATCTATTTCTGTCTTGGGATGTGGAATATGTGCTTGGAGGAAAGCCATATGCATTTTTCCTTTCTCAGAGTCAAAGGATGAAAACAGTCTAATCTGAAAGCTGGAAGTCTGCTTCAAGAACTGATTGTATGGGCTAATCTTCAAAACTTCATGCTTCAATTTAATCTCTCTGAATGTATCAAATATGCTCTTCTCTTTCTCCCCTGTGACAAATGCACTGGTTTGAATTGCTTGATGTTGATCCTGTGAAGCTGTTGAGGTGGTAGGAGAGAGTGTAGTCTGACCACCTATTTGTGAGGAAGTAGGTGTCTCTTTGGTGATGATGATGACTTCCTGCTCTGAGTCTTTTCCTGGGTTCACCTTGGGATTGAGCTTAGTCCTCTTCTTATACATGATTTTGAACTCTTTGCTAGAAGTTTCAGTCATTGAAGGTGACTCTTCTCCCTTCATCCTTTTTCCTGATTTCTCGTGTGGAACATGAGTCTATGATGTTGAAGTTGAAAAAAATTGTTCTTCAGCCTCTTGTAGAGTGTTCTCAATACACTCTAGCTGGTTCATATATTTCTCAATCTCTGGTCCGTGGGTATGGATATAAGGTGTAGATTTTTTCTCTACCCTTAGCTTGGAGATGGTACCTAATGGATGATATGACCATGTAAAACATAGGCTGAATTTCATTTGTCTGCTTCCTCCCCTGCTGCCCTGCTGTTACAAATGAAGGGTCTTATCTGTGCTTTGATCCTAAATTGAGATTTCTTCTTGCAGACACAAAATGGACCTCATCGACATTGAGCATTTTCTTGATGTATTCTAGAGCAAAAATCCTCATTGGGAGGAATTTTGGGAGCTTATATGGGGCAAGATCACATCCATAGATTCTCAGATCTGTGTAATTCTGGTAAATATACTAGCATCCTGTTTTGGTTTGGATTGATAACTGCAAAATTTTCTTGATATATTCATTGATTCTTGTCTCTGAAGTGTTGCTTAAAAGACTGAGTGCTGGATGTACAAACAGTTCTATGAACTGTTTGTATGAGTATTATTTTTGCTCCTTCATTACCAATGTAGTCCAGAAGATGATAGACTGCTGATTTCAATCATCATCTAACTTCTGCATTTCCAATATGAACCTGTCTCCTTGAAAATACAAAAACATATATACTAGAACATAGGCATATTTAAATACCTCTTCAGTTTGGAATCTGACAAACTGGTCATGGATGGAATCTGCTAGAAATTGGTTGAAGCTGAATAATATGGAAGGTTTAGAATCTACAGAGAAGATGGAAAGGAATCCTATAATGGCATCATCTACCCACTGATATGAGTAATAACCAAGGAGGTAGGAGACAACTGTAATGATTTTCTTGGCTTTATCAGGGAAAATGGAGGATGAATAGGGAGGATTCTTCTTGGGTAGTTGGGCATCTTCCAAAATCCAGCTTCTGATATAATTTAATGAGAGATTTTTGAGAGAAAGGGGTTGAATTTTCTGTGATGGGGGCTTGCATCATTTGGTCTATAGATTGGGAATTTATGGTAATTAAAATCTCTCATGTAGGGGAAATTATAGCTCTCTGGCTGGGTACATAACAAGATTGACACTTTCTGATGAATTCAGGGGCTCTGTGGGTGTGGGGAAATATGTAATGGGGTAAATTAGACTCCCATAGTCCAATATCATCAGACTTGTCAATGAATTTGTCCTCTATCCAACGGTACATTTCGAATAACTCAAAATCACATAGGGTTTCATGGATTTTGTAATCCCTGTTTGCTAAAGGTAGGTGATCAAGGTCAACTGGGGGATGGAGCAGTGGATTTACAGGATCCTCCCATCCCTTCTTCTTAGGAGGCGTGGCTGGATTAGGTTTTTAAAGAGAATGAGGATTTCTGATAGAAAACCGGTTGCTGGGACTGGGTAAAGCTCTGAGATCGAGAAGGAGGTGCGACAGTTGCATAGAGTACTTTGACAATGATCATATTAGTTGCTCTAGCGTTCTGTTATTCTGAAATTAACATGTACATAGCAGATAAACAGACAAAGTAAAGGTTTAGAAGTTTAGTAGGCTTGGATTTATACACAATTTGATCGATTTCCCATTGAGGGCGCAGATCCGTTGGATTAACGGTTAGTGATGAATTAAATTCATCAGCAATTGTATTACCGTGGGAAAGCATTTAATTGGAAACGATGTGATCTAGGTGGCATGATATGACGGGCATTCAATGGGCGGATTGGTGGTTTTTATACAACGAAGAAACTGCTTTTCGGAGGGGGTCCAAAGCAGTAAGTGGTTTATGCAGGGGGGTGCGAAATGACAGGAGGGTGCCACGTTAGCGTGGGCCCAAAACACAAAACAAATTTTTTCTAAACCCCCCCTAACGGTAAAGATTGGATGGAGAGGGGGGGGCCGAAAAATGATAAAATCCATCGAATGGAGAAGCAGGGAATCATATGATGGGATAGATGAATGTGATTTAACGTGGAGCGAAGGGATATTTTGTCGGGTAGCGAGAGGGTTAATAAGGGTAAAAAATTTGGATAATGGGATAATGCACCAAACTGCCATTTTCATATGCCTGATCACTTTTAGACTTACAATAAAATATTTACCCTTTTTCCTTCTCATGTGCATGGAATAACATTATAAGTTAAAACTTAGGATAAATATTTTCATGCTTTTCAAAGCCATAATACATTTACGCCTGTTGGAACACCTAATCCTACATGGGTAGGTGTGGAATATGAAAAGTCACAATGGAGTCCAAGTGACCTTGGAATATGAAACCAAGAGTCACACCATTGTACTATAAATGTACATCTTTGTATAATGGAAAACAAGAAAGCCTCACGCTTATCTTTCATTGTGTGTTTAGTCTCTTGTGTGTGTGCATTCTTCTTCTCATACACCATGTGTGTGCTTCAACATGGTGTTTAACATGGTATCAGAGCGGGCGATTTCTGGCCCTGCTCCACTTTGAGTGAGCCATTTGTGTTTATGGCCTATGCATATCTGCAAAAATTGTTGGTTTTTTGCAGCACTCAAGTGTTTGTAGCAGTCTTTTTGCCACATTCAGAAAGGTGTTTTGGAGAAGGAGCAACATTCAGAAAATTTGCCCCATTCAGCATTGGTTTTGAAGAGAAGCAGCTGTGCCCATCTGAAGGTTTTCTAAATTCTGATTTTATCTCTGCATTTTAAATTCTGCATTTTTTAAGCTGCTGAAAAATGCTATTTAAAGAGGGTTTTTGAAGAAATTTGTGGTTTCACTGCAAAAGAATTCTGAGTTTCTACTGGATTTTTTGCTGCTATAATATTCTGGAAAATTCTGGGGTTTTCACTGAAAAATTTCTGAGCTTCTGGTCTACATACTTTTCTGCTGCTGGACTACTGGAAAATTTCTGAGTTTTCTACTGCTGCTGGATTTGTTCTACTATACATTTGAAGAAAAATTCTGGGTTTTTGAAGTAAAGATTTCTGAATTTTCTCTGCAATTACTGAAAGATTCTGTTGCTGTTTTAGAGTCTCTAACTCCTCTCTGCTGTTTTGACATTAAAAAAGAAAAAAATAAATAAAAAATAAAATAAAAAATTGATTCAAATCTCTCAGCCTTTCGGCCTCTTCCCACTAATCTCTACACTCCACCCACAGCGCTTTCCTTACAGCACCTACATCTCTACTTGCAGAACGCTTCCTCACCAGCGCTCTCCCCTCAGCGCTCTCTCACATTACAGTCTTCCGTACCTGTTACACGCCCTCCCAACTCCCTTAAAACTTACCCGCCTACACTGCTTCACGCAGCCTCCCTTGCACTCTGCAAACAGCGTCTCACGCTCCCTTCTCCCAACGCCCCCCTCGCCTCCTTAACCCATCTATTCAGCGTGCATCTCCACATTCCATTCGCTCATTGTAATCCCCCATCCCTGCAACTAACGGCCTTTGGCTGGCCCTCTTCGCCCCTCCCTCTGCTCGAGCGTTTCAACACTAACTCATAACCGACCTCACCAAACGCTCCACGCTCCATGCTATCCCCTAAAACATCAACCCTCTGCGTTTTTTCTCTGCAACATTCACACTGACCTTAACCATTCGACCACTCACAGCCTTACGGCTTCTGCGTCGAACGCTCTCCCACTACACACTTACCACGATTTTTAAATACAGTTTTTTATTTTGAAATTTCCACATTTTAATACCGCCTCTCACTACCGCTTTTCCATATATAAATACCGCTTTTCCGTATATAATACCGCCATTATCCCGCCGCCCTCCCAAACCTGCTACCCACTCTAATACCTCCGCCCCTCCATAACAATACCGCCTTTTTTTTATATACCATCCTTCTTTAAAATCGACTTTCACTATATAATACCACCCTTATTCCATTAATTCGATTCCCATTTACATTAATACCCCTCCCCTTTTTAAATTCCCATTTACATTAATTTGATTCTTATTCCATTAATTCGATTCCCATTTACATTAATACCCCTCCCCTTTTTAAATTCATTAACAAATCTTTTAATAGTCCCACTCACCCATTATCCCATCCCATTTTAAATTTCCCATTCCCTAATTAAAATTCCCTCTTCTTTATTTCCCTATTTAATTCCCCCTCATTTTCATTTTTAATTAATTTTTAATTAATTAAAAAAAAAAAAAAAACAGTGGAGAGAGAGGAGAGAGAGAAGAAGAGGATATGAACAGCAGAAAGGAAGAGAAAATGACATATCAGAAAATGAAGTGAAGATATAGAGAAATTTGCAGATTTGACACATTGTGATTTGTGGCATTGACATGAGGATGATTTTTTGAAGAAATTGACATTTGAAGACAAGTTTGAAACAACTATTTGAAGAAGAGAAATCTGCTGCCCCAAGGCTTCTTGCACATTGTTTTTGCTGCACATATTGTATTGAGTTGACATTGTATTGCTTCTTCATTCAGTATTTGAGTTGTTGGAAATTGTTGATTGCCCTCCATCATTTGAGGAGCAGATTTTGTGCTTTGAGAGTTCTCTTGAGTCAATTGTATTTGTTGTTGAGTCACATTGTAAACGGGTGCATTTTCGGTTGAAGCCGACACCCTTTCATTCATGTTTGAGCCTAAATTGTTGAAAATGGCCAAAATCAATGAGGCATTAATGTTGTTGAATGACCTCATTCATTCAAATGTTGATGATGTGATAAAAATGAGCAAGGATGCTCTTTGTAATATTCAGATTTGTTTACAAGATGCACAAGAAAAGATTGAATTTTTGCAGTTGGAATCTCAGCTCCAACAAGAAGAGCTTCAGCAAAAGAGTCACTATTCTGAACCTGTTTCTGTTCAGAAGATTGTGAAGGACTCTCATCAGAAGAAAGAAGGTAAAGTTTCAGTTGATTCACATTCAGTTCCTTGCACTAGAGCAGATGTACATGCAGATGCAGCAGTTCAACCTGCACTTCCTAAGCCCATCATCAGACCTTGGGAAGAGCTTGTCCACAACAAGCATAGAACTGGTCTTGGATATGACAAGGATGTCTCCTTTCATACTCCAGACTACACAAAGCCCATCATATTTCAGAGTGCCGGATTCTTGTATGACAGTTCACCTGCAGCTATTCCAGATCCTGTTCCACTTCCACAACAGATTGAGAAATGCCAACACTGTGATCGAGTTGGCCATATGAAAGATCACTATTTTGATCTTCATCCATGCAAGCACTGTGGTCGCCACACTCATTCTTCAGACAGATGCTTCAGACACAAGCCTCCTGCAAGAACCAAGATTCATCTTGGATGGATCGCTTCTTGGCAATGGGCATCAGCAGCCAAGAAGATGTTTACGACACATGTTAGAACTTGTTCACGGATATTGAACAAACTTGCAGTTGATTTTTCGCCATCATCTCACCTTGTCCCTGACAGGGGGGAAAATGGTGGTCAAGTACAAGCTTCGACGACAGATCAAGTGAGCCTGAGCCACAATCTCTCATTCCATGTTCAGAGTTGTAGCCAGCAGTTCAAGAGAGCCTGAGCCACAATTTGTCATTCCGGATTCAGAGATGTAGCCAGAGATACAAATGCCCATGAGCATACCTTCGGTTGGTGGATAACCTAAAACCATCATCTTTGGTTGGTGGATAACCTAAAACCATCATTTTCGGTTGGTGGATAACCTAAAACCATCATCTTTGGTTGGTGGATAACCTAAAACCATCATTTTTGGTTGGTGGATAACCTAAAACCATCATTTTCGGTTGGTGGACAACCTAAAACCACCACAGGTAGTAGACCTCCCTTATTTTAGGTCGAAGGTCTCCCTTTTTTATGAGGGACAATTCCTCTAGCAGAAGCTTTTAGCTTCTTGCCAGTTTTGGAAGAGTTCCGGGAACTGCAACAAGTTTTGCGTTCCAGTGTTTGTGGTCATCCTAAAACCACCTCTTTTTTCCAACATTTCAAAGAGTTGATTCAGCCCAAGTGCTGCCATGTATACTTTGCAGATTTGTATTACAACTCTTTTCTTGGACTCACACATACCCCTTCGGATTAAGGGGGATGTTGGAACACCTAATCCTACATGGGTAGGTGTGGAATGCGAAAAGTCACAATGGAGTCCAAGTGACCTTGGAATGTGAAACCAAGAGTCACACCATTGTACTATAAATGTACATCTTTGTATAATGGAAAATAAGAAAGCCTCACGCTTATCTTTCATTGTGTGTTGAGTCTCTTGTGTGTGTGTTATTCTCCCCATACACCATGTGTGTGCCTCAACATGGTGTTTAACAACGCCTACCTTTTCATTTTCCCTTTTTTTCTAAGCTAACATTTTTTCATCTTCTTTCCTTAGGGTGCATTTAAGCTATCAAACCCACATATTATTTTTATTTATTTATAAAAATATAACCTAATCTATCACTTATTTCTCCTATTGATTCAAATTATACTGTTGAATCAATCTCATTTTCTACCTAACTACTGATTTGCCAAGATTAAACTGTTTGGAAAATCTTTATTCACTAACCTAATTCACATGAAATTCACACTTGTTCCATCATGATTAAGATGTATGATTGGAACAAGAATCTAGTCATTGTAGCCTTTTAAGACAAGCTGCACACAATATTATTGGTTTTTGACATAAAGGAAACTAATTTAACAGTAGTGGCATTTAAATTTGCAGCACTTTCAATATTATTTCTAATTTTGTTTTGTGGGGTTTTATTCTCTTTTAATATTTTTTTCAATTTTATTTCATTTTGTCTTTTTCTTCATATTCATTTTCTTTTTGACATACCCTCTTTTGATTTTCTTTTATATATATATTTTTGGTTTGCAAATTGAAAATTATTTACAGTGTAAAGTTACAAATATGAAATATTCAATCACCTTGAGATCCTATAAAATATAGGACCCTAACAATTTGTATATTGGTTTGGGTCTTGTTCATTAATGCATGTGTAGGAAGGAGGGCACAATAGGAAAAATCAAACACATACTAGAAGGACAATGCAACGCCAAAGTACCATTACTTGAAGCAAGCACAAAAATACCTCAACAACTGCTAATGTTCTAAGAAGCAATGTCAAGTCAAGGATCATGTCGTGTCAAAAGTTAGTATTATAAAAATCATCATTGTAAAATTGTAAAAGTGTCAATGTGCCTAGAGTCGGAGAGACATTGTTGGATAATGTTATGGTTGGGTTGCAGGTCATAGTGTGATTGGGTGATTGGTCTAGTTCAAGAAAATCATTGTGAATTATACTGTATCATGGATCATTGTCCCTGGTACGTGAGTCCACACCCTTGTCTTAATTTTGATCATTGTAGGGTGGCAATGAGGTGCTAGGTTGGTGCATGAAGTCACCTACAAGTTGGAGCCTGTGAACACTTCATGGTGGTAGATCGGTCTAGGATGTCGGGGCATCCATTTAGTTGAATACTGAAGAAACAAGGGGGTTGGGAAACCCTTCCAGTGGGAGCTGGAGAATAATGCTTTTATAGAATTCTAGGAATTTGTACCTTTCATTTCAGTTGGGGCTAAAGATTAAAGAATTTATTAGAAAATCGTTTGGTGGTTTTTGACCCGGAGGGGGTTTTCCACCTAAAATTCATGTGCCTATTTTGTTCTATTGTTTACCGTTGTTACTAGATAAACATCAAGAATAATTGAAGATTAAATAATGCTATGAACATATTTAAAAGTGCTAATTGATAAGAAATACTGATCCCCGCCTCCCCCCCCCCCCCTTCAGTATTTCCAACATGTATGTATTTGATATTTAATCTTATATGCTAACAATTTATTCCTAACATGATTAGATCATCTTAGTATTCAGTGCCAGAGGAAGTTGACCTCTGAGCCTAGATGATCAAGATCTTGAGATTGGTGATGAGGACTTCCTTGTCTTGCAATGATAATCAAATATCCATATAAGACCAAGAGAATTTAAATTTTATCTACCAAAATTAAAAATATAGAAATATGCACAAATATTGTCCTTCCTTTAATACCAAGCTCATAGTGCAAAAAACAACTCATATAGGGCCTTTGATGAACTATAAACATGCATATCTCATCCAAGCACCCCTAAACCTTAAAAAAATATCAAAAGGATTAACTCCATCTTTTTGGAGAATACTATAGTAATTGGAGGAAGAATCTCATCAACATCAACTATTCTTGAGAGAATCCAAAAATCATGTCCTAATAATCTACAAGCTTGGAATACATATTTTTAATTCCATAGTTTTTGGACTTATCTCTTTGTGTATACCAACCAACTTCTCTCGCTCTCTTAGATTGAAAGTAGTCATCCCTACAAATATAACACAAACCTCAATTCAAAATCAACAAAGTATAGAACCCTTATAGGGTTAAAGAGATTCTCTAAAGCACAATAGGGTTTTAGACTAAATCAACCTATACTAGGTAACTCATATCTCTCAAGTACAAATGAGTTGTCTTTAGTGTGACTTTTTGGAATTTTAGGTGTTGGAATCCGGTGAAAAAATTTGAGGTAAAATTTTATATGGATTCAACACCCTCAAAAACCCATAGGGCACTTCTATTGTGCAAGGTTAGCAATCAAACTTCTCTTTTCAATGAATTCCTACCAGATTTTAGAAAAATTACACTGGAAAAAGTCACCGTAAAAACCTTCAAAAAATCACACTAAACACTACTCGGTCTAAAACACCAACTCCCTCTTCACTAAGAAAACAATTTTAGTCAAATCAACTCAAAATTAATTGTTCTAATACCATGTTGGAAGTTCTTTGTACAAGAAATTGGCGCAAATTTAGAACCATTATTTTGAAAATGCCAAACGGTGGACCGATGGAAAACGTGTGAACTATGGTTTTTTCATCTTGTTGCGAAGGGCATGGCACTGCCGCTAGGTTTGATTTCTCTATTGGTGCTCTCGGCATCTCAGCACAAGGGGAGTTTGTGCTCTCATATGCTCATAGCTTCATATGTGGTGGTGTTTTGTCCTATCCTGTGATGATTTGAATCGATTTTCAATGCTATGTGTAAAAGGAGCAAAATGGCAATGTGGAGTTCGACCCTGTGGAAGCCTCCACTATTTTGGTTTGCTCCAATTTTGCTTAATGTAATAAAAATGACGCAAAGACTTTGGTTGTTCATGATGATTGTTGGTGTTCTCTCTTTTCCAAAGTGGGCATGGTGGGTCCAATGGCTTTTGGGCATGTGATGATATATCGACTGGTGCTTCCACTCACTGACTACTATCTCTGGTGTTTTCTTATGGACGAGGTCGCTCCGATGGGCATGTTCTACAAGGGTGCTTTGTAAGCCCCCTCTCTTCCTTTTACCTGCATCTCATGCTACCTTGTCTCAGGGATTTTGGGTTTGGAAGAAAGTTTATTTTTACAGCTCATATGGGTGCCTTCTCCTCAGAGTATGCCCTTCGTTTCTTCTAGATATGAATTATATGCTGCTCAGGTTGATGGAACCAAGCCCTTTTGATATTTTTATCAAAATTTAAATGGGAAGACCTTTATCCCTTGAGTAGGGAGTTCAGACTCTGTCAACACTCTAAAACAGAGCATAGGGGTTAAATGGGGCATTCTTGCCAACTTCTAAAGTCTGCAATATGAGGGGAATATGCTTCAAAACTTTGTCCAGATCAAAGACTATTACATCCAAAAGAACTCAACTTTACACTTGAACTTGACATTGCGGGGAGAAGCTCCAGTACCCAGGATACCAAATAGAATATCTACCTCTTTCAGAGATGCAGTGAAATGAAGTCTTCAACTTCAGCATATCAAATTCAAAAGAATTTTCTCTCAACATCCACTAACCATGGAATATTAATATTCCATATGTAAATTCTCTCTTTACTTTCCTTTAATCAAAGGTAGGAAGTTATACGAGAGTTTAATAGCTTCTAGCCTAAATCAGAAGCATTACATCCATGGGTTTTTTCTTTTTGGACACCCAACTATGACATTTATTTGTGTTCCAAATGTTTCTTCATTATTCAATTTGATACATAGAAAGATTTTGTGTATGTTCTAAATGAAGGGATTTGGTTTTGGGGTAGTGTTGGGCTCTTTACTACTCCATGGCTTCCATATTTTGATGCAACAAATATGGTGGTCTCAAAAATTTCGGTATGGGTGAGTGTAATGTTCCCAAATTTTAGCCTCAAAGCTAAATGGAACATTAGAGTTAGCAGCATCTTTAGTCGGTGAATAAATGGGTAGAAGATCCCATAAGTCTTCTAAGAAGGAATACAAACACTTCATGTTGTGTAACCAGCTCCAAAAATAGAAGAAAAGAGAGATCAACGCCTTAGAAATAAACCACTTCGAGGGGGAAACCTCCAATACATTACATAAATGAACAATTCTTGGATGATCCAATTTACAAAACCTCCTTTCTATATATAGGAGTCCATGGGGCCATAATGTAATCCTAGTGGGCCACAATGTAATCCTAGCCGACCTAACAATAATAATTTAAGGGCACAATAATAATAAAATGGGGGTTACAAGGGTACAATAATGACAATAAGGGGGTTACACTAACAACAATAAGGGACTATACTAGTAATATAGGGACCTAACATGCCCCTCTCCTTCAAAAAAGTGTTGTCCTCAAAACTTGAGTAGCTCTGGGTGCTTCTATATAAAATTCTCATGGTGATGGGCTTGTCGGATCGGTCAATAGTGGTGCAGCCAGCCTGCTTTCTCAACTGCAGCAGTTGTCGTTACAATCTGCTCCTTCTGGTCAGGCTGTGCCTGTTGATTCATCGCCTTCCCAGTCTTTGTCCATAAATGCTGTCCAAACTTCTGATCCCAAAGGAAATCAACAATTCGATGGGAAGAAGAAGGGACGAAATAACAAGAAGAAGGGCAAGAACGGGAAGGGTAATGCAAATAAAACCAACGAGCGTGTTGGTGAGGGTCAAAAGGAGAAGAAGAAAGTGAAGTTTCCATGCAAGCTGTGTGCTGGAGACCATCTCACACACCTTTGCCCTAAAATTCAGGATGCGCAGCGCTTGTTAGCCCAGCAGGGTTCTTCTAGTTCCCAGGCTATGTTAACAAACCCTTTTCCCCAAGGGCAGCAATTAGTTGTTGGCGCGAACCAAAATCCTGGGGCTTCCTCTGGGGGCACCCAGGAAGGGGAAATTCCATTGAACATTTTCATGATGAGTTCTCACGCGGATATCGCTACGAGATCCTGTGATTATGGCGGAGAAGAGTCTTCGAAAGCTAAGGAAGTTCCTGCTCACAGTAACCATGCAGTGAAGCTACTTGTTGGTCTTCTTGATTGCAAGCATTAGTAATCAATTAAATCCATTCTGGCCCGGACTACCTCGATAGAAGATCATGCCAGATCACCAGTATATTAAACTTCAGAATGCTCAGTCATGTGGTCTCATGTGTGATCACCATCTTGCCAAATTGCATTCTTCTGATCAAAAAATTCTCAGTACTTTGACATGACTAATTTAAGAGACTTCCTCATAACATGGAATTTCATATTAAATCATCGTATCAGAAGTGCAATATCTTTCGAACGGTCGTTGATGAGGGTGCTTCCACATGCGTGATGTCTCTCGCATGCTGGAAGACACTTGGATCTCCCAAAGCTGTTCCATCTAGCACTGTTCTTACTGCGTTCGATGGTCATTCTCACAGACCCCATGGTATTGTCCCAGCTTTGCCCATCTGTGTTGGGGGCAAAACTGTTAACATAGAGGTTGAGGTAGTGGATGCAAGCTTGGACTACAACCTTCTGTTGGGGAGAAATTGGATTTATGAGATGGATGCCATTGCATCCTCATTATTTCGAATTATATGTTTCCCCCACGAAGGGAGGATTGTTACAGTGGATCAACTGGACTGTCCTCCTGTAGACCCGAATGCGTCTTCTGACTCATCTATTCCTAAGTTGGATAATACTAAGGCGCCTGTTGAGAATTTAGGAGTTGGAATGTATTCTTCCTTGATGGGTACTTTTGATATTCCTCCTCCTACGGTTCATATTAATGATATTTCATCCTCCAAGGCTCCTCTTCGAAGAGAGTTCTTCAGAACTCATTATTTTTCGGACCCTTGGACCTTACCTTCCCCTACTGCCACATTAGCGGAAGGTCAAGTGGGTGGAATGGAATTTCCAATTTCTGCAGCTGAGATTGCGTATCAGTCTATTGTTGACTCTGCAGAAACCATCCCAGCTCCTCTTTCACTGGAAGAGTTGGATGGTGATGTGGCTCCAGCTTGGACGCTTAGTTCTTCTTCTGCCCTGGATTGTCTTGATACCACTCTTCCATCTGAAGAGGCCATCCTGGAAGCCATGACTAGTATAGATAGACCGTGGGATGATTTGCATCATCGGTCTTACTTCCTACCTGACTTAAGCGAAGTTGAAACAAGTTTTCCAAGTCCTCAATATCTTGGTCCTGTTCACCCAGTTTTGAACCCTTTGGCACCAACACAGGTTTATGCTGAAGGGAACATGGCTGTGATCTCTCCTAATATCCGGGTGAACATTTCCAGGGATCCCAATATTATCGAGAATGTCTTCATTGGAGCTGAATGTTCCCGTGAAGAGATTCAAATTTACACCGAGCTCTTTAAAGAGTATAGGGATGTATTCGCTTGGTCTTATGAGGAAATTCCTGGCATAGACCCATCTATTGTCCAGCATGAGATCAAGACGTATGAAAATGCTAAGTCGGTGAGGCAAAAACTTCATCCGGTCAATCCTAGGAAGGCAGCAGCTATCAAAGCTGAAGTTGAAAAGCTGCTTAAGGCGGGATTCATTTTCCCTGTTCCTCTGACTGAATGGGTTTCAAACCCCGTTCCCGTAGATAAAAAGCAAGGAATGATTCGAGTGTGCATCGATTTCAGAGACCTAAATAAAGCGTGTCCTAAAGACAATTACCCCACACCATTTATCGATCAGATCATTGACGAGTGTGCCGGTAATGAGATTTTCTCCTTCATGGACGGTTTCTCCGGATATAATCAAATTACTATCCGTCCTGAAGATCAACATAAGACTGCTTTTATTTGTCCCTGGGGTACGTTCGCATATAAGAAGATGCCTTTTGGTCTTAAAAATGCTGGGGCTACCTTTCAGCGGGCCATGTCATATGCCTTCCACGACATCAAAAATATTATCGAGGCATACTTGGATGATTTAGCTGCTCATTCTCGAAAGAGGATGGATCATCCTGGTCACCTCCGGAAAATATTTGAAAGATGTCGTTTCTATAAGATTAGATTGAATCCAAACAAGTGCATTTTCGCGGTTACATCCGGTCGGCTATTGGGATTCATTGTGTCTAGGGAAGGGATAAGGGTAGATCCCTTCAAGGTTGAGGCAATACTTCGGTTGCCTCCCCCGTCCTCCATCCGTCAGCTTCAAAGTCTTCAAGGAAAGTCTAATTTTATTCGGAGGTTTATCGTCAATTATGCTGAAATTACAAAGGGATATATGAGACTGTTGAAGAAAGGAGTTCCTTTTCTTTGGGACGACTACGCTCAACGCTCATTCGATGCTTTGAAGAAAGCATTGACCTCTGCTCCTTTACTGAGTCCACCTGATTATAGCAGAGATTTTCTTTTGTATCTGGCAGCAACAGAATCTACCATTGGTATGGTTCTGGTTCAGGAAGATGATGCTCTTGCAGAGCATGTTATTTACTACCTTAGTCGAGGACTGGTAGGACCTGAACTTCGATACACTCCGATAGAAAAATTAGCTTTAGCAGCAGTTCATGCTGTGCAGCGACTCCGGCATTACATTATTCTTCGCAAAACTTATGTTTTGGCAGCTGCCAATCCATTTCAGTTTGTCCTCAGCAGGCGAGTGATTGGGGGAAAATATAATAGATGGATTATGATTTTACAGGAATTTGATCTTGAGTTCATGTCTGCCAAATCCAAGAAATCATTAGTTTTCGCGGAATTGATCTCCGAGTTGCCCTGTGGAGAGGAGATGATCTATGATGAGTCCTTTTCGGACGAACACTTGTTTCTTATCTCTCCACAGGATCCTTGGTACGGGGATATCATTGTGTATCTCCAGACTGCGAAGTTTCCCTCTACTTTTTCGAAAGATGAGCGTCGTAAACTGCGTCACTTGGCCAAGAATTATGTGATTATTGGTGATGCTTTGTACCGTCGAGGGGTTGATTCAATCCTAAGACGCTGCTTAACTTTCGAAGAAGCTGAGGCTGTGCTCAATGATTCTCACGGTGGAGCTTGTGGGGGTCATTTATCAGGGCTTGCTACAGCCCAAAAGATTTTGCGTGTTGGCTACTTCTGGCCCTCGATTTTCAAAGATTGTATTGAATCGGTCAAGAAGTGTCATCCTTGTCAGGTGTATACTCGAAAAATGCGCGCTCATCCGGCTCCGCTTTTTCCTGTTGTTACTGTTGGACCCTTTACAAAGTGGGGTATGGATTATACTACTTGTAACCCGCCTTCGGCAAAAGGTCACAAGTACATTATCATAGCAGTAGACTACTTTACGAAGTGGGTCGAGGCTATGCCTACTTTTGGGAACGATGGTGAGACTGCAGCTTTGTTCCTTTTCAACCAAGTTATTGCTCGTTTTGGTATACCTAGAGAGATTGTCACTGACCATGGCAGTCACTTTCAGAATAGTATGATGGCTGAGTTGGCTCTCAAATTGGGTTTCCGGCAGGAGCATTCATCTCCATATTATCCTCAAGCCAATGGGCAAGTGGAAGCCGTGAATAAATCCTTGAAGACAATTCTTCAAAGGACGATTGATAAAGCTAGATCCAACTGGCATATTATGCTATATCCTGCACTTTGGGCATACAGGACGTCAGTGAAAACTGCAACTGGCTTTACTCCGTTTCAGCTAGTGCACGGGGTGGAATCCATATTTCCTATTGAATGCGAGATTCCTTCTCTTAAGTTAGCTGTTGAACTTCTTCCTGACACTTCTAGTCTGGCAGAACGGCTTCTTCATTTGGAACATCTCGATGAGCAGCGTCAGGATGCCGCCACGATGAATGAAGCGTATAAAAACCGAGTTAAAGTCCAGTACGATAAGGCAGTTAAGCCTAGGGTCTTTTCAGAAGGTGACCTTGTTTTGGTCTATGCCCAAGAAAAAGATGCCTTGGGGGCAGGAAAGTTTAAGTCTATGTGGTATGGCCCCTATATCGTTAAAAAAGTCCTTAAAAAAGGAGCACACACCTTGGTTGATTTCGAAGGGAACGAGTTGCCGGAGCCCCGAAATGGGCTCTATTTGAAGAAGTATTATGCCTAGGCTTCGGCCTGGCATGTTGCTTTTGTATATAGTAGTTTTTTGTTTTGTACATATCTGGTTGATTTTCGATCTTTGATGAGTTGGTGATGTTTTTTGATGAGAATCTTCAGTGGGTAAGTTCTTCCACTTGATGAGATACTCTGAAATTGATCGATTCCGTAGTTGTCGAGTTCTTGTTTCCATGACCGCTTCAGGTTCCAATATGATTTTCCTTCCTCATCAAGTTCTAGCAATATTGTTTGAACTGGAAGATTTTCACCTATAACCTTCTTTAAGCATGAAACATGGAAAACTGGATGTACTCGCGAAGAAGCGGGAAGCTCCAATTTGTATGCCATAGTACCAATCTTTTGCAACACCTTGTAAGGACCATAGTACTTTGGCGATAATTTATTATCCTTCTTTGCTTGCTTTAGGGACATTTGTTTGTATGGTTGTAGCCGTAAAAATACCCAATCTCCTACATCAAAACTTCTCTCGCTACGATGTTGATCTGCCTGTTGTTTCATTCGATTTTGTGCCAAATTCGGGTTATCCTTTAAGAGTTGGAGAACTTCTTGCTGATGCTCGATGTGATCTTCCACTGCTTGAACCTTCGAATTTTCCCTTAAAGATGATGTGATGGATGGTGGATGATATCCATAAAGTGCCATAAATGGGGTCATTTTTGCTGCAGTATGGAAGGAAGTGTTATACCACTATTCGGCAAGAGGTAACCACTTGACCCATTGTGTTTGTTTATCAGATACAAAACAACGAAGATATCCTTCCAAACATTTATTTACTATCTCAGTTTGGCCATCATATTGAGGATGATAAGATGAGCTATGAGCTAATTGAGTACCCAAACAAGAAAATAACTCCGTCCAAAAATTTCCAGTAAAAATGGGATCTATGTCACTCACAATAACCCTTGGGCTTCCATGTATCTTTTGAATTCTGTCCATAAATGTAGTAGCAACTGTACTTGCTTTAAATGGATGAGATAATGCACAAAAGTGTGCATACTTGGTAAGTCTATCAACTACCACCATGATGACACTCTTTCCTTCAGACTTAGGTAAACCTGTGATAAAATCCATTGAAATCTCCTCCCAACGTTGACTTGGAATGGATAAAGGTTGTAGAAGTCACGGGGTCTTAATTGTTTCCATTTTATTCTGTTGGCAAACCAAACATTCCGCCACAAACTTTTGAATATTAGATTTAAGGCCATCCCAAAAAAATTCTTTCTTCACCCTGTGGTAAGTTTTTAAAAATCCCGAGTGTCCTCCTAAAGGAGAAGTGTGCAATTCCGGAAGAATCTTTTGTTTTAGATGGGAATTCTTACAAAGATATAAGCGATCTTTGTACCATAAGGAATCATTTTTCCAACTAAATGTATCAGATGTACTAGGATCTTCCTGCAACTTTTGGATGAGTGTCCATACATCTTTGTCCTTCTTCCATTCATCTCTTGCTTCAGTTATCCAATCTGGTTGGATAATAGAAATGGCACAAAGCAATGCTTCCACCTCTTCATTCTTTCTTGAGAGTGCATCTGCAACAACATTAAGCTTTCCTTTTTTGTAGATTATTTCAGAGTCATAACCCAACATCTTTGTGACCCATTTTTGCTGCTCTTCTGAAGATAGTCTTTGTTCCAAAAAGTGTTTAAGACTATCATGATCAATTTTTACCTTGAAGTGTCTTCCCATTAGGAAAGTTCGCCATTTCTTTAGTGCATGCAGTATTGCTAACATTTCCTTCTCATAAATAGGTTTCTGTAAATACTTTCCTTTGATTGGACGACTTTCAAAAGCAATGGGTCTTCCTTCCTGCATTAAAACTGCACCAATTCCATTTCCTGAGGCATCACATTCCACGATAAAGGTTTTTGTGAAGTCTGGCGTAGCTAAGACCGGTGCTAGGCACATTGCCTCTTTAAGATGTTCAAAGGCCTTAGTTGCTTCAGGAGTCCATGAAAATGCATCTTTCTTCAATAATGTTGTTAGAGATGTTGCTATTCTCCCATAATTCTTAACAAACTTGCGATAATACCCTGTTAACCCGAGAAATCCTCGCAACTGCTTTATGGTTGTGGGGACTTTCCATTCCTTAATGGCTTTAATTTCGTTAGGGTCTACTTTAACACCCTCGTGAGATACAATATGACCCAGATATTCCACCTCTTGTACTCCAAAGAAACATTTGGATGTTTTTGCATATAATTGTTTCTCCTGCAATAGTTTGAGCACCCTGTCAACATGTTCAACCTGATCCTTCCAAGACCTGCTATAGATTAGTATATCATCAAAAAATACTAGCACAAATTTTCTAAGGAAGGGTTTGAAAATGGAATTCATCAACCCTTGAAATGTAGAAGGTGCATTGGTAAGGCCAAAGGCATGACCAAAAATTCATAATGACCCTCATGAGTTCGAAATGCTGTTTTTGGAATATCTTCAGTCTTCATTCTAATTTGATGATATCCTAAATGAAGATTCAACTTGGTAAAATAAATTGCTCCATGTAATTCATCCAATAATTCATCAATCACAGGAATGGGAAATTTATCTTTAATGGTGAGCTTATTGAGCTCCCTATAATCCGGACACATTAGCCATGATCCATCCTTCTTGTGTACCAATACTACAGGAGCAGAGAAAGAACTTTGACTAGGTTGAATTATACCCGCCTCTAACATTTCTACAATCATACGTTCAATTTCGCTCTTTTGGAAGTAAGGATATCTATAAGGCCTGATGTTTGGAGGAACACTTCCCGGAATCAAATGAATAGCATGATCATGATCACGAATAGGTGGGAGTCCTTTGGGAGTTTCAAACACCTTGGAATGATTGTCTAAGACTTGTTGGAGATCTGTAGAAATAGATGATTTTGATGTTGGAACTTCTAGTGAGCATAATTGTGCAATTACGCCTCATTGTTCTTTCTTTAGAAGCTTTGTCATGACATTAGAGCTTATTATCCTTCCTGGCTTCCCCGCAATACCCCGTAATTCGACTTCCTTTCCTTTTGAAAAAAAATTCAAGAAAAGTTCTTGAAAATTAAAAGCTACCGTCCCCAAAGATTGTAACCATTGTACTCCTAGTACAACATCGGCACCTCCCATAGGAATGGAAAGAATTGGACTAGTCAATACATATTCCCCCATGGTTAGCTTGATATTATGGCATTTTCCAGAACAATTTATAGTTCCTCCATTTGCAACCATCACTTGACATTCTGGTGCTGGGTATAGGAAACAATTTAATTCCTTGGCTACCTTATAATGAATAAAATTATGGGTGCTACCTGAATCAATCAACACTCTTACCCTTTTCTTCTTGATATGTCCTTCTATCTTGAGAGTTTGAGGAGTGGTAATTCCTGCCAGTGCATTACACGATATGGTCGGATTCATTTCTTCCTCTTCTAGGGCTGGTTCCTGGTGTACATCCTCTTCTTGTTCATTTTCTTCTTCCTCTTCACAATCTATGTAAAATAATTTCTTCTCAGCACACTTATGACCTTTAGTGTATTTTCTATCACAACTGTAGCAAAGCCCTTTTGCTCTTTTTCTTCCAATTGTTGTGGTGTCAACCTTGTAGGTTGTGGAAATCTAGGCGTAGCAACACTTCCTTCTTTATAGAATTGAGTGGTAGGCTTCCTTGTCCCCATAATTTTACATTCAACTTTTCTTGCCAACCTGAATGCCTTCTCCAATGAATCAGGTTCCAAAACACGAACTTCATGTTGGATGTTATCCTTTAGAGTACCTAAGAAGAGATCAATCCTGTGTTCCTCTGGAATATTAGTTACCCTTATATTCAATTTTGGAAGTCCTCAATGTGCTGCCCCACTAAACCCTTTTGTTTGAGATTTATCAATTGGCTAAAGAAGGTGTTGCTCTTTGTATCCTCATAATGTGCTATCATTTCCTCCGTAAAAATTGACCAAGTGACAATTTTTTTACGGGAGCAAAGCCATCGATACCATACAAATGTACTTTGTTCTAAATGTAAAGTTGCAATGCGTACATTTTGTGTGTTTTGCACGTTATGGAGATCAAAATATTGCTCCATCTGTAGTATCCATGTTACATGATCCTTTCCATCAAACTTCCTCATATCCATTTTTGGAATATGGTGGTTCTTTCCGCCAACATTAGAGTTTATGAAATCACGATTAACATTTATTTTGTTCTCATCATGAGGTTCTTCTACTATATTTCCGCCATTAGGATTCATTTCTTGTTTTAAGCTTGTCATCAAGCCTTCCATGTATGCTTTTAGATCATTCTTCATGTTTTCCATGTTGTCTTTCATGTCATCCATCTTAGCTTCCATGCCCACTTCCATGCCATCCATCTTAGCTTCCATACCATCCATCTTAGCTTCCACGCCATCCATATTAGCTTCCATGCCTTTCTTCAAACCGTCCATCTTCACTTCCACGCCTTTCTTCAAAACTTCCATTTCATTTTTTGTTGCTCTTTGCGAGAGTGAAATCTGTTGCACTTGCTCTTGTAATTTTGATAGATCATGTTGCAATTCTTCATCTTCATGAGTCATAGTAGAGCCTTCTAAAGGCTTAATGGGTGTTGAATTCTTTTTTGGGGCCATTTTAGAATCCAATATTGATATCTATTCTACAAGATGCCCTTGGAATCAATTCAACTTGATTCTTCAAACAAGACTTATGCAATTCGGAAAAAAAATACACACCTTTTACTTGCT
This sequence comes from Pinus albicaulis, assembly GCA_034641835.2. Taxonomy (NCBI): domain Eukaryota; kingdom Viridiplantae; phylum Streptophyta; class Pinopsida; order Pinales; family Pinaceae; genus Pinus; species Pinus albicaulis. The sequence goes on along the minus strand of JAXQQM020089882.1, from coordinate 81,571 downwards.
TTGAGGAGCTCGATATTGAAATTAAATTATCTCTGTAATTGAAAATCTTTGATATCTAAAACTCAGCCCTGTAGTAGCCCTCTGAAGCTTCTTTCAAATGCCACAGGTCTGACCTGATTTGGATTCTCCAAGACAAAGTTGTGTCCAATCTCCCAAAATGACCTAATTCTAGACTGGTTCAGTAGAGCTAACTTGTACAACTTTCCACGTGTCACTGTTTCGTCCTTTGTCTCTGAAGTTGATAGCCAAGAAACTACAGTCCGTGTAATTTTGACCACTTTTTACGGCACTCCAATCCGATCTCCAGAGAGAGAGTTATTGAACTTTTCCCACGATCACCTCTTTGAGATGAAATTCAGGAGCCTGAAAAAGCACTACCTTCCACAGATCATATCTCACAAAATATTGCGAAACAAGCTCTGAAATTTTTTGGCGAATTTCCTTAGGATTTTAGCTTTGCACTATATAAATTTCAGATTCTAAACCTTCGTAGAAAAAAAGTTATAGCGAAAATGCCACGATGACCTGTTTAGGAGCCTGAAAAAAGACCTAACTTCCACAGATGATATCTCCAAAAATATTGCGAACCAAGATCTGAAATTTTTAGGCAATCTTCCTAAGGATTTCGGCTTCGTACTCTAAAAATTTCAGCTTCTGAAACTTCGTAGAAAAAAAGTTATAGTGCAAATTCCACGATGACCTGTTTGGAGTAGCGAAACCCTAGACTCCAAAGCTCTGATACCAAATGTTGTGTAACCAGCTCCAAAAATAGAAGAAAAGAGAGATCAACGCCTTAGAAATAAGCCACTTCGAGGGGGCAACCTCCAATACATTACATAAATGAACAATTCTTGGATGATCCAATTTACAAAACCTCCTTTCTATATATAGGAGTCCATGGGGCCATAATGTAATCCTAGTGGGCAACAATGTAATCCTAGCCGACCTAACAATAATAATTTAAGGGCACAATAATAATAAAATGGGGGTTACAAGGGTACAATAATAACAATAAGGGGGTTACACTAACAAAAATAAGGGACTATACTAGTAATATAGGGACCTAACACTTCAAGTGTGAAAGGAGACACTCCTTGCAGCTTAATAAAACACCTCCATGTGTGAACAGGGATAATATCAATTTGATTCAGTCTACTTTGACTAAGTCAACAACGCTGGTGTGGAGGAGCAGGGATCAAAGAAGGAATAATGCAGTTTTGGAGGGAGATGAATCTCTTGATGGAAATGACCTAATTGGGTGGGGCCAAGGGAAAGAAAACTTACATTTTATTTAAGGAAGAGGATGGCAGCATTATTCTTCATGTTTTATATTATTATTTTGTCTGCTCAGACTTTTTGCTTCCTCTTGCTGTTTAGCAGGGTTGCTGTGTTGTTTAGCACCGGGTGTTCCCGAGCGGGAATTCCACCTCTTTCCTTGAGGAGCCTCTTGGAAGATTTTGAATTCATTTTCCACATCAGGTTTTTAGTCCAAGCTTCATCCTACTTCATCAGCGCAGTTTCTGCAGGTTATTGTGCAGTGTTGCAGGGTGCAGTAGGGGAAGGGATTGGAATCCCGCTTTTCTGAGCTAGTTTCTCATTGGAGGAAGGTTTCCCTCACTTGAGAGATTTGTTTGGAGAGGTTTAGAGCTCATTTCAGATCTGTGGTAGCAGACCACACATTTCCCTAACATTCCCAGTGCTGTTCCAACTAGGGAATGCGTTATTTTTTGAGGCAACTTCAGTGGATGGTCGAGTGGCTCCGTTGCAGTTTTTTCTTGTGATTGAGAGGTTCATCATTTCATGGGAGGAATACCTTGAGGGATATACATCAGATATAACATATTTCAGCCTTCTACACTCTTATGCTTTAGTTTTTTAGTGATTATTCAGTAATTTTATGAAGATCACATTTGTATTCAGAGTGTATGACAAGAAACCCTTCCCGGGTTTTCTTGTAATTGTAATAAGGAGACTATATCTCAGTTTTTAAGCATGAATGTATAATATATGAGTAGATCTATTTGTATTCTTAATTTCTGAGTTGAAACCCTCTTAAGACTGCGCTGTTCCTTTTGTGCATAATTCCTGAGTAGCAGTGTCTGGGGTTTTTGGTCATTTTCAGCTACAATAGGGTGGGAGGTCTGTTTACCTCACCTAGTTTCTTTTGTTTCTGATCTCCTCTTGGAATTAGATGCAAGATGGATATATCTATTGGTTCCAAGTCATGATTTTCATTTTTATGGCTTACATTTCTGAAAATGCGTTTTTCTGTGAATGCATTGTTGAGTAGTCCATTTTTGGAATATTTTAAGATATTCCCAATACTGCTTATTTTCCCTATTTTGGGATAGTACAGTGGTATCAAAGCTTCAATCTTGGCTCAAATTGTGGATCTCAGGCCATTATACTTTCAAGAGAGATGGACAGAAAAGAGAAGGCTCCATTATGTGAAGGGGGAAAGGAAGACATGCTTACAAAGCTTCTTCCAAGATCTATGCAGAGCTTTCAAGGAGAGCTGAAGAAAATAATAGTGGATATGGGATCTCCAAAGGAGTTTGGATCTAGAGCTGAATCTAGATTTGCACATGGTGAGTGTGAGCATGCAGCTACACACCATGATGCACAACGTAGTCAAGTGCCCAGATATATCTTGAGATGGATGAAAGGAGGGAGAATTCCTAAGAGGAGATCTCTTAGTGATTTTTTGCAGGAGTATGAATCTCAAAATGAGAGGTTTAGATATCATACCAATTTCCAAGAGTTTTGCAAGATCCAGGTGGAGAAGAGCAAGCAGCAGGATGTAGATAGATTTCGTCTATCTACTTTTGAAGGCTCACCTACATGTTCAGCTAGAGCTTGGGTGAAGGAGCTAGAATCCTATTTAAAACAACACCACATTTCTGAAGATGAAGCCATCAGAATTGCAGTGCTGCATTTCAGAGGTAAGGCCCATGCATGGTGGATTTTTGAATCTTGTTCTTTGAAAAATGCAAACACTTACTCTTATGCAAAATTCATTGAAACATGATGGGAAGGTTTGATGGGAAACTTCCTAAGACACATGAGCAAGAAAAACTTGAGAGAACAAAACCCTTGCATGTGATGGAGGAGACTCCACTTCAGAAAACCATGGGAAAAGCTGACATCTTGCATTACACATTGTTAGAGGCAAGACCTCTAGCTCATATTCCTAAACAAGAGGGCATGGGGATCTCTTTTTCACAAGAGGATCCAATTGTTGAGATGTTGCCCATCCACATTGATGAAGATGAGGGCAACAATGCGGTCACATATAGAGCACATCTAGTACCTCATGCAGAGGGAGGAGGAGCACATGCTCCAACAGGAGGGATTATTGTATCCTTGCAAGAAGCTCCCTAGGATCTCATACATGGAGGTCAAAGCACAATCAGTAAGCAGCATGATTGTGAAGCATTGCAGATGGAAGGAGAAGGTAGGAAGGAAGGGAAGCATCATTTGATGATAGTCACACACCCTTCTCTATTTCAGAGAGCTAATGAAAAGAGGAGGTAGACTGTACTGCGTTGTGAGGGCAAGGAAAAGTTTGCCCAACCATATGTACAGTCTACTCTTGACATTGATGTCTCATTACATGGGGGCATTCCACCTGGGAGGCCACCAGATCTAGAGTTGATAAAAGACATCTTGTCTTTAGATTCACCACTCTTGTATTTTGGAGGGGTGAAGGGTTTGGAGGAGAAATTTGGCATGCGGGATGTCAAAGTAGCAGGCAACAACATGAGGAGAGCTTCATATTCCAGATCACCAGCGCTGTCTCTTAGGAGGATTAATCCTTATTGGAGATCTCAGCTCTTAGTAGAGTACTCTAAGGATGTTGGTGCATGCATGATTCTCGATGACCCGGATAAATATGATGAGTATATGGTGGATGATATGGTCATCTATTCACATGGCAGAGTCTTCTTGACTAGAGCTTCTAGTCTCAAGGAGAAGTTTCTACTTGCAGCACATGAGGACTTCCTTTCCATGCATTATGATCCATACCTTTATTTGGCAGAGGAGTTCACTTGGGAGGGCATCTAGCATGACATATTCCAACATATGGAGAGATGCATAGCCCGGATGGTGATGGATAGGAGGTCACAACCACTTCCCTACTCATTGGAGGTGAGGGAAAGATTCCAGTTGAGCCATTTCAGCTCAAGATATCAAGTACTTGATGGAGGAGGTATAATTTCACATTTTGTATTGTAATTCTTTTCCTTGTTTGAGCAACATGATGAATCAAGAAAAATTATCTATTCTTGCATATTGTATGATGATGTACTTGCAGCTACTTGTAGCATTGATTTTGGCTACCTTATTGGTGGTTTGTGGGGGAAGCCACATGATTCTTGGTGTGCACCATTGACACCACATTGTATCTTCATGTTTTCATCTTATGAGATGACTGTGGCAGCAAAAAAGTGGTTGGGAAAGTACTTGTTAATTTTTTTTTTGATGCAGGAAAAGGATGCACTGTGCTGGTTCCATTGGTGGAACTATGAACCACTCTTCAGTTGTTATATGGAAACTTGTTTTTACTGCATTTTTCTTCCATTTACTGCTGATATTTTTATATTCGTGGGAAGCATTGTTTGGAGAGTGCTAAAGGTATTAGAGATGCCCATTGGGAGCATGATTCTCCCCACTTTATATGTTGCACATTTTAGGAGAAACCATGGGCAAACCATGATTGCCACATCACACTTTTTCCCTTCTTGTGGGAGGAACCACTTGAAGAACTTGAGGAGGCACTTCATGGTTGAATTGTTTAATGGGGGAGCTTGGGCCATTCTTGGAGGCCATGTAATTTCAGCCCAAGGACAAAGGAAACCCCATGTTTGCCATAAATGGAGAGAGAAACCATTTGGATGGCAGAATCCAATCTCTCCATGCAACCCCAACACATTGTATAAAACCGGGGTTGATGATTCTTTTGATGAGCTACCCAGGATGGCTCATTTCATTTGGATGATAGAATGGGTGAGGGAGTCACTTATTCACCATGTTTGTCATCACTTATACTTTGCGGAGGCCATGGGACAACAAGCAGGTTTCCATTCACACTTTCCACCTTTGATTGATGTGGGCCATTTGGTTTTTCACACTTGGGAGGAAACATTGGATGGCAGTTTTATTGCTGATTATATTGATGCAATGATGGAGGCCATTGATGGGAGGCCACAAGAGGAGGAGGGGAGAAATTTTTCTCTCCCTATACATTTTCTTGAGGACAAGCAAATATTTTGGAGGGGAGGACTGTAATGTTCCCAAATTTTAGCCTTAAAGCTAAATGGAGCATTAGAGTTAGCAGTATCTTTAGCCGGTGAATAAATGGGTAGAGAAGCCCATATGTCTCCTAAGAAGGAATAAAATCACTTCAAGTGTGAAAGGAGACACTCCTTGCAGCTTAATAAAAGACCTCCACGTGTGAATAGGGATAATATCAAGTTGATTCAGTCTACTTTGACTAAGTCAACAACGCTGGTGCGGAGGAGCAAGGATCAAAGAAGGAATAACACAGTTTTGGAGGGAGATGAATCTCTTGATGGAAATTACCTAATTGGGTGGGGCCAAGGGAAAGAAAACTCAAATTTTATTTAAGGAAGAGGATTGAAGCATTATTCTTCATGTTTTAGATTATTATTTTGTCTGCTCAGACTTTTTTCTTCCTCTTGCTGTTTAGCAGGGTTGCTGTGCTGTTTAGCACCGGGTGTTCCCGAGCGAGAATCCCACCTCTTTCCTTGAGGAGCCTATTGGAAGAGTTTTCATTCATTTTCCACATCATGATTTTAGGCTGAGCTTCAGCCTACTTCATCAGCGCAGTTTTTGCAGGTTATTGTGCAGTGTTGTAGGGTGTCGTAGTGGAAGGGATTGGAATCCCGCTTTTCTGAGCTAGTTTCTCATTGGAGGAAGGTTTCCTTCACTTGAGAGATCTGTTTGGAGAGGTTTAGAGCTCATTTCAGATCTGTGGTAGCAGACCACACATTTACCTAACATTCACAACGCTGTTCTAGTTAGGGAATGTGTTATTTTTGGAGGCAACTTCAGTGGATGGTCTAGTGGCTCCGTTGCAGTGTTTTCTTGTGATTGAGAGGTTCATCCTTTCATGGGAGGAAGCCCTTGAGAGATCTACATCAGATCTGACATATTTCAGCCTTATACACTCTTATGCTTCAATGTTACAGTGATTATTCAGTAATTTTCTGAAGATCACATTTGTATTCAGAGTGTATGACAAGAAACCCTTCCCGAGTTTTCTTGTAATTGTAATAAGGAGACTAGATCTCAGTTTTTAAGAATGAATGTCTAATATATGAGCAGATATATTTTTCTTCTTAATTTCTGAGTTGAAACCCTCTTAAGACTACACTATTCCTTTTGTGCATAATTTCTGAGTAGCAGTGTCTGGGGTTTTTGGTCATTTTCAACTACACTAGGGTGGGAGGTCTGTTTACCTCACCTAGTTTCTTTTGTTTCTGATCTCCTCTTGGAATTAGATGCTAGATGGATATATATATTGGATCCAAGTCATGATTTTCATTTTTTTGGCTTACATTTTTGAAAATGCATTTTTCTGTGAATGCATTGCTGAGCAGTCCATTTTTGGAATATTTTAAGATATTCCCAATACTGCTTATTTTCCCTATTTTGGGATAGTACAGTGGTATCAAAGCTTAAATCTTGGCTCAGCCTGTGGATATCAGGCCATTATACTTTCAGGAGAGATGGAAAAAAAAGAGAAGGCTCCATTATGTGAAGGGAGAAAGGAAGACAAGCTTATAAAGCTTCTTCCAAGATCTATGCAGAGCTTTCAAGGAGAGCTGAAGAAAATAAGAATGGAGATGGGATCTCCAAAGGATTTTGGATCTAGAGCTGAATCTAGATTTTCACATGGTGAGTGTGAGCATGCAGCTACACATCATGATGCACAACGTAGTCAAGTGCCGAGATCTATCTTGAGATGGATGAAAGGAGGGAGAATGCCTAAGAGGAGAAATATTAGTGATTTGTTGCAGGAGTATGAATCTAAAACTGAGAGGTTTAGAGATCATACCAATTTCCAAGAGTTTTGCAAGATCCAGGTGGAGAAGAGCAAGCATCAGGATGCAGATAGATTTCTTCTATCTACTTTTGAAGGTTCACCTACATATTCAGCTGGAGCTTGGGTGAAGGAGGTAGAATCCTATTTACAACAACACCACATTTCTAAAGATGAAGCCATGAGAATTGCAGCGCTGCATTTCAGAGGTTTGGCCCATGCATGGTGGATTTTTGAATCTTGTTCTTTGAAAAATGCAAACACTTCGTCTTATGCAAGATTCATTGAAACATTGATGGGAAGGTTTGATGGGAAACTTCCTAAGACACATGAGCAAGAAAAACTTGAGAGAACAAAAACCTTGCATGTGATGGAGGAGACTCCACTTCAGAAAACCATGGGAGAAGCTGACATCTTGCATTACACATTGTTAGAGGCAAGACATCTAGTTCATATTCCTAAACAAGAGGGCACGGGGATCTCTTTTTCACAACAGGATCCAATTGTTGAGATGTTGCCCATACACATTGATGAAGATGAGGGCAACAACATTGTCACATCTAGAGAACATATAGTACCTCATGCAGAGGGAGGAGGAGCACATGCTCTAGCAAGAGGGATTCTTGTATCCTTGCAAGAAGTTCCCCAGGATCTCATACATGGAGGTCAAAGCACAATCAGTAAGCAGCATGATTGTGAAGCATTGAAAATGGAAGGAGAAGGTAGGAAGGAAGCGCAACATCATTTGATGAGAGGCACACACCCTTCTCTATTTCAGAGAGATAATGCAAAGAGGAGGAAGACTGCACTGCGCTGTGAGGGCAAGGGCAAGGTTGCCCAACCATATGTACAGTCTACTCTTGATATTGATCTCTCACTACATGGGGGCATTCCACCTGGGAGGCCACCAGATCTAGAGTTGATAAAAGACATATTTTCTTTAGATTCACCACTCTTGGATTTTGGAGGGGTGAAGGGTTTGGAGGAGAAATTTGGCATGGGGGATTTCAAAGTAGCAGGCAGCAGCATGAGGAGAGCTTCGCATGCCAAATCACCAGCGCTATCTCTGAGTAGGATTAATACTTATTGGAGATCTCAGCTCTTAGTAGAGTATTACAAGGATCTTGGTGCATACATGATTCTCGATGACCCGGATAAAGATGATGAGTATATGGTGGATGATATGGTCATCTATTCACATGGCAGAGTTTCTTGACTAGAGCTTCTAGTCTCAAGGATAAGTTTCTACTTGCAGCACATGAGGACTTCCTTTCCGTGCATTATGATCCATACCTTTCTTTGGCAGAGGAGTTCACTTGGGAGGGCATCCATCATGACATATTCCAACATATGGAGAGATTCATAGCCCGAATGGTGATGGATAGGAGGTCACAACCACTTCCCTACTCATTGGAGGTGAGGGAAAGATTCCAGTTGAGCCATTTCAGCTCAAGATCTCAATTACATGATGGAGGAGGTATAATTTCACATTTTGTATTGTACTTCTTTTCCTTGTTTGAGTAGCATGATGTATCAAGAAGAATTATCTCTTCTTGCATATTGTATGATGATGTACTTGCAGCTAATTGTAGCATTGATTTTGGCTACCTTATTGGTGGTTTGTGGGGGAAGCCATGTGATTCTTGGTGTGCACCATTGAAACCACATTGTATCTTCATGTTTTCATCTTATGAGATGATTGTGGCAGCAAAAAAGTGGTTGGGAAAGCACTTGTTATTTTTTTTTTGATGCAGGAAAAGGATGCACTGCGCTGGTTCCATTGGTGGAACTATGAACCACTCTCCGGTTGTCATATGACAGCTTGTTTTTACTGCATTTTTCTTCCATTTACTGCTGATATTTTTATATTCATGGGAAGCATTGTTTGGAGAGTGCTGAAGGTATTAGAGATGCCCATTGGGAGCATGATTCTCCCCACTTTACATGTTGCACATTTCAGGAGAAACCATGGGCAAACCATGATTGCCACATCACACTTTTTCCCTTCTTTTGGGAGGAACCACTTGAAGAAATTGAGGAGGAACTTCATGGCTAAATTGTTTGATGGGGGAGCTTGGGCCATTCTTGGAGGCCATGTCATTTCAACACAAGGACAGAGGCAGCCCCATGTTTTCCATAAATGGAGAGAGAAACCATTTGGATGGAAAAATCCAATCTCTCCATGCAGCCCCAACACATTGTATAAAACCGGGGTTGATGATTCTTTTGATGAGCTACCTAGGATGGCTCATTTAATTTGGATGATAGCATGGGTGAGGGAGTCACTCATTCACCATGTTTTTAATCACTCCTATTTTGTGGAGGCCATGGGATAGCATGCAGGTTTCCATTCACACTTTCCACCTTTGATTGATGTGGGCCATTTGGTTTTGCACACTTGGGAGGAAACATTGGATGGCAGTTTTTTTGCGGATTATCTTGATGCAGTGATGGAGGCCATTGATGGTAGGCCACAAGAGGAGGAGGGGAGAAAATTTTCTCTCCCTATACATTTTCTTGAGGACAAGCAAAGATTTTGGAGGGGAGGACTGTAATGTTCCCAAATTTTAGCCTCAAAGCTAAATGGAACATTATAGTTAGTAGTATCTTTAGCCGGTGAATAAATGGGTAGAAAAGCCCATAAGTCTCCTAAGAAGGAATAAAAACACTTCAAGTGTGAAAGGAGACACTCCTTGCAGCTTAATAAAACACCTCCATGTGTGAATAGGGATAATATCAAGTTGATTTAGTCTACTTTGACTAAGTCAACAACACTGGTCTGGAGCAGGGATCAAAGAAGGAATAACACAGTTTTGGAGGGAGATGAATCTCTTGATGGAAATGACCTAATTGGGTGGGGCCAAGGGAAAGAGAACTCAAATTTTATTCAAGGAAGAGGAGGCAACATTATTATTCATGTTTTAGATTATTATTTTTTCTGCTCAGACTTTTTTCTTCCTCTTGTTGTTTAGCAGGGTCGCTGTGCTGTTTAGCACTGGGTGTTCCCGAGCGGGAATCCCACCTCTTTCCTTGAGGAGTGTCTTGGAAGAGTTTTCATTCATTTTCCACATCAATTTTTCAGGCCAAGCCTCAACCTACTTCATCAACACAGTTTCTATAGGTTATTGTGCAGTGTTGCAGGGTGCAGCAGTGGAAGGGATTGGAATCCCGCTTTTCTGAGCTAGTTTCTCATTGGAGGAAGGTTTCTTTCACTTGAGAGATATGTTTGGAGAGGTTTAGAGCTCATTTAATATCTGTGGTAGCAGACCACACATTTCGCTAACATTCCCAGTGCTGTTCCAGCGAGGGAATGCGTTATTTTTGGAGGCAGCTTCAGTGGATGGTCTAGTGGCTCCGTTGCAGTGTTTTCTTGTGATTGAGAGGTTCATCCTTTAATGGGAGGAAGCCCTTGAGGGATATACATCATATCTGAAATATTTCAGCCTTATACACTCTTATGCTTCAGCGTTGCAGTGATTATTCAGTAATTTTTTGAAGATCACATTTGTATTCAAAGTGTATGACAAGAAACCCTTCTCGGGTTTTCTTGTAATTGTAATAAGGAGACTAGATCTCAGTTTTTAAGCATGAATGTCTAATATATGAGAAGATATATTTGTCTTCTTAATTTCTGAGTTGAAACTCTCTTAAGACTGCGCTGCTTTTTTTGTGCATAATTTCTGAGAGCAGTGTCTGGGGTTTTTGGTCATTTTCAACTACACTAGGGTGGGAGGTCTTTTTACCTCACCTAGTTTCTTTTGTTTCCGATATCCTTTTGGAATCAGATGCTAGATGGATATATATACTGGATACAAGTCATGATTTTCATTTTTATGGCTTACATTTCTGAAAATGCATTTTTTTGTGAATGCATTGCTGAGCAGTCCATTTTTGGAATATTTTAAGATATTCTGAATACTGCTTATTTTACCTATTTTGGGACAGTACTTTTAGAAATGATATATTATGGAGAAATGAAACACATAAAATATGCGAAAAATACAAGCACACAAAAAACACATAAAACCAGAGAGACACAGATATACGTGGTTCACCCAGTTTGGGCTACGTCCACCCCGAACAGCCAGTCCTTCCTTTCTATTATCCAGCAAAATGAAAAGACAAAACCTACAGCAGATCCGCTGTAATATCCTCTGTTCTTTCTCACAGTCTCCCTCTCTGTTTCTCGCTCCGAGAATACACATACAATACACAGCTGCAATACAATGCCCTCATAAAAGTGAGGGGTTGCCTTCTAGGGCAAAAAACCCTAATCTAAACATAACTTCTACCGTCAGATCATTTGCCTAATGAACGGCCAAGATTGACTAGAAATTACTATACTTTTACAAGGCAATTTTACATATGTTTTTAGCTTCGGGGGCGCTGCCCCCGAAAGCCCCCACCAGGGGGGGGCTCCGAAAAGCGCTGCCGCCCCCCCTGGACCCCCCACGACAGTGATTAATTACGGGCGGCGTTTCCGCCCCTTTTAAGGTACAAGGGTCCAATGCTGTGATACAAAGTAAACAAGATAATCAGGCTCCACACCCAACAATCTCCCACTTGGAGACTGATTGTAGCAACTCCACCACTGCTTCATTTGCTAGACAATGACTCCTCTTTGGACCTTGCTATTTCTCATCTTCATCTTCATCCTTGAAGACCAATTGAAACTGAGCACATTCTCAGTTTCTCCCTGGTTACAACTTTTGTTAGCATATTTGCAGGATTCTGGCTAGTGTGTATCTTTTCCAGCTTCAACTCTCCATCTTGCAATACTAACCGTATGAAATGGTACTTGAGATGTATGTGTTTAGTCCTGGAATGAAATGATGAGTTCTTTGCAAGATGAATAACACTTTGGCTATCACTGTATAGTGTGCCCATATCATGCTTCTTACCCAATTCATCCATAAACCTTTGTAACCAAATCATTTCTTTACTAGCCTCTGTAGCAGCAACATACTCGGCTTCTGTTGTTGAAAGTGCAACGACACTTTGGATTTTTGAAACCTAATTGACAGCTGTTCCACCTACAGTAAATACATATCCTGTAGTGCTCCTCCTGTTATCTCTGTCACCTGCCATATCTGCATCAACATATCCCTGTAGAGCAATGTTTGAACCACCAAAGCATAATGCTTGATTTGTGGTACCTCTCAAATATCTGAGAATCCATTTTATTGCCATCCAATGTTCTTTTCTTGGATTATTCATGTACCTGCTTACAACTCCCACTGCATGTGCAATATCAGGCCTTGTGCAGACCATTGCATACATTAAGCTTCCAACTGCTGATGCATATGGAACTTTAGACATATAATCCATGTCTTCTTGGGTCTTTGGGCACATCTCCTTACTGAGTTTGAAATGGATAGAAAAAGGTGTACTATCTGGTTTTGCATTGTGCATATTAAATATTTTCAACACCTTTTCTATGTACTCATTCTGAGACAGTGTTAATTTGCGATTTTTCCTGTCTCTAGTTATCCTCATACCAAGGATTTGTTTTGCAGCTCCCAAATCCTTCATTGCAAATGAATTTTCCAATTTTATTTTGAGCACATTTATTTCCTGCATGTTAGATCCTGCAACAAGCATGTCATCTACATACAATAACAATATAATATAGCTGCCATCATTTTTCCTTTTTAGATAAACACAATGATCAGAGTGACATCTAGTATAACCTTGTTCAGACATAAGCTTGTCAAATTTTAGATACCACTGCCTTGGAGCCTGTTTTAAGCCATACAAGCTCTTCTTTAACCTTCACACCAATTTTTCTTTCCCTTTTACCTCATATCCTTCTGGTTGCTGCATGTATATCTCTTCCTCCAAATCTCTATGGAGAAATGTTGTCTTTACATCTAACTGTTCAAGATGTAAATCTTCCGCTACTACAAGACTTAAGATAGTTCTGATTGAATTCATCTTAACAATAGGAGAAAATATTTCATCAAAATCAATACCTTTATTTTGTGCAAACCCCTTCACCACAAGTCTAGCTTTGTACCTCTATTTTCCTCCATCTTCTTCCTTTAGCCTGTAAACCCATTTATTCTGCAATGCAGTTTTACCTGCAGGCAACCTGACTAAATCCCAAGTCTGGTTATGCATTAAGGAGTCCATCTCTTCTTCCATGGCTAGATCCCACTTCTTCCTGCTTTCAACCTGCATTGCTTCTTCATAACATTCAGGTTCACCAGAATCAGTCAACAATAAATAATATAATGAACGAGAGTATCGTTCAGGGGGTCTACTTATCCTGGTAGATCTTCTAACACCACTTTCAGGTGTTTGAGGTGCCTGTTGCTGTTGTGGTGGTTGCTGCTGCTGTGGTTGTTGATTATTATTATTTTCAGGCACCTTTACTTTTTCAGTTATCTCATCAAGAACTGTGTATTCCTTGCTTTCTTTTTCTTGTTTCTTTTCCTACAACTGATTCTTATACAAGACCTTTTCATTGAATATTACATCTTTGCTCCTAATGATTTTGTGATTTTCATAATCATATAAGCGATAACCAAAATCATTAGCACCATATCCAATAAAGGTACATTTCTTTGATTTTGCCTCAAGCTTTGTTCTGTTTTCTTTATTAATATGGACAAAGGCCTCACAACCAAAAGGCTTTAAAAAAGAGTAGCTTACCTTTTTCCCTGTCCATTCTTCCTCTGGAATACCACCATCCAAGGAACTTGAAGGCCCTCTATTTATTAGATAAACAACAGTATCTACAGCATCTGCCCAAAATTCTAAAGTTTGATCATATGCAATCTCTGGTGCCTTGTAGCACTCTATGATTGATGCCCTGATATCCCTTTACGACCTGTGCATGTGTGTTGTTCTGACCTTGTCTTCTCTGGACCCAACATAAGACGTGCTATTAACCTCACCTTCATCATCCCTCATTTTCACGTTGGGATGCTTTACAACCCAACATATTAAGTCTAACCAAAAACCGTTTCTTGGAAAATATCAAATACATCGGATTTGAATACAATGAAATCCATGTTTTTAATTTGTCATTAAATAAAAGTAATATAACGAGGCAAGAGATGATGCATTGGGTCTGCCATATACCTTCACAAGTTCCAATTTTTCGCTCTTCTTTTCTTTCCCAACTCTGAGAAATCTGACTCTCTTCTGTTTTCCATAAATGCAATTCTCACAGAAATCCAAATCAACATTCTTCAAACTTGGCAACAAATTTCTTGAGTGGAGAATCTTCATTCCCTTCTCACTCATGTGTCCGAGCCTATGATGCCATAATGCTGCATCTGCTCCTTTGGAAGTTAAAGCATTAACAGAGTTAGAAATACCATTGCATAAATACAATGTACCAACCTTTTCACCTTTTTCTATTACCAGCGCTCCTTTGGTGACCTTCCAAAATTTATCTGTGAAAGTTGTCACAAAACCTTCACTGCCTAACTGCCCTGTTGAAATCAGATTTTTCTTCAGATTTGGAACATGCCTTACCTCCTTTAGTAGCCATTGGTTTCCATTCTGTTGTTTTACAAGAACTTTACCCATTCCAACAGTTTTACAGGGTTTATCATCACCCAAACGAACTTGTCCAAAATCTCCTTGAACATAGTCATGAAAATGTTTCTTATCAGGTGTGGCATGGAATGAAGCCCCTGAATCTACAACCCAAGAATCAGTAACATTTTCGAAAGAAAGAATCAAAGCATCTTGTAACACATCACCTGTCACATTTGCTTCATGATTTTTTTCTTGTTGTGTGTCTCCTTATTTTCCCTTCCGAGATCTACAATCTTTCTTTAGGTGTCCTTTCTTTTCGCAATTCCAGCACACTATTCCTGATCTGGACTTGGATATGCCTTTCCTTGATTTACTGCGATATCCCGAGCTCTTTCCTCATTCCATTCTTCTTCCCCTAGACTCTGCACTCAAAGCTTACCTGATGTCTCACTGGAGCTTTTCCGTCGCATTTCCTCACTAAGGATAGCACCAACAACATTATCAAACTTTAAAGTACTAGATCTAGAGACAGAGTTGCTAATGGCCATTACTAAACCATTCCAACTCTCTGGCAATGAGCACAAGAATAACAGAGCTCTAAATTCATCATCAAAGTTTACCCCTACAGAACTTAACTGACTGGTAACTGTATTAAATTCATTTAAATGGTCTGCAACAGATCCACCTTCCGAAATCTTCATATTAAATAGTCGTTTCATAAGAAATACCTTGTTTGAGGTCGAGGGTTTTTCATATAGTTTCGCCAACGTCTGCATCAAACCCTCTGTTGTTGTTTCCTTCGAAATATTGAATGCGATTGACATTGCAAGGCACAAACGTACTGTTCCGAGTGCCTTTCTATCGAGAATGTTCCATTTCGCGTCTGTCATGGCCGCCGGCTTCTTTGTTTTTCCGCTCAATGGTAGGTATAGATCTTTCTGATACAGATAATCTTCCATCTGCATCTTCCACAGTGGGAAGTTTTGGCCGTTAAATTTCTCGACCCTAAACTTACCATCGTCCGCCATTGCTCCCACTCGAACCAGGAACCCTTCTTTCCTGTGAGTTTGTCAGCCAAATATACCTTCGGCTCTGATACCAGTTGTTAGAAAATTATATATTATGGAGCAATGCAACACATAAAAATATGCGGAAAATACAAGCACACAAAAAACACATAAAACCAGAGAGACATAGATATACATGGTTCACCCAGTTTGGGCTACATCCACCCCGAACAGCCAGTCCTTCCTTTCTATTATCCAGCAAAATGAAAAGACAAAACCTACAGTAGATCCGCTGTAATATCCTCTGTTCTTTCTCACAGTCTCCCTCTCTGTTTCTCACTCTGAGAATACACATACAATACACAACCGCAACACAATGCCCTCATAAAAGCGAGGGGTTGCCTTCTAGGGAAAAAAACCCTAATCTAAACATAACTTCTACCGTCATATCATTTTCCTAATGAACGACCCAGATTGACTAGAAATTACTATACTTTTACAAGGCAATTTTACATCTATTTTTAGCTTTGGGGGCGCTGCCCCCGAAAGCCCCCGCCAGGGGGGGCTCCGAAAAGCGCTTCCATCCCCCCCGGACTCCCCACGGCAGTGACTAATTATGGGCGGAGTTTCCGCCCCTTTTAAGGTACAGGGGTCCAATGCTGTGATACAAAGTAAACAAGATAATCAGGCTCCACACCCAACAAGTACAGTGAGACTTCGTATGGGTGAGACTTCCTTCAAGATATTGGGAACTCTTTAGGCAAGTTCAAAAAGAGGGACTTAGAAAGAACATAGATATATGTTTTTACTTTTGCTAGAATGTGTGGAGATAGACCTTAGCAAAGGTCTAGCAGATCAAATTATATTAAAAAAAAAAATTTATTTATTGGTCCCAAATTTTAGACTATGAGAACATGATATTCAGATGTCGAAATTGTTTCCAAATAGTGAACTTGCAGAACACATGCCCACAGGCAAAAAAGAACCCAAAAAAGAAAAAGATGCATAAGCCAAAAGGATGGTAGTTAATAGATGCACACCTATCTAAAGAAGAAGAAGAAGAAATTATGGAGAATCCATCCAAATAAGAAGGGGGCATTCATGATAAGAATGTCAATGCTACCCTCAATCAAAGTGACACAAATTCATTAGTAATCCATGATTCAGAACATCAACTAACAATTACACACATGGAAGATGGATCGGGAGGTACAAAGTGTGTTCACGTATCAAAAAACTCATATTAGGACAAACAACACCCTCCAGAGACATCTGTGAGTGATATGGCTTTGGTTCTAGTGGGCCGCAAATTTGGGGAATGAGAGTTGGTCCTGAAAAAGAATGGAAAGAAAGTGAAGATAAGTGATTTCTACATAACTTGATCTTCCCCATTGTACTTGTATTTTATTTTTGGTTTTTGTTCTCTTAAAATGATTTTTGGTTTCTCTTTCTTAATGCTTTACAAGCATATGCAAAATGTAATTTTGTTTCCTTTTTCAGAATAAAGTTATGTTTTTTTTCTTTGGAAAAAATAAATAAAAAAACTGGTGCAAATTTAGAAATTTCACCTTAACCATGAGGTTTTCCATATCTATTTTCTATGAGATTTAAGCCTTAGGGATGGATTTGAAATACTAAACTATTTCATCAAATGCTTCACTTCTCTTCAACTAAACACATAAGGAAACCAAAGAAAATAAGTATTCAATAATTGTACTTCAATGGAACATGTTTTTGGGCTATAGGCATGCTTCCCAAGCATAAAAATGATATGAAAGCAATTATTACAACAATAAATCCAAATTTTTAACTTCTATATGTTTGTTAAATCGTTTAAGAAAATATGCCCAATGTTATGTCAAATTAGCATGCATGCGCAACATTAAAAACTACTCAGTCATTAAGATGACATAAGTTGAAAAATATATATACAAGTACACACGGTTTGGATAGTAGGAACATTTCATATATGTAGATAAGAAGTAGTACAAATATAGACAACCATATCAATATAACTTGGTATAAGTCATGCTCTCCTAACCATAGCTAGAGAAACCATGAGAAAACCCTGGCCACCAATTCCTAGCTAGGAATCATTTACAATCAAAACTACCCACCCCACCAAAGATCCAAAACAAATTAACATACACAACCAGAAGCCATTCTTGGAATATTCATTTTCATCACGAAAGCATACAAATAGTCTCTCTCTATCTTATTCACATTAAGCAATTCAAGTAGTACTAGAGTTTCCAAATGCCACAAAACCTTAGTCTTCTTCTCTCACAAGAACTACAAGAACAAGTGCCCCCTTTGCTCTACTAGGGTTTCTCCCAAACCATAGCTTCCCATGTATTCTTACCTAGTTATGTTATACTTCATCTTGAATCACCTCAATAACCTTATCACTCAAGACAAAGAGAGGAAATTTCCTGAATTACAACGAACGAGACAAGTTTATTGTAAACATAGTTACTATCTCGATGAGAACCATGACCTCAAAGCCATAAATCTAGTTATAACAAAAATACCAAAATAATCCCTCAAATTGAAAAGTGTTGCTACAAATAGCACCCATTTTATTGGGGGGTTAAAATTAAAACCCAATTAACTATCATTTCATCCATATTTACCCTATTTTCCTTCATTTTGGTTCATTTTGCTTACATTTTGTCTAACAAAGCCAAATAAATCCATAAAAAGTAGTTTTTTTAAAGTGTTAGAAAAGTCCTTTTTACCAATTTTTACAAGAAGTAATTTATTATGGTAATTTCCATTCATTAATATATTTCCACGCAGTTTGGAGAAAATCAAGAACATAGGTTTTGTTTCGATCGTTCACGAGATTGAAATATTCCTTTGGGATTTAAAAAAATACAAATGCATATCCACGATTAATGTTGCCACATGTTATCACCCCGTAATTCCGAAGGCTGAAGACAGAACCACAGAGGGAAACATCAAACCGCTTTGGAATCCAAGTTCTAGCCTTCCTAGATTCAGAGAGGGCTCTCTATGTTAGATATATTTTTGTTTATACGGGAATTTTAGGCTGGCTATTAGTGCATAGGGATTGGTTTGAATATTTATGGTTGAGGCAGCAGAAGGGGGACCATTGGGCGATGGATTCAAACATGTGCAAACATATTCAAATGGATGAATAACTAAGGTCAGGTGCAACCAGACAATCTAGTCATGTCAATGGATCTTAACAGCTTATGAAATGGAAAAGAGGAGGAGGTTAAGGTTCAACGGGAATGAAAAGCAGACTGTCTCTGAATTCTACATTTCGGTCTCACAGGAAAACATAATGTACTGTTTCAAGGATGAGCAGGGTACCCCATGGTAAATCCTACACAAAAATTTCTATCCGTAGTAAAGAAAAGAAAATAGTATGTAAAATAGAAGAATCACAAATTACATGGGAGAAGCACTTCACCACAGATCATAACACAAGAATCTGCAAAACAACATCATCTTTTATTCATTCAATAGAGAGTGCTTACAACCAGCTAAGTCTATTAGAATGGTTTTTCCCCTTCCGGGCCTCCCTATACTACTAATGTATGTAGTATGTATATAAAATCTTAAGTCAGTTCCTCTGTATGTTTCAATGATAGTCATTAATTACATTCAAGATAAACTTTTTCCAAGTGGAACCATGCAGGCTGTGATAAAAAAATTTCAGTCATAATAGTGGCTTTAGCATTCTGTTATTAATTGTGCAATGTTCAAGATCTAGCTAGTGTGATGCCGAAGAGGTGAGGAAGGCCCTGACACCTTGGCTCTTCATCTTTAGAAAACTGTTGGTGGATGATTAAATTGATGAGGTGCTTGGATCAGTAGCTGTGCTGACGTGTTCGCTGCCCCTTCCGCTCTTGCAGTTATAATATGATCATCTTTGCACAAATGCCTTTGCCCGACTTGACCCTTTTTGTCTATCTCTATTACTACCATGACGTTACGTATTACTCTGCCCTTTTTCTCCTTGCCGGGTCCTACTCAAGTCCTCCTGCCATGTGGAAAAATAGCGCACAAACCCATAAGCCCGGATGTGGAGGGATGATGGTTGGAGAACATAGACAGATGATGGCGAACGTGGCGCGGTGACATTGGCAATGGTCACAAGGCAGCAACGGTTTGGAGGACAACGGAAACAACTTTTCGGAGGGGGTCTCAATTGGTAAGAGATAACAGAGAGTGGGGTGAGAAATGACGAGATGAAGACACGTGGAGGAGTGGGCGGTAATGGATACCGCCCATTTCAGACCCCTCCTCATGATAAAGTTCGAATGCTACGCGGGGGCTGAAACTAGATAAGGGTCGTCGGATGTGGGGAAGAGGAGCGGAGAAGGAGGAAAGGTGGAGTGTGATTAGAGGTGGAATGACGTAGTACACGGGTGGGACCCGACCCACATCATAAATTGCAAGTCAGAATCTTTAGCTTATAAATGACGGGGGTAAACTATAAAACTTGTGAAGTGCGAAGTGCAGGGAGAGGGAGGTGACGTGGCGGGGATGGGTCCCACAGATATCACACATCGCAAATTGACAGATTTAGTTGTAAGCGGCGGAGGTAAACTCTAAAACTTGCGAAGTGCGAAGTGCGGGGAGGGGGAGGCCCATGTGACAGGAAAGGTGGGTCCTGACCCGCATCACAATCGCAAGTTGGAAGGTTTTTTTATGGGCGGTGGAGGCAAGTGCTAAACCTCGTGAAGTGCAACGTGTGGTGAGAATGGAGGTGATGTGGAAAAGAGAGGTGGGCCCACCCGCAACCCGCAGATCACAGACTTTACCATATTTCTTAGCGCTAACCCTTTAAACATGCGAAGTGCAATATGCAATCGGGACCCACCCATATCGCACATCCCAGATTTTAGAGTTATAGCATACCAAGAATTTTGGTGGGAAGGGTCCCTCTATATCGCATCGGCAGAGTTATAAGTTGACAAACTTGGCCGCGAAATGGTAAAGAGTGCGAATGAAAAAAAGGCACGGAGGGGGTAAGGTCTATGGTATAACGTTATATGCGACGACTATTTCATGGGTGGGCGGAGCTATAGTATTAAGACTTTAGACTTTGATATATGTGGGTTTATAGAGTGATGAGTCCAAAAGGTTATGTATGTGGGTCTAGGGGTTAAAATGGAATTCAGAGCGTTGGAGTTCAGAATTTGGAAAAATGAAGGCTAAGAAGAGGGTAGATGGAATGAATGAGGGCAGTATGGAGTTTGCTCACCATCACACTTAATCAGAAACACTTTCCTCTTTCAACTGAACTAAAGGCAGATAGATTCATTTGATGCTCTTGATAGTCAGGATTTCCCTTTTTTCCTGAAAATAAATTATAGCCATGGAATATTATTTTAAGTATGAAATACCTCAGAAAATAATCAATCAACTTGTGATACTTTTTGAGATTCAACAAGATGATGAGCTTAGTGAAAAGTAAGCACCTTCACTAATTGGGGCCCACAGGCTATTTTTAGGTGTATGTCTATTTTAGACATGGTGATAATATTCTATAAGTTGCAGGATGCTATTTGTAGATGGTTGATCAAATGTGAAAAATAGATAAAATTCTTTTTTTAGAATATTGGGCGAATTCTATTTATAGATCGTCAATCTAAAAATAGGTGCATGTCGATTATTATTAGCCCTTAGTAATAATCCGACAATAAATATCAACTTATTCTCTTAGAGCACTTTATTTCAGTGAACAGATTTGGAAAATAAGTGGGCTGAAGGAATTACACAATTCCTAGGGTTATTGGTGGCTCATGCATGGAGGACTCAGTTAGAACTGAAGTGGCAAAGTCATGACATAGTTGGAAGAGTAGTTACGGGAGTTGTTATTTAGTTTAACTCAGTTAAGTGAGTTAAAATCGGTTGAGCTAGTTGTATCTAGTCTAACTGAAAGATACACTAGTGAGAGTTTAGTGAATTAATTCACAACTAATAACTCACTAACAACTGAACAAATACAATAGTTAACTACTTTCATGTCAGTTCCAGTGGAGACCCAGTGGAGAGATAGGTGAAAGGGTGAGATGGACTATCTGTTGTGACTATAGTGATGCATTCAATGCATCTGACACACATTGGATATGCCAATGAGGATTGTACAGTCAAGGCAAGGCCAATTCGAATTCATTCAGGGGTCTTCTTTAGCAGGGATTGCGCAATGGAGGCAGGTTGTCAGGAGGCAAGAAATTGGTGCATAGATATGCAAATTTCTACATGACAGTGTGTACTGATTGTTGATTGTACTGATAGCTTGATGTACAAAGCTTTGTATGAGATTATTACATGATCCATTGATATACATAATATATGATAGTTGGGGTTTTTAGCTTTAAGCTTTCCCATTAAAAAATTGTGTTAAGTGCGATTGAATTTATTCACATGTGTTTGCAATTGAATTTTAAATTTCCGCAAGTTTAACAGTGGAAGGATTATGTATTTAGCAAGAAAATAAATATTGCTAGATCAGGAGAATCTGGTAATACATCAGTATTAATAAATTTCTACATGTTATCAGAGTAGTATTGATCACTAGAGATTGCAATTGTGAATAAGTGTAGAGTTTTGTGCTGGTGGACAATTCGAATTTGCTGCAGAATTTTCTTGGTGCAACAGTTGAGTATTCATTGAAATGTCTTTTAATGGGTTGCGATTGGAGTATGCCCTTGAGGGTAGCTCGAATTACATAGCCTAGAAGGATAGGATGGAGGCGGTGCTTGAAGATAATGGATTGAAGGAGTTCATCGATAGCGATGTTCCTAAGCCTACTTCTAATGATGTTGCAGGAATCGACTCATGGAAAAAGAAGGTAGAAAAGACAAGAAGAATTCTGTTGGAAGGTGTGAAAGACCATATTGTGTCAAGCCTTCTTGGGAAAGCCACTCCATTTGCAATGTGGAAGGATTTGGCAGATCTTTTCCAAAGCAGCAGTGACCATAGGAAGTTGGCGCTGAAAGATAAGCTCAGAAAAATAAAAATGGAGAAGGGTGACAATATTCAAAAATATCTCACGAAGTTTGTCCAATGCAAGGATGATCTGGGGAGTGTGGGAATTACAGTTGCAGATGATGAGTTGGTGAGATTGGCTCTCCTTGGGCTTTCGAAGAGTTGGCATAGCTACAAAGACTCTGTTAATGGAGGAGAGAAACTGCCGGATTGGGAGTGACTTTGGTCGGATCTTGTGCAGGAGGAGATAAGGCGGAATACCAGGGATGGCTCTTCATCGAAGAATGATGATGAAGTGTTACACTAAAAACTGTCATCCTGACATTTTACTATGAGTATGAGCTCATTATTACTCATACTTCCTCATTTTGCAAGTCTAACATATCAGCTCCTCATGTCAAGCTTTCAAAATCAGAGAAAAGTTCCTAAAATCCCCTAAACATTGGTATCGCACTTTCTCTATACATTTCCTGCGGTCCCGCACCTAAAATTCAGCCTTCCTGCGGAACCCTACCGCACGTTCTTTGTGTTATGGGTGCGGACCTCTGTAAAACTCAAAAAGGCGAGAAAGTAAAGATAAAAAGTGAATTTCAGATGAATTCTAGAAGATTCTAGATGGGAATTTTCGGGAATGGATACGCTTTGAGAAGGTTCATGCATCCCTCACTTGATGGAGCTAACCCCTTGATGTAAGGAGCTAATCCCTTTGAAGGAGGATTCTATCCCTTCATATTTGGAGCAAGAAACCTCCTCTTTTCCACTATAAAAAGAGGCCTTGGGTAGCCTCAAAGGGAGTTCAAGCTTAAGATATTTGAAGTTAAATGCTGTTGAGATTCAGAATCAATTAACTAAGACTTTCTGTGAGGTTAAATCAATCATCTCTATTTGTCTTGGTTCAAAGAGT
This sequence comes from Pinus albicaulis, assembly GCA_034641835.2. Lineage (NCBI taxonomy): Eukaryota > Viridiplantae > Streptophyta > Pinopsida > Pinales > Pinaceae > Pinus > Pinus albicaulis. Next base: position 58,134 of record JAXQQM020089882.1, on the reverse strand, counting down.
GCAATGCTTGTCAAATTAGAAGAGATTCCTGCTTCGGACCCCGGGAGGACCTGCACGACATCAAGGCACAGGTTGTAAAGGTTTTCTTTATTTGAAGTTAATACAAATATACTCATTTCTCTCATTAAACTGTTGATTCATGGTTTATTTCATAAATTCCTTGATCATTATGATAAGTATGGTTTATAATAATGTCTATACAGGTGCTGTGTAATCTTTTTTCTTGTTTGTGACTGCAGATTCACGAGGAACGTTCTTTCAGTGCACGGAAATGACTTCAACGAGATCAAGCAAGCGTTGGACATAAGGTAGGCCTTACACCTATATAGTGTTTTTATGAATCTTATATGCTTAGAGAGAGATTAGTATAATTGGCTGTTTGTTGCTAGTTACTTTTAGTACTAGAGAGATCGGTCTTGTCCGCAAGACGGATTAATCTACACAACAAAATGGCGACTCCACTGGGGATAAACTTGTTGTTTTTGGTTCTCTTTTATTTGATTTGAGGAAACATTTTTTCCTGGTTTTTGATTGATACATATCTGTATGGGTAATTTAGATTTTCCCTGTTTTTGAAACTTTAGAAATATTTTAAGTTTTTCTATAATTTTTCCTAGGACCGCACTCTGCCTTACTTCGACAGTGCGGGCAGGTTCGCACTTTCTGTAAAGAATACAGTGCGGGACCGCACCTGTCGATACTGGTTACTTGTGGACCCTGTAAAAATTTTAGAAAATCTCTAGATTTCTTTTTCTAGTTTATTTTTAGATCTTTGGTTTCGGCCCAGACTGATTATTGTTTCTGTCAAGAATTTTTTGTGAATGAACTCCAACAGTGTTGATGTTTTGATGATTTTCTAGAAGATTTTGCAGTTTGGATTGTTTTTTCACTTGGTCTTTGTAGCGATTCGAACTTTTGACAATTTGCAATATCTCAGATTACATTGATCTCTTTTTGTCTTTTGAATCCGACCTGATTGTGAAAACATCCTATATTGAGAAATTAAGCCTTTTGTTTCTTTGCGAATCTTCGAAAAAACTTGATTGAAAGTTTTGAATTTCATTTTTATAAAAAAAACATATTTTTGAGTGTTTTTGATCTGTTTGTTATTTGAACGAATAGATTCTTAGTTTGCTGAACAACTAAGGAAAACATTCTTCAAAAAAAAATCTTAAAAGCTTTTACTCAATTTAGATTTTAGATCTCAAGATTAGATTTTGTAGTTTTGAGTAGTTTTAATTATTGTAGCTTTCTTTCGAAGGAAAATTGTTTTGTAGCTTCTAAGTTTGGAAAGGAAAAGGATTTTTCTTGTGAGATTGATATATTATCGTTGAAAAGACAATAGTTTCTTTCAATCATTCTTCATGTTTAAAGAAGGAAATGTTTATTTAAAGAATTGCATTCTCCAACTCTTTCTTCAATAGAAGTTCATTGAAAGAAAAAGAATTGATTAATCATCATAGGTGCATTTTAGTGTTTTTTGGAAGTCGAGTCTTCACATCATCCAAAGTTTCATTTCCGCACCCATTGACTTAAGAAACAACTCATAAAAGTAACGCTTAACTAAAATTCATCTAGTAATATTTTTATTTCTAGGGCTCTTATCACCAACATAGCTTAGGCTAGTATCTTGGAGTAGGGAGTAATTAACTCTCCAAGATAGCTAAAAGAAACAAGTAGACAAATCTTGCGGTAGGAATAATTCTAGTTGTTGCATGTATGCTCTGGGAAGCTCCTCTTAAAGGAGTTAAGCACGAGATCATATCTGAACCAGTGGGGTAATCAATCCTTCCTCATTGGGAACGATAGAAGATATACACGTATTAAAAACGGTAAACCTCGGATAGACCATTGTCGAGGAGCCTGGGTTCTCTTTTCGGTAAACCTTGGATTATTTCAAGGATCCTTCAAGGGGATTGAGCTTTGTTACTTTGCCCTTGCGTGTGTGTCGGATCGTAGACTGTTCCCCCAGGTATATTTGTTTCAGTTGGTAACCTTAGTGGCTATAATCTTTAGGATTCTTTCCTAAGGTGACGGTGGAGGGAAGATCCCACTGTACCTGGAACAGACGTCGGCTAGACTCACTTGGACTCTCCGGAGGGTTATATTCACTCGAGATGGTATAGTGGAGAAACTTGCACCGGTCTGTTTCATTAAGCAGGTTGTCGGGGTAACTGTTCCAACCGCCCTTTTCGTGTTAAAATTCTACTAAGTTGGATTTCATCACCAACTAGTGTTTTTAGTACGGAAAGTTACTGTTTGTGTGTGGTTTGAACTCTTAGATTTTTTAAGCGAATGATTCAATTGTTTGTTTCTTAGAGACTTTAGGTGTTTTCATTGAAATTTTTCTTTGTTTGCGTGTGATTAGATAATTTTTAATCATGGCGGAATTGCCGAGACAATCTCGGAGAATACAAGGGAAACCCCCTGAATATTCACCAAGTCAACTTGAAGGGCTTCAAGCTCTGGTACCACACAGTAGCCGTAGACTTAGGTCAACAGAAGTTGAAAGCTCCTCTATAGTTATACATCCTGATCATCAAATACCTACAACAGAATACATTCAAGAACCGATTTCAGTTTCTGAAGTTACTGAAAATATTTCTCCTTCTGGTGAATTATCTGACGAACCTGAAATCTCTGAACCTGAAACTGAATCTTCTGTGTTAGAAACATCCTCGGGATTTATCACACCAACTTCTAGCGATCCAGGTTCACCTAGGGTAAGAAATATCATTACAGAAAATCTTCCCTCTGGACTTATTTCTATTGAAGAACTTACTAATCCAGACAAAGACATATCTCTTCCCAACTCCCCTCAATCGTTAAATCTTAGGGAGCGTGAATCTATTTTCTACAGCCCCATTCGAACTAATCCTTGGTATCTCTCTTTAACATATTTTTTAGAGAATCCGGGTCTTGCTTTTTATCCACCTCGAATTCCATTTCATCCTACACCCAGAGGTTATTATCCGTCATCTTTTATGGCTGGAGAGTCATCCATGTTTTCTCAAACGCCGGAATCATTTTTACATGGTGGTCCTTCTATTCCTTCGGGATATCAGTCTTTGTCTGGTACTTTCTCGGGAGCAGCTCCTCAACCCATCGAAAACGTGTTATCATCTGGTCTTGATGGACTTAAAATTGAAACGTCGAACGCAGAGCAAATTTTTATGATGTCTGGTAATATTCCCAATCCTCAAACTCAAGGCAGTCAGTTTCCTTCTGGGGGGCAACCTTAGGGAACTCAGTTACCGCCTGGGGGGCAACCTCAGGGTAGTCAATTACCACCCGGAAGACAACCTCAGGGTAGCTTTTTCCCAGGACAAACTGTGGAATCATATTATTTTGGGGGGCAACCCCAAGGACAGTACATACCTCAGGGTTATCAACCTCAAGGACAGTACATTCCTCAAGGTCAACCCCAAGCACAATATGCTCCTCAGGGTCCTTATCAACCCCAGCTTCAGTACGCACCTCAGGGTTATCAACCTCAAGGTCAGTACCCAATTCAAGGTTACCAATAGCCTTCTGGTCAACCATCTTTTACCGGAAATTTACCACTTACTAATCAACCCTACGTTCAACCAGGTTTTGGTCCTTACTTTCAACCTTCTATGGGACATTACCCCGGAACTATGGTGTTGGATCCGTCCCAATATCAACAGCCTTTGCAGCCTAATGTGCAGTTGCCTTATCAACCTGGCCAGCCTTTGGTTTCTGGTTCAACCCAGAAACCTATTCAGCCAGCTATCCAAACTCCTGCACCTAGTTCAGTTCAGCAGGCTGGGCCTAGTACACCACAGACTCCGCCTCAAACTGCTGCAACTCCTGCAACGTCTGTTCAACCTGTCACACCTATTTCTGGAGTATCTGTAGCACCGAATTCTTCTATCCTTGTATCTGTGCAAATCCCTCAAGTCTCTGTACCTCAGTCAGGACCTTCCATTCAGACTACAGTTCAGATGCCTGGAGGACAAGCCGGTATGAGTATAGTTGTTACAAGTCAACCTAAATTTACGTATCAACCGTACCAGGGACAGCCGCAATTCGGTCCCTATGTTCAGAATCCAAGCTATCAGTATCAATCGTACCCTGGTTATACTTATCAACAGCCTCAGTATGGTCCGGTTCATCCTGGTTATCTAGGAGGTTACACAATACCTAATGCAAATCTGATTCCTAGTTATCCTGGGTATCCGCCTCCTGGATCTGCTTTGGCTTCTCAAAGTTTTCGTGACCCTAACCGTCAATTACCATTTATCGCAACTTTGGACTTACCTGATTTGACGCGCCTTACAAATGATCCTACTTTTTATTATCAGAACTGGCCGCCAATGCCTCATAAGTTGCCTAGTGATATACCAAAATTTGAAGGTAAGTCAGGAGAGGATCCATCGAATCATGTTATGACTTATCACCTTTGGTGTGCATCTAATTCAATAATTGATGATTCGATTTTCTTACGTCTTTTCCAAAGAACCCTCATAGGTCTTGCAGCTAAATGGTACATTGAGTTACCACGTAGCTCGTTTCATAATTTCAGTCAGTTAGCAACAACTTTCTTGACTCATTTTCAGTTGCCTGTCAGATACGACAACGGCACAGAATTATTAACTTCGCTAAAACAATCTACGTCCACGTATATTTCTGATCATATTCATGAATGGCGACGTAGACGACGTTTAGTGAAAGTTTATATTCCGGATCAAATTTTGGCAGAATGGTTTGTTAAATCATTGTTACCCAAGATCACTGAAGATGTAGCTAAGGCTGGTGTTGTTACTGAAGAGAAAGTAATTGCTCAGGCTCAGTACCTTGACCTCGTTTATACGCAGTCAGGTACTCTACATGAAAAAATCCCAGACCTTCCAAAACAAGGTCAAATAGTTGCTGCTCCTTCAAGGTCTCATGCCGCTGACGGTATGATTGGTACAATCAATTCTAAAAGCAAGAAGAAATCCTCAAAGAATTCTTCTCCAATTATAACTTTACCTGATTCCCCGAAAGGAGAATCCTCTCCTGAAGTTTCTGCCGATATTCATGTCGTTGAAACATCTACGACAAAATCAAAATCCGGTGGTAAAAAGAAGGGGAGGAACAAAAACAAAAAGAATTCGAAAGAGAAAACTGATAAAGATGAATCCAATGACGAAAAACGTAAACCTCGCTATCCTTGTTTCATTTGTGAACAAGATCATTTCACGAAATAATGTCCATATCGAGACGAAGTTACGAAATTCGTTAAAGGATCGCAACAACCTGCTGTCTTGAAGGATCCTTTTCCAATTCAAGATAGTAAGATGATTGGTTCTTCCTCGACTACTTTAGAAGAGCCTATTATGATGATGTCTCATGTAAGGGTTGCGACGCAATCGCAAGATTACGGTTCTAAGAATCCTGTTGATGGTAAAGAAGCAGAATCTTCTAATGAAAATACATCAAATACACCTCCTCCTGTTTCTGGTCCATTACAGATCGAGAAAAAAAATCCAGACTTAATAATCAAACCGCCTGCTAAAGGTGTTCTTCGTAAATCAGCTTTCAATCCACATGCGAGAGCTGCTCAGAATTACAACATTGTTGAAGACTTAGTTGTTTCTCCTTCAGCAATGTCGGCTTTGGAAGTGCTGCAATCGTGTCCAGCACAGCGTAAATTATTATTGTCTGCCATAGGAGTTGTTGATGTTCAGGATTCTAACCTTATAATCTTCGATTTAGAAAATAGTACACCACGTCTTCCTCACCAAATGGCTTTCCAGATTCCAGTGTTAGTAAAAAACGGACCTATTTTTCGGACTGTGATTGATGAGGGAGCTTCAACGTGTATTATGTCGATTCAGTGTTGGAAATCGCTTGGTTCTCCTACACTTAACCAATCTCCGACGATTCTAAAAGCCTTTGATGGTCGAGGTTTTCAACCTTTTGGTATTTTGCAGGATTTACCCATAGGGGTCGAAGGTAAAATCATTAATCTAGATGTGGAAGTGGTTGATGCCCCTCTAGATTACAACCTTCTTCTGGGTCGTAGTTGGTCCTATGCTATGACTGTTGTTGTCTCTTCGGTCTTTCGACTTATAAAATTTCCATATCAAGGAAAGATCGTGACAATAGATCAGTTAACTTATTTCTCGTCCGACCCAGCCTCTACAGAAACAATCCAGCATGTTGGTAAAATGGCTATCCCTTATAAGGATGTTGGAGTAGGTTTGATTAAAGATTTTGGTTTACTAGGAACTTTTTCCTTTCCTCCTCCTAACGTATCGCTTTCTACTGCAAATATTCACATGATTTCATCAGACACTATTATGTTTGATGATCCTTGGATCTTACCTTCCGAATCCGAGATAGATTCATTTTATGGCGTGATGCCTTTGAGTCCATTTGAAATTGCGTACCAGACTGTACAGTCTTTTTCCAACCCCTTTTTAACCAAAATTGATCCAATGAATGGGATCCAAGAGGAATCACTTTCTATATCTAGTTCAGTTACAACGACATTTCCTGAACTTGTTCATATAGATGAGCAAATTCGTGAGTTTTTGTCTGTTGATTATTTACCATGGGAAGATCTACATCACCGATCTTCGTTTTTACCTGAATTAGATCATTTTGAAGATGATTTCGCTTCAATTTTACTGCTTAATATGCCAAGGAACCTCATAATCCATTGCAAAATCCTGATTCTAAGTTAAATTTGGAAAATATATCTAGAACGGTTCCCATTGACATTTCAGTAAAACCAGGAATAATTGAAAACATTCATATAGGTGGTTGTTGTACAGATGAAGAAATTCAGACTTCTAAAGCCCTATTTCAAGAATTCCGAGATGTGTTTGCCTGTTCTTATGAAGAAATGCCAGGAATTGATCCATCGATCGTAGTTCATGAAATTAAGACTTACCCGGATGCTAAACCTGTTCGTCAACGATTACGTCTAATTCATCCTAGAAAAGCTGCTGCTATAAAAGCTGAAGTTGAAAAATTACTTCGAGCAGGATTCATTTATCCAATTCCCTTAACGGATTGGGTATCGAATATTGTTCCTGTGACTAAAAAACAAGGAACGATAAGAGTATGTATCGATTATATGGATATTAATCGAGCGTGTCCAAAAGATAATTATCCAACTCCCTATATCGATCAAATAATCGATGATTGTGCTGGCAGTGAATTGTTTTCCTTAATGGATGGCTTTTCTGGCTACAATCAAATAAACATACTCCCTGTAGATCAACCCAAAACAGCTTTTATTTGTCCATGGGGAACATTTGCTTATTGTAAACTACCTTTTGGACTAAAGAATGCTGGAGCAACTTTTCAACGGGCTATGTCTTATGCATTTCATGACATTAAGCACATTGTCCAGCCATATCTCGATGATTTACCTGCTCATTCATTACGTAGAGCCGATCATCCCACTCATTTACGAGCAATTTTTATGAGATGTAGGCATTATCGGATAAGGATGAATCCGCATAAATGTGTTTTCTGCATAGAATCGGGTCGATTACTGGGATTTGTTGTCTCGAAAGCAGGCATTCGCGTCGATCCATCGAAGGTCGAAGCTATCGTCAAATTTCCTCCTCCTTCGACTTTGCGCCAACTCCAAAGTTTGCAGGGGAAAGCAAACTTTTTACGTAGATTTATTCCTAACTATGCCGAGCTTACAAAGGGGTTTACCCAGTTGTTGAAACAAAACATTCCATTCTTTTGGGATGAGATCGCTGATCAATATTTTGATGCACTTAAACACGCGTTGACCCATGCACCGTTATTGCATCCTCCCAACTACAACCAAGATTACATTTTGTACCTCGCTGCTTCTCATTCCACCATTGGGATGGTACTAGTTCAGGAAGATGAATCTCATAATGAACATGTGATTTATTATCTTAGTCGAAATCTGCATCCGATTGAAATCAAATACACACATGTGGAGAAATTGGCCTTGGCAGCTGTCCAAGATGTTCAACGTTTTAGACATTACATCCTGTTACGTAAAACCACGGTAATTTCTAATTGCAACCCTATGATGTATATTTTGACCAAACAATTGCTAGGGGGCAAATATTCCAAATGGATAGTTATCCTACAGGAATTTGACTTGGAATTTGAAAAATCCAAGGCAAAGAAATCTTTGGTATTTGCGGAACTGATGTGCGATTTCCCCTCTACTGATACGGAAACAGTGGCAGAAGAGTCCATTGCGGACGAATCTTTGTTTCTTATCAGTACACTTGATCCATGGTATGGAGATATTATTGTTTATCTCCAAACCCAATCTTTTCGGCCTGACATTTCACGAACTCAGCGACGGAAAATACGCTTCCAATCCCAACAATATAATATCATTGGTGATACACTTTATCGACGTGGAGCGGATTCTGTTTTCCGACGTTGTCTAACTCATGAAGAAGCTGAAAAGGTGTTAAATGACTGTCATTCTAGAGCATGTGGCGGTCATATGTCTGGGTATGCCACAGCCCAAAAGATATTGCGTGCAGGTTATTTCTGGCCAACGTTGTTCAAAGATTGCATTTATGTGGTTCGGAAATGCCACAACTGTCAAATTTTTGATTGGAAAATGCGCGCACCACCCGCTCCTCTTCACCCTATAATTGCTGTTGGTCCTTTCGCAAAATGGGGTATCGATTTTATTACATGTAACCCTCACTCGGCCCGGGGGCATGCCTATATTATTCTAGCAATAGATTATTTTACAAAATGGGCCGAGGCGATGCCTACATATTCAGCTGGCGGCAAGACTGCTGCAACATTCGTATTTAATCACATAATTGCTAGGTTCAGTGTTCCTCAAGCTATTATTACAGATCATGGAAGTCATTTTCGGAATATCATGATGACAGAACTGACAGAACAGCTTGGCTTGCGCCACGATAGTTCCACTCCGTATTATCCGCAAGCCAATGGTCTAGTTGAAGCCATTAACAAAGTTTTAGTCACCATGATTAAACGAATCATTGGTATTCACAAGATGAATTGGCATTCCATGTTATTTTCAGCACTTTGGGCATATCGAACCTCAGTCAAAACATCAACAGGTTTCACTCCTTTTCAACTGGTTTACGGTTTGGAAGCTGTGTTACCGATTGAATGCAAAATTCCGTTACTAAAATTAGCCGTAGAATTACTTCCAGCTACGTCTGAAGAGGAGAAACGTTTCTTGTACTTAGCCCAATTAGATGAGAATCGACGAAACGCTGCAATAGAAAACGAGGCTCATGTTAAAAGGATAAAAGCTCAGTATGATAGAAATGTGACTCCTCGAAATTTTTCAGAAGGAGACCTAGTTTTACTTTATGATCAAGCTAACGACAAGCTAGGAGCTGGGAAATTCGTGCCTATGTGGCATGGTCCTTATATTGTTAAACGAAAGTTAGCAAAAGGGGCCTATGAGTTGATAATTTTGACGGTGTCCCTTTGGATAAACCCAGAAATGGGCTTTATCTAAAGCAATATTACGCTTAAATGAGGTGTGGAGATTTTTGTTAGTTTAGATTTCTTTACTACTGGTGTGTTTTATATTAGAAAGGTGTGCCTAGTTTAGAAGTGTGTTTTTGTCACTATTCTTGCTTATCTGAGTTTTACTCTTGATATTGCAGATGTCGACGTCTCTTCAAACCTACATTGGTTTTGCTGATGGTGCTTGTCGTAGTACACGGAACATTTTTTCCGCAGCTTGGGTTATCTATTCACCCTCTGACGAGTTAGTATCCATGCATGGGGTAAGCCTTGGTCAAACAACAAATAACATTGCCGAGTATAGTGCAGTGATTGAGTTATTATCTGAGTCAATATCATTTGGAATTCGGAGTTTGATTGTAAGGTTGGATTCTGAACTTGTTGTATTACAGCTTAACAGGGTTTATACCATTAGAAATCCGGTGTTATTATGGTTATTTTTAAGAGTTCGTCTCTTGGAACGTGAATTTGATTACATTGAATATCAGCATATTCCAAGACATTTAAATACATTAGCAGATTCAATTGCTTCTAGTATGATAAATAGACATTTGCAATAATTAAAAGCAGTAAAACAAACAACATTCACATATGTACACAGATAGCTATCAAAATGGTGATATATCATAGTATAGGAGTGTTTAAAAAAAAAATATACATCGTCTTCGATCATAGGTTGGAAACACCTTATGATCGGCAAAAATGATAATACAAAAGTCAAAAATATGAGTCTACATGATCATCCCATCACTGATGGTGATCACGATACGAAACCACTGCCTGAGCTACCCTGCATAGGAACCTCCTGAAAGGTCCTGGAACTCCAATCACATATCTTTGCAGCCTGAGAGGAATGTCATCTATGCTGGTATCTGGAATATCTAGAGTCAAGCGCTCTAGATGATGCTCCAAATCAGTCAAAATCTCCACTGATTGGCCTGCTGGGGCTGGTGCGCGCGCAACTGGTTGTCGTCTCTCGTAAGGTTGGAGATGAGCTGGTCGATGTGGACCCATGTCTGCATTCAAAAAACTTTTGATTATTAGTTTTCAAAGACGATAAAAAATTAAAAAAAATTAGAATTTAGCAAACGTTGAAAAATGTTTTTACCTGAATCATCCCACTGTTCCCCTGCAGGGAGAACCATCTCTTTGTCACCGCGGAAATCTATCCCGGCATACGGAAAATCCTCTATCACAAAAAGTTGGCGATCCAGCCAACGAAAATATGAAGGAGGGAATCGCACAATCTCAGTACCCTCAATAGCATGACGAGCCATCAACGCGGACCAACGAACCATTCTCGGTTCTCGAAGTCGACCGGCATCAACAACAATACTCTGTGGAGATAACATGGGGATCCTCTCCAGAGCGAAAGAAACGACGATGGATCCATATCCAAAGTTTTTCAGTTTCCCATTTTTTGCTCTGGTTAGTTGGCCTTTTACATTAGCCAACACAGCTTCACACCAGTTAAAGATGGTGCCGCGAAAACAGTCCACGGAAATACGCATTTGGGAACCGGTAGCTACATGAAGCGCAACACTCCCACATAGTTTGGTAACAGTAAAGGCAATAACTTTCAATTCAGGACGGATGATGTGTTTTATGTCAATCCGTTTGTCCCGAGGATTTGCCTGGTCATTGCAGAATTCTAGTTGGAGACTAGCGACAGACTGGCCACCTGGCCTAGTCCCAAACAAAGAAACTTGTTCGCCCCTCTTGGACAAACCAGTCAAGAAATATATATCCTCCAGCTCAATTTCGAGCCGGTGGCCACCAATGAAGAAGCACTGGTCCTCCACATTCCATCTGTCTACCAACCATGTCAAGAGTTCTACTTGTGCCCTCATGCCTGAGATGGCCCAAAATTTGTACAAGCCACATGCTTTTAATGCCCTTTGTGTGGGAAAATGAAGTATTGCAGCTTCATCCACTTCCTCATGCTCACGTTCTCGCCAGATAAGCATCTTGTTACTCCTACAATACAGAAAAAGGCAAGTTAGAATAGTTTTATTTGAAAATTTTTGGCAAATAAATGAGAAATCCATGCTTTAAAACTAACCGCGCGGGTACCGCACCCGCTCTTTGTAAACAGAGCGTAGGTCCGCACACGCAGTGTGTGCCGGGTGCGGAACCCACGACTTTTTCCTTATAGGAAAAAGTCGGGGTCCGCAGGTAACGTGTGTCCCACCTGCGGACCCCGCGGGCGCATTTTTGAACCATTTTTTGCCCCAAAAAAAATCAAACTAAAGCCTAAAAACAAATTTCAAACGGATGAAAAACAAGATAAGGAGGTCGTGGATTACCTGGGACTGACGGTTCTCGATTCCAACGGTTGAATTTTACAGAATCTTCACAGGAACTTTCTTACCCAAAAGCTTTTTACTTTTCACTCTGGAATTGAACGGTAAAAATGAAATTGAAAAAGTCATTTTTATAAGTTTTTTCGAATGGATGAATTTTAATTTATTTATTTTTCACTTAAAAAAAGGTATTTTTGAAGGCATTTTTACTTATCTTAAACAGGTATGTGTAATTTTTCAAGTTTTTGTGCAGAAACTGGATTTTTTCAGGTGAACTGATCGTTTTTCAACAAAGAGCATACTTTTATCACTTTTTCGGACTCTTTCAAAAATTTTACGAAAAAGCGAAACATTGGAGTCCTCTTTTAAGCCCTTTTCAGACTCTCTAAATATGAAAAGATTGCCGAGTACTTGACTATTCGAACTCGTTAAAGTAAATGAACAGTCGTCCTTTCGGTATAAGTTTACCCCTTTTACGGACTGAAATGGACTATTTACGAAAAAGGTATACGTTGACTAAATACGGTCAATAGAGTTCTCTCCCGCATTATTTTATCCTTTTTCGGGCTCGAGAGACTAAATTTACGAAAAAGAACACCCATGGAGTTTTCTTAAGTTTTTCTTCTGACTCCCTAAAACTGAAAAACACCGAGTTTCTCCTATATTGGACTCGTTAAAACTTAACAGTAAAGGACCTGTTTAATTTTCAACAGGAACGAACCACTCCTTCTTAGGGTTCGAATTTTAAACTAAGTTGGACTCATCCGAAGGATGAGCTTATAATCAAGCAAATGTTATCCTCCTCAAGCTTGTCAAAAATAAAGGGGTACTTGCCAGAAATGGTGGGGGAAAAAGAGAGAAAAATGGGCGTGTTTGTTGTATTTTAAATTTTTCGAAAACTCAGTCAACCACTCTTGGACACGACACTTTCATTCACCTGGGTTGGGAAATCCTTTGCCTAACAGTTAATCAAACCACATTGAAAGTCTTCAGCCGGTTTCTGGGTATTAACTTTGGGTCAATTGTTACCAAGCCATCTGCAGTGTCGTTATGTGTTCAAGAGAACTGTTCAAATAAAACCATTCATCTGCAAAATATCTGTCATCCATTATTGACCATCCCTAAGTCAGTCCTTGCCAATATATTTTCAAGACTTGATCTATGATTTCGTGTTGTGGGCTTGCCTACGACAGATCACTTTCTATCGACATCAGCACATTATCTAGGAAGTTGATCCAGAAATCGTCAGTACCTTGAAATCTGCATGCCTCAATGGCAGGTTTCTCGCCTTCGACGACAGGTCGCATCATTGACCTTCGATCGAATGATTCCGTGACATGTTCGACTTCAGCTCATTCATTCACATTTCATGGATTGTACTGAGTACTTTGAGAGCCATTGAAATTACTGGTGGTTTCTCTCACACTTGTTAACAGTTCACATCATTGACTGATAATCAAGTGGTTTCTACCGTGTTCGAATTCAACACATTTATTCACATGGATAGAATCGTACTAGTTCGAGATGCGGAAATCAAGACCCTGGATCTAGTTTCCACCATCCAGGCTGCGAGGAGTTTTGTTGTCATCTATACAGTAGACTATTTATAAACGGATGGCTGCGTCCATACTATGTCTACATATATCTGTACTATGATGTATTCAAAATCATTCCTGTATCAGAACGATTTGAGTTAGTTTCTAGTTAGTTTTTATCTGAGTATGGGAATGCCTACCTCAGTGATGACATATATATGTATATATTTTTCATTGAATGTTTTTACAGGTTCCGACTGGGGTGTCCACAGGATGATCTTTGAAATGATAAAGTACTGCACTCTTCATATATGACAGACTTCAGCTTCATCTATTCCAGACTTTGCACTTTAGGGGGCAATTTGTTACACTAAAAACTGTCATCTTGACATTTTACTATGAGTATGAGCTCATTATTACTCATACTTCCTCCTTTTGCAAGTCTAACATATCAGCTCCTCATGTCAAGCTTTCAAAATCAGAGAAAAGTTCCTAAAATCCCCTAAACATTGGTATCGCACTTTCTCTATACATTTCCTGTGGTCCCGCACCTAAAGTTCAGCCTTCCTACGGAACCATACCGCACGTTCTTTGTGTTATGGGTGTGGACCTCTGTAAAACTCAAAAAGGCAAGAAAGTGAAGATAAAAAGTTAATTTCAGATGAATTCTAGAATATTCTAGATGGGAATTTTCGGGAATGGATATGCTTTGAGAAGGTTCATGCATCCCTCACTTGATGGAGCTAACCCCTTGATGTAAGGAGCTAATCCCTTTGAATGAGGATTCTATCCCTTCATATTTGGAACAAGAAACCTCCTCTTTTCTACTATAAAAAGAGGCCTTGGGTAGCCTCAAAGGGAGTTCAAGCTTAAGATATTTGAAGTTAAATGTTGTTGAGATTCAGACTCAGTTAACTAAGACTTTCTGTGAGGTTAAATCACTCATCTCTATTTGTCTTGGTTCAAAGAGTGCAATTCTTGTCAAATTAGAAGAGATTCCTGCTTCGGACCCCAGGAGGACCTGCACAACATCAAGGCACAGGTTGTAAAGGTTTTCTTTATTTGAAGTTAATACAAATATACTCAGTTCTCTCATTAAACTGTCGATTCATGGTTTATTTCATAAATTCCTTGATCATTATGATAAGTATGGTTTATAATAATGTCTATACAGGTGCTGTGTAATCTTTTTTCTTGTTTGTGACTGCAGATTCACGAGGAACGTTCTTTCAGTGCACGGAAAGGACTTCAACGAGATCAAGCAAGCGTTGGACATAAGTTAGGCCTTACACCTATATAGTGTTTTTATGAATCTTATATGCTTAGAGAGAGATTAGTATAATTGGCTGTTTGTTGCTAGTTACTTTTAGTACTAGAGAGATCGGTCTTGTCCGCAAGACGGATTAATCTACACAACATGAAGAGAATTGCGATTTGGTTTCCAAAGCAAGGAGAGGGAAGGGGAATAAATCCCATCCAAAAACCGAGGCTAAAGGCAAGAAGTTGGATTTGTCCAAAGTGAAGTGTTTTCAATGTCATGAACATGGGCATCTCGCCACTAACTGCCCACAGAAAAAGAAGAACAAGAAGGTTGTTGGAGCTACAGTGGGTGAGGCCTTAGCCTTGAAATTTGAACTTGATTTCTCCTTTATTGCATGCTTGGTTTCAAGTGTAGTGGGATCGATGTGGTATCTTGATAGTGGTGCTTCCTTCCATATTACGAGAGACAATGATTTGTTTAGTGACTTGGAGAAGAAGGATCTCCAAATGCATATAGAGATGGGAAACGATGGTAGATATAGTGCAACCGACATTGGAACCATTACCTTTGAGAGTGAGTCAGGTAAACCATTTATGTTGAAAGATGTTATGCATGTTCCAGGTCTGAAGAAGAACTTAGTCTCGGTCGCCATGTTGGAGGACAGAGGTTATGAAGTTGTTTTCAACGAGGGAAAATCCTACCTGCGACATAAAAAAATGGGTCAAACCAAGAGGATAGGGATTCGAGTTAAGAATATCTACAAGCTAGAGGTAGATGGCTGCGTTGCAATTATGGGCAAAGAAAAAGAAGTGGTGATGCGGGATGAGGGTAAATTATGGCACAGGAGATTGGGCCATATTCACCATGGCGCCTTGAATATTTTGTAGGAGATTTCTACTGGACTTCCCAAGGGTACCCTTGGGTAGTCAGATCAGTATAGGGGATGTATTATGGGTAAGTTTGTGAAGACGACCTTTCATGAGAAGGAGAACTGTGCTTCTGTGATCCTGGAGAGAATTCACACAGATGTGTGTGGACCTTTCTCAGTTGCTTCAACAGCAAAACACAGGTATTATGTTATATTTGTTGATGACTATTATCGTAGATGTTGGATCTTCTTCATGCATAAGAAGAGTGAAACATTCTCAAAGTTTTGTGAGTTTAAAGAATTGGTGGATAAGGAGTCGGGGAAGCAAGTGAAGGCTCTGCGGAGCGATAATGGTGGTGAATATATCTCAAACGAATTCAAATACTTATGTAGCAAAGAAGGAATTCAAAGAGAACTCATAGCGCCTCATAACCCACAGCAAAATGGGGTCGCAGAGAGGAAGAACAGAGCGATCGTGGGTGCTACACGAGCTATGCTGCATGACCAGGGCCTACCGATGCACTTGTGGGCGGAAGCATGCAACACTGCAGTTTATGTGAAAAAATGTTGTCCTCATAGAGTACTTGGCATGAGTACAACTGAAGAAGCTTTTACTAGTAAGAAGCCTGATATTTCTCATTTGAAGATTTTTGGCTCATCTGTTTACATTCATGTGACAAAGGACGCTAGGAAGAAGCTGGAGCCGACTGCAGAAGTTGGGATATTTTTGGGGTACATGAAAACACCCCATAATTATCGTGTGTATTTTCCAAACAGTTGAATGACTGTGGTGTGACGGGATATAAAATTCAATGAAGTGAAAGCCATGAAGTTGTCACTTGAGAGGGAGCTACACTTCCATGCAGAGGAGGAGCTACTTGTTCCCAAAGGTGAGCCTCTAGATGTGGATCAACCACAGGAGGAGATTCATGGAGTGGAGGAGTCCACTCATGCAGAACCAAACATCAGAACAGGCAGAAATCGTACCACAGAAGCTGAGAGACTGAAGCTTTATGCGGCACCGAATGTAGGAGTTCATACATCACAGCGCAGACAGAGACATTCACTTGAACGATTTACTAGATACATGGCTCTTATGAGAAAGTGTATCGTGACAGAACCATATTCTTTTGAAGAAGCAGTGCAGGAGCCCACATGGGTAGATGCCATGGTGGAGGAGTATGACTCCATTGTCAAAAACAATGCTTGGGAGATTGTTCCAAGGCTGGTTGGTAAATCAGTGGTATGTTCAAGATGGATCTACAAGGTAAAGAAAGCTGCTGATGGGAGCGTCGAGAAGTATAAGGAAAGATTTGTTGCCTGAGGCTTCTCAAAGATCGAGGGGATTGATTATGAAGAAACCTTTGCACCTATCGCATGGTATTCTTCCACAAGGACCATCCTTGCTCTCTCAGTGCAGATGGGTTGGCACATTCATCAGATGGATGTGAAGACTGCATTCCTTAATGGGATCATTGAGGAAGAAGTGTACATTGAGCAGCCTGAAGGATTTGAGATCTTCAACAGCGAGTCACATGTGTGCAGACTCAAAAGATCGCTATATGGGCTGAAGCAAGCACCTCGTGCTTGGTACACTCGGATCGACATCTATTTCAATGGACTTGGCTTCACCAAGAGTGAGGCGGATGCAAACCTATACCAAATTGTGGTGGAGGGTAAACTTTTAATCATTGTTCTTTATGTTGATGATTTAATACTAACGGGTGATGAGCAGTTGATACACTCATGCAAGGCAGATCTTACAAAGGAGTTTGAGATGAAGGATTTGGGCCTCCTTCATTATTTCCTTGGATTGGAAATATGGCAGTGAGAAGGTGAACTGTTTGTGTCTCAAGGAAAGTATGCTTGGGAGATACTTGGTAAGTTTCACATGGAGGACTGCAAGCCCATGGATACTCCTCTTCCAGGAAATTTGAGGAAAGAGGATGCTACATCAGCAGAGGTAGTGGATGCCACTGTTTATCGAAAATTTTTGGATTCGCTCATGTATTTAGTTAATACAAGACCGGACATATGCTATGCGGTGAACCAAATTTCACAAGAGATGGTTAAGACTATCAAGCTCTTTTGGAAGGCACGCAAGCATGTCCTAATGTATCTCAGGGGCACATTTGAGTATGGATTATGGTACGAACAAACGGATGAGGTGAAGTTGCATGGCTTCACAGATGCAGATTGGGCAGGCAACCCAATGGACATAAAGAGCACATCAGGAGGGGTTTTCAGTATCGGATCTACAAAAGTTTCTTGGTACAACAAGAAACAAAGATCCGTGGCACTCAGTTCAGCGGAAGAAGAATACATGGCAGCAAGTCAAGCTGCATGTGAGGCTGTCTCGATGAGGAAGATCCTGGTCAGTTTCTTCGGTTCACATTTAGATCCCACAGTGATACATTATGATAATCAGATTTGCATTAAACTCTCGATTATCATGTGTTTCATGATAAATCTAAACATATTGATATCCGATATCATCTAATCAGAGATTGTGTGCAGCGGAAGATCATGTTGCTTTAGTACATTCCTACGGAAGATCAGGATGCATATATTTTGACGAAGGCGCTCAACAGGAGAAAATTCGAATACCATAGGGGCAGGATCGTGGTGAAGGATAATCCCTATCTTGTTGAGAGGGAGTGTTGAGATTCAACAAGATGATGAGCTTATTGAAAATTAAGCACCTTCACTAAGTGGGACCCACAGGCTATTTTTAGGTGTATGTCTATTTTAAGACATGGTGAGCATATTCTATAAGTTGCAAGATGCTATTTGTAGATGGTTGATCAATTGTGAAAAATAGATGAAATTCTATTTTTATAATATTGGGCGAGTCTATTTATAGATCGTCAATCTAAAAATAGATGCATGTGGATTATTATTAGCCCTTAATAATAATCCGACAATAAATATCAACTTATTCTCTTAGAGCACTTTATTTCAGTGAACAGATTTGGAAAATCAGTGGGCTGAAGGAATTATGCAATTCCTAGGGTTATTGGTGACTTATGCATGGAGGACTCAGTTAAAACTGAAGTGGCAAAGTTATGAAAGAGTTGGAAGAGTAGTTACAGCAGTTGTTATTTAGTTTAACTCAGTTAAGTGAGTTAAACTCAGTTAAGCTAGTTGCATCTAGTCTAACTGAAAGATACACTAGTGAGAGTTTAGTGAATTAATTAGTTAATTAATTCACAACTAATAACTCACTAACAACTGAAGAAATACAACAATTAACTACTTGCATGTCAGTTCCAGTGGAGACCCAGTGGAGAGATAGGTGAAAGGGTGAGATGGAATATTTTTTGTGACTATAGTGATGCATTCAATGCATCTGACACGCATTGGAGATACCAATAAGAATTGCGCAGTCAAGGCAAGGCCAATTTGAATTCATTCAGGGGTCTTCTTCAGCAGGGATTGCGCAGTGGAGATAGGCTGTCAGGAGAAAAGAAATTGGTGCATAGATATGCAAATTTCTGCATGACAGTGTTTAATGATTGTTGATTGTACTGAGAGCTGATGTACTAATATTTGTATGAAATTATTAAATTATCCATTGATATACATAATATATGATAGTTGGGGTTTTTAGCTTTAAGATTTCCCGTTAAACAACCGTGTTATGTGCGATTGAATTTATTCACATGTGTTTGCAATTGAGTTTTAAATTTCCGCAAGTTTAAAAGTGGAAGGATTTTGTATTTAGCAAGAAGATAAATATTTTTAGATCAGGAGAATCCGGTAATACATCAGTATTTATAAATTTCTACAATACTGTGAAATACAGGGTCTAAACCACACACAGGAAAATCATGTTGTTATAGTAAGCAAATATGCACATGTTTTAATAATCTGAGATTTCGCACGATTTTGACTGCCACAAAGGTCAAATTTGATGGAGATGAATGCTAAATTAGTCATTGAGTTAGCTCATGGAGAATTATTATCATTTTAGTTTCATTTTTTCTTGGTATAAATACTCATACAGGTGAAGGCATGGGGATGAAGTTTTTTCATATAGTGATACTTTTAATTAAGTATTGTACTTTCCTTTTTCATTATATATACAACAATTTTGAGGTTGTACAATCCATAATTTTTTGCAAATAAAAGCTTGGAGTGCCCTCAATCTCTTGGCATGTGCACCTTTCTTTCTTGTATACAAAGTCTAGTTTCTTATGTATTTTTTGTTAGTAAGTTTCTATTTATTTTCTCTTTAATTTCCTATCACATATATGTAAATTAGCCTTTGTTTATGTTCAACAACTATTTCGTTTGATTTAGCATAAAATTTTCTTTTAAAACAAGTCTAAATCATGATTTTTTGGGTAATTATGGGAAGGGTCTTCATAGAATTGTTGGAAGATTCTTTTACCCATGGGAATAGAATAGAAACTCTACAACCCTATATTCCACCTGTTGAGACCCCAATGTATGCTTGATTAACCATTTATTTCCTTTGATTTAATATAGAATAACCTTTCAATTCAATGCATAAGTGATTATAATTTCTTTTCCATTCAATAATATCCACAAGTGAATAGAGTACTATTGTGTGAAATTTTTTAGGTGTGATATCCCATAATCAGGATTTTTACCTATGCAATATTTGGTAGCCTATATTGGAAAAGTTTAGTTCCATTTTGTCTTGAAAGTTACATTGTTAGCCTATAACCTTGCTTTGCTTTGAATTAGTTCAAGTAGAGTTAGTCTTAATATCAAGTTAGAAATTTTATTGTTTCCACTGCAATGATTTAATGTACTTATACATTCTTTAATCATAAGTGTTAAGTTTGAATTACATTCTCAGCCAAAGCTTGAATTTCATTCTTATATGTTAAGCTTGAATTCCATTCTTAGTTAAATTTTGAACTTCATTCTTATTAAAAGTTTGTTTAGTTACTTAACTAGCTTTATATGCTTTTGGTCCTACATTGAATCTCATTCTTTACTTAATCCTCCAATTAACATTATTTATTAGTCTCATAGCTTGATTGACATTTTATAAGAAATTCATTTTAGTTAAGCTTAATATTCATTAAAGTGACACATTAGGAAACTAAGATATTTCTTTCACGTATAGTGAGTGCGCTCCATTAGTTTACAAATCTTAGATTGATATGGTAAATGTCTTAATTTATGCTAGCAAATTAACCCAAACATTTTTGGTTCCATTGTCAAGTGGACATAACTATACTTAGTTTTTAGTTTTATGTAGTTTATTTTTCTTTTGCATTGTTTTGATATAAGCATTTAGGACAAGGAGAAGTGAAAGAGGCAAGGTGAGAGGTAAGAACCTACACATTCACTTTAGCAGGTTTTCACAAATCCTTGTTATGTTTATGTGAATAGATTAATTAGGTATAGGAATAAAAAAATGTTGATTTATTAAAGTTAGAAAAGATATTGTAATTGAAGAAAAAAATCGCCCGAGTACTAATTTAACTTCGAGAACTCAAGTAGTAGAAGAAAAATTAACAATTGTGGAAAAATCAGAAGAAGGATAATTACAACAAGGAATATCCACTCAAGAATCACCATTGGTTGTAGAAACCTCTAGGGAATGAAAAAAATAAAATAAGCTCAACTAGCGGAGCATTAAAAGAAGCATTAGAAGAATATATGGCAAAACATGAAGAGCTAGAATTTAATATAGATGCTAAAATTGCATGAGAAATAGAAAGAACAACAAAGAAAAATACATATAATGATGAAAGAGGATCCAACATAGGAGTAGAAAGAAGAGTTGAGAAGGAAAATATGACCAATAATACATCACCGGCGAGGTTGGTTCCCGATGGGCTATCCCTTAACATTTTCCTCTGAACCCTTGTGGGCCTCAATGCTATTATAATTCGTTTAAGGTGGATTCTAATTATTTGGCATTTTGGTTATTTTCTCAAAATCCAGCAATATAATTTTGAGCAAGATTGTGATTTTATTCCTTAAAATGTGTTTTTGAACGCATGAATAGATTCAATGCCCTCAAAATTCCCAAGGGAACTCACATTATGCATATTACACAACTAAAAGTTAAGATTTCAACACATCTTTGTCAAATTTTGAGAAAAATGACTAGAAAATGTGCTAGGGAAAAGACCAAAATGTTGAATATTTAGACTATGCTTTTGTTTAAACCCTAGAAACGGTGTTTGTGCGCACATGTTTGTGTGCGTGCATTGCATAGATTATCCAGACAAAGTAATCATTAAAGAAACTAAAATGTGACTAAATTAAGGTTGAAAAAGAATATTTTAACTCCTTTAAAAGAAATTAATTTTAACAATTTGTTTCATAATACCTTGCAAAAATGGATTAAAACCAACGTTAAAAGATTTAATTATATATAAGATGACATTTGAAAAATTGAATTTTTTAAGATATATTGGATCATTGTCAGCTTATGAAGTTTGGATTCAACATTTCTAAGATAAAGTTGAAGGAAAAATTTAGTTTTTTTATAAAGAAATATAAGAATTATATATTTTGGTTTTCAAATTCCTGTGGTTTTTGTTTACTGGAGAGTTTTCCGGATTATCCACAGTCTCACGAAACCCTTGTCATAAACAAGGGTTTCGTGAGACTGTGGATAATCCGGAAAACTCTCCAGTAAAGAATTATATATTTTTGAAATAAAAAAGCCAAGATACACATGAGGAAATAGTTACTTTTATATAAATATATAAATGTAACCTTGCATGATGAGAAAGATATCATTGTTTCCATGTTGTGTTATATATGGATTTTTTTTTTTTGCTTGTTGTTGTTGGAATAGTTATGAGAATGCCTCTTAATGTGTATAGTTTTTTCTAATTTATGATGCAATCTTGTTCCTATTTATTTTTCAATTGTTTTATTGTAGAATTTGAATATGGAGTTATAGACACTTGTTTTATTACAAATTAACATTGATTGATAACTTATTACTTGCATTTATACATTATTTATTTAGTAATTAAATGTTCAAATTAAGTGTAGAAATGTATTTGGTTGTGTTGAAAAATCTTAATTTCCACCTCATATTTAGGCATTTAAATTAAATGTGGATTCTTCATATAGAATCGTTTGTTACATTTTGCACAATATTAGAGATTAGAAAGTGAACAAAACCACAAAGAAGTAAAAACCAAACCAATAAAATTTTCCAATCAAAAACCTAGATTGATTTTGTATTTCAAACATTATGAAACCTAATTTGAAATTTTAAAGGGGGAACCCCTATTGTTAACAAAGGGATTTCCCCCCCTCTCAACGCAATCAACCCACACCATCAAATCATTGAACCTTTGACCAAGACTGCTTGTAGTGACCTCTTTGGTGCACATCACGTTGCTAAGGTCGATGCTCCATGACATATCTCAATGTTAAGCTAATCGAATTTGTCAATTAAATGATAATTTTTTTGTCTACTAAAAATCCAAGCTTAGGGAAAGGACCATTAACCCACTTAGCAACTTGAAATTGTCTACCCACCTAGCCCAATAGGAAAGGAAAATATGTGTGTTGTTGGAGGTGATATGGTTGGAATGCTTCTTCCCAACCTTATTTGGAGAAAGTGTTTCTTACCTAAATAAATTTCAATGTGGTGTAAACATTCTATGTTTTTACTCTTTCTTGCGTATATTTTCTGATGTATTTGTCCAAAATCTAGTAAAAAATTGTTTGAATGGCATATTTTAATTGTTAAATATATACAAATTGAGAAACTCGAGGGCGTTTCAAGGTTTTGGATCCATTTATGCATTAAAAAATGCATTTGAAATAATAATAATAATAATAAACAAAAAATAGTGATCTAAAAAAAACTAAATCACCAGTTTCCAATGAAAAAAAACTTCACCCAAACTTTGTAATAATCCAATCTTTGAATAAAATAATAGCATACCATGTAACAATATAATAATAATTATTAAAAAAATAGACAAATAATAAATAAATTCAAAAAGATAGTGATATAAAGATGCAAATAAATGAGGAGGTAGTAAATAGAAAATGTTAATAACTAAAATAAATAGAGGTATAATGTGCTAGTCGATTGGGTTCATTTTGGGTGGTTGGAAGGAGTGATTTTTATTCTTCCCACCACGTTTTGGTTCCCATAAGTGACATGTTAAACATATATCAAGTATATGGTGGTAATAGTTTTAAGCCTCGTTGTTGAATGACCTTGAATCCTAAAGAATATCGTAGCCATGCCTATGGGTTGGAGGGTGAGGTGCTCGGTTACAAGGGGAAAAAAAGGTATAATGTTCCCTCATATAAGGTTATATGAACATAGATAAACATATAAATTAATTTATTGAATCAAGTTGTTATGGTGAATTAACTGTAATGTTCTCGTAACAATACATTAATTAGTTGTACAAGTATTAATTTCACTAGTGACTTAAACCCCCTCGTAATAAATTAGGTGAGATTGATAGTGAAATTTAATTTTAATGGTCAACCTTAATTCCATAAGAAATATAGTCATGAAAAATTTGTAAATGTTCATTTTTATTCTATTTAGTAAATGTAATTTACTATGATAATATTAAGTTATAATTTATCTCTTGTTGATTATAGGTAAATATTATCTTTTTAATTATGAATAACTAATTAAATTGGAACTTAGGATGTTAGAACAACAAAATATTGTGATTTCCACCTTTCTCATGTTTCAACTCTCCTAAACTATGTTTGTGCCCATGGCTTCGACCTCTAGGGGGGTTGTTGCCCCTTCTTCTCCCCCCGCCCCCCACCTCTACCTAACATCAAATGCCTTCAATTTTTTGATATTTTCCCTTGTTCATCTAACCAAAACTCCTCCCTCTCAATTCGTTAAATGGCTTGAAGAAATTTCAAAAGTGTTTGTGCATGCGGCCCAATAAAGAACAATGGGCTTAGAGGCTAGCATATTGGGGTTTAATTGGAAAATTTACAAGTGTTTAGTCATCCTTGCAAAAACTAAATTCCTAGATAGACAAAAACTAAAACCTCTAATCAATGGGAAGCTATCTTTATTCTTATGTGGGAATGGATTTTTCACATTCCTATTTAAAGAAAAATTAGATCGGGACTTGATATTTAGAAGCATGCCTTATTTCCTAGGAGTTTGGGGTTTATATCTCAACTGTTGTAATCTAGAATTTAACCTTGAAAATGATATTTATTTTATTGTTCTAATCTAGTTTAAACTACCACGTCTTCCACTTCATTGCTAGAATGAAGACACTCTTAGAAATATTAGAAAATCATTAGGAAAATATATTAATTTAATTGAACCTATAGAAGGTATGTTTACATGTGCTAATATGTGCATTAAGGTGGAACTTGAGAAGGGTCTCCTAGAATCCATTCAGATAACCCTTGATAACTAGAGCTTTGTAATATACCCCATACTATCGATATCACATGATAAGGATGTAATGAGGTTGTTACCATGATGACCCAACATCCAAAGTTCAGTTATGGAAATGGGGTCATAAAATTCAATCATTTTCAAACTTCTCAAAACCTAGAATAAACAATGCCCTTACGTTCGTCTCATTGAGACCTTTTGAATGATATAAAATCCACCTCAATCTGACCTTTGAATCAAAGGATATGGACATTTAAATTTAAGCCCATTAAACTTGCCACATTAGTAGTGGCCCCATGTATAACCCATGTGGTATCTCGCGTGGTGCCTAAGTGGTTTCTCTGCCATCATGAATGGATCCACGTGGAACAGGCACGCTTGTGTACATTTAGTAGTCGAGTCTCGACCCATTTAAGGGAAATAAAACCTATAGTACACACCGGAGCTTCGAACTCGACTTAATTGACCAACCCAACCCCCTAACTTGGAGGTCCAACTCCCAAATAATGAATAGTGTTAGACCACCTGGTACTCGAGCCACTAGGCCGAGTGTGATTTATGTTCTGTCTTTCCAGCCAACTAGCCAACCCCTTACCTTGCAAGTCCCACCAGCAAGTTCTCAACCTATTTTACCAGCTTTTAAACTTAGGGATTTTTCTAGATCTCTTCCTCACTTTACACAAGCATGAATCCTTTTGTCTCTTCAATCACCACAATTCTCAATGCACCAAGGCGATGAAATAAATTAAGCATTACGTCAATAAATGTGCATGCACCAACGTAATAGGTTGTGTGCAAAGCCTCCAATGCTCCTCTCCAGCGTTTAGAAAAGGGTGAAGCCCTTCAATGATAAACACACACACACATATGTATGTATGTATTTATAACACACTACCTCTCCTGGGCTTTCTAATTCCTTGACTCGACCTGGAATTACATGCATATTTATAACTATACAAAAGAGAGTTATATTTTTTGAGCTTATTCGACCACAAGACCATATACTTATCTCTCGACATAGCATGACATGCAGGGTTAATCAAATATGACCCCACTAGTTGACTTACCTCGACTAAATTAGACCAATCAAAGGGACTCAAACCAGTCGAATTACCTCAACTGGACAAGATCAGTCAAATCAACTTGACCCAGTCGACTTACCTTGACTAATAAATACCAATGTAAGTGACTCATACCAGTCAAATTACCTCAACTGGACAAGATCAGTCGAATCAACTTGAATAATTGACTCACTTGACTACACAAGACCAATCAAAGACTTCATCTAGTTGACCGTGATGGATGTCTCCCATGCTCTTCAGGACCTTTGTCATATGCCAACAACTTTATAGACGTAATTAACGACCATGTCAGGACCTCACCAGTCGATGACCTCAGATTAATAGCGTATCAACAATCTTGGTTTTCCCACAATGGACCCCACATTGGCTACTGAGCATCGATGTGGAAGTCTGACACCTTTTTAATTATGCACACAACACAAATTGTCAGCTCAATTCAATCCTCAACCGAATGTAGAATTTGAGTACCCTTCGGTTGACCTAGAGTGAAGCTTTATCAAATTCCTCACCACCAAATCATGCCTTAGCTTCTTTCCACTAAACATTAGACAATGCAACAACCACCCTCTTAGACCATTGTTGACCTGTCCTTCTCGTCAAATAGATTAACTGTCGAGGTATACACACAATGTAACAACTTGTTCGACCACACTCTGCAATCACATGAAATCATACAAACATATTTTCACTTCTTGAACATATTAGCATAACACAAAGGCCTCTCGGCCCTTATAATCATGAGAGTTACACATATACATATGGCATCTCATCATAGACATATAGGAATAATATGTTCCTACATTAACAACATTAAAACATGGATGCATCACACAATAAAAATGGTCATCTTTTCAATGCATCAAGTATACAATTAAGCAACTTATTTTATAAACTTCAAATGAATGGAAATTGAGATGAGGACTTTGACTCTCCACCCAACCTTAGAAAAGCTACAGCCAAAATTTCTTGCAATTTTCACCCCCAAGCCAGATTCTAGAGCTTGAGGAAGGGAGCTTCTAACAAATTCAATACCACTGGGAATCTAGAGACCCTCCCATCTCCACCTAGCAATCATGTGATTTAACACCCCAGTGCCTCCACCCAAAATCAAGCACCTTGATTTCACTGATGCATTGTTATATTATATCCCCAGATGAAGAAATTTCATATTTTCTTCTTCAGTAGTTTGTTCTTGTTGCGCTTGAGATCCTTCCCTCTATGGTGCTCTCAATCCCTGTGTAGTATCTATGTTATTCTTTCCTCAGGATTCCTCTCCTAAATTATTATTATTATTATTTTTAATGTTTGTGCTACCCCCAAGGGATCTCTATATTATCCCTTCTCTTGCACCCCTTATGAAGAGTGGTGTCATTTTGTAAAAAACCCCAACTATCTTTGTTGCGATCATTTGTAGGTTATGTGGCATACATTACTTGTCGTATGTCCTGCTAGCTTGACCACGATGGTGTTGATTATTGTTTTAAGATTGAAAAAATTTAAACAAAACAAATCCTCGAATCTCGATAGTGAGACAATGTGTTTGGGAAATTAGATGAAGTTTGTGCTTTTTTATTTTGTATGATTTTTTGTATTTTATGAATATGAAAGGAAATGAGAAAATATTTACATCAATAAATAGAACAAGGATATATACAAAAATTTATAATGTTTATAATTGAAAATAATAAGTAAATGAAAAAGGAAACCAAGGAATTCAAATCAGATTTTAGAAATGGGCAACGAGCTAATCAAAGCTTATGCTAAAGGCCTAAGGTTATGTAGAGCACAGGCTACTAAAAACACAAAGTGAGGTAGCAAACTAATTAGATCTTAGGTGGATGTCGTAAGTCTTGTAGAGCATAATTTGTTGAAGCAATAAAAAGAAATGCTAAAAAAAAATCAGTTTAAATACAAAGAGATACTTAGAAAATTTGATTGGAAAATAAAATGTTGATTTTGTTAAATGGAATAAAGTATAGCCAAAATCATAAAAAGGAAATCTTCTGCAAAAGCTTTTGACCAACCTTATCACAGACTATTGCAATGTAACAATACCATATTCAATAATATAAGAACAAGCAAGAATAAAATGAAATGAAATGCTTCATGCGAGTGAAGATGTGGGAATATTTGTTTCTGTAAATAAATAGTTGTTAGCCCTAGAAAAGATAGTTGGATCTTCAAACAAAAATAAATGAATCAGAAAGATAGAAGATACCTGTTAAATTTTCAAGAATTTCAATGGAGTCACCTAGTTTTTCACCCCTTGGTGATATAAGGGTATCCCTCAACAATTCTCTACCTTGCCTTCATAGATATATCATATTTTAAAGAGTTTCCCCAACAGTTTTGGAAGTTTTCAAGTTTAAAAGATCATATTAGTTATGTCTCTAATCAAGATGATTAGATAATAAGAGGAGACAATTCTAAAGGTTGTTTACAAAGCTATTTTAATTAATATTTTTTAATCTAATAGGTGGGACCCCCTCTTTACCTATTCAGTTAGGCTCTATATTTCTTTGTTTTATTGCATAAGTAAATAAGAATTGTGAGCCATACAATTGGTTCATCTCATAAATCCTCAATTATGTTGATAATCATAAAACATGTCATGACCAAAGAATAACCATAAAGCTTATATGTTTCCAATATAACATATAACCACTTCAAAATATCATCGTGTAAGCCCAAAAACCTTGTACCTCCCAGCTTCCTTGTTACTCCATTAATCATTTATGTTTAGTGTGGTGCTGCAATAATATAAAGTGAACCATATATATAAATGAAACCATAATGTTTCCCATTCAAAAATATGATTCATCATAAATATAACTGTAGCATCAAGTGGCCAAACAAAAGAAGTAACATCAACTCATAAACATGTCAACAATGCTGAAAAATCATGTCAAGTCCTCTATACCAAAAATGTAATGTGTTGTCAATGCTAAGACTAATTCCTATGCTTGTGAAAAGGGGTTGACTCTGTTTGTTGTTCCTCTTATCGTGGATGTGAAGTCACTGAATTTGATGAACCATGGGAAGAATCATAAGATATTTCTTGAGCTTTTTTCCTTTACTCACTGGAAGTAGGTAAGGGAATAACTGGATATTTGGAGGATTGGCTAATAGGACCAGATAATATTCAATAGGTTGTTTAGAAGTTTAATTCATAGAGGGAGCATGTTGAGTAGTAGGTGTAGATGGTTGGGGTGATGTAGTAGGAGTATGTTCTATGCGAGAAGCAACATTTTGAAAATGTGACATATGTGCTTCAAGAGGAGGATTAGGTGGAGAAACAACATGACAACCTTATATTGAACGTAAATGTTGTGCAGAAAAGATAGGTCCCCAAAAATAATTGTTTGGATTAACCAAAGGAGTAGAGATATGCAGAGTGACATGAATAGCCATAGGTGGCTGAGGAAAAGGAGGTTGTAGCGGTGGGGGATGCACCTCGGGTTGGCTTTCAGGTTGTCCCAGTAAGTTCACCAAACTTGTGCACAACAATTGCCTCAATTCTTGAGAATCGACATTGAAATGAATAGAAACCCTTGATATTATTTCCCCTCTTACACCTAACTGTTGATTTCTATTCATTCCTACCCTACCCTTGCCTCTTCCTCTATTTCTATTAAAAAAACTCATGATGCAAATAAATTCCTTATATTACTTGCAAGAAATGAAAGATGTGGCAACAGTCATCAACTTAAGGACAAACTTTGAGTTTACAACACCAAAGAGGAAACATAATTAAATGGTAAAAGGAAAAACAATAATATCTATATATATATATATATATTTATTTATTTATTTATTTATTTATTTTATTTATTTATTTTTCCCTGGAAAAAAATCTTTATTTTTATAGTAAAAATAATAGACCGGCCCCTAGAAAGGGTTTTTTTACAAGTGCTCCTCAAGCTATGTGTTTTCCTTAAAAGAGTAATTCAGATTAACACCCTGTCCTGATCTATTCATTCATGAGAATGTCATCAAAAATTTTCATAGTGTATGTAGAACATTAATATCCCCATAAAAAAAGAGTTATAACCTGCAAATCTCCTCCGAGTTGGAAGAGAGATCCATTATTTTTATTGTGCTCGGAGGAAGCGAGAGAGTCGCTTTAGATAGACCGTCTGCTTCCATATTAAGTTCATGGTAAACATGCCTGAATATGAGCTGTTGGAAAGCTTTCATAAGACTCCAAATGCTTTGAAGGATGGCTTGAAGGTGTGGTGCATGAATCTGCGACTGATTTTGAGCCCAGTTGATTACCAATTTAGAATCTCCAAAACACTGTAATGAGTTAGTATTTCTGCTTTTTTCCACATGAAGAACCACCTAGAGAGAAGCAAGCTCAGCTTTATTATTTGAACCGTGGCTCGGAGCATAAGTAATGTAAAATTTGGAAGCCAGAGAGAGATGGAGAACTGCCCCTGCGCCTGCCAAAAGACGAGATCCTTGACTTGCCCCATCGAAAAACACCCACGGAGAGCCTTTATCGACAATAGGAGGTACCGCTGAACGAATTTTGGTCGACTTGGGCGGGCATTTGTGCTCAAATTCCCACTATACAATCATTTCTGGAGTCAACTCTTCAGGAATGGACTTGCCATTAAAAATGGCCATGTTACGAGCCCACCAAATGAAATAAGAGAATAATGAAGGGAAGGCTGAATAAGAGCTTACCCCGGGCTCCTTCCACCACTGCACCAATCTTGATTCGAAGGAATTCGTCGGGGTCTGGTGAGGAGCAGATATTGCGGACGTGTCTTGCTGCCAAACAGATTATGCATACGAACAAAAGAAAAATAAATGAGCACAATATTTAGCTGCATTAACACAGAGGGAGCATTTGTTTGGGCCTTCCAAACCACGAAGTTGTAAATTGTCCCAAGTTAAGAGACAATTTTTTAGGGATAGCCAGAGAAATAATTTTGATTTTAAAGGGCCAGGAGATTATCACAGTGGGATCTTCCAGAAAGGAGCTTCCTTACCAATCATGGATTCCATCACGGCTTTATAACCTTGCTTATCCGTGTAAGTGCCATTAGTACCGCTCTTAGTCCAGACCAAAGAGTCCTCAGCCTCTTGGTCTAAATGAATAAAATTGCTTACTAGTAATGCAATAAAATAATTCCATTCTGCACCCTGAGAATTTTGAAGTCCCAAATGGGGAGCATCCTTCCAATCGGGAGTACCCCATTCCTATGGAGAAGAAACAACTGTGTTCGCGATTGAATGAATGCGATTATTATTTAGGGTCGAAAGCAGGCCTTGTGACAGATGGTATTTTTCTCCCAACCCTAACCATGGGTCCAGGCCAATGCGCACCTGTTTCCCATTTCCTATACTCCATGTCATCCATTGACCGATGAGGGGGAAAGCTAAGACCATTTCTTTCCATCCAATGGAGGCATTTTTATAGGATTTATTTGGAGATCTGAACCAAGAAACAAGAGTTTTGCTTGGAATGTATTTTTCTCGCATGATTCTACCCCAGAGAGATTCTGGATTTTCAGTCAGTCGCCACAACGATTTAGAAGCTAGAGAAAGGCAAAATGTCGTTAGATTTTTTATCCCCCATCCTCCTAAATCTTTTGGAAGAGCAAGGGTAGACCATTTCACCAGCGGAATCCCCTCATATTTTTTGCTTGCGGTCCAAAGAAAAGAGAAACATATTTTTCAAATTTTGAGGAGAATTCCTTTTGGGATTGATGCAATGGTGGCCCAATACACTGGTATACTTTGAAGGACAGATTTGAGTAAAACCAATTGTCCTCCCCTGGAGAGAAAACGATTATTCCAATGCATGATTCATTTTTCAACCTTCTGAAATAGCCATAACCAGTCTTTGAAAATATATGAGTTTGGCTTAAAAAAAAAGCCCAGATATTTAAAATCACAATCCCATCCACAAGAGGGGAAGGGGAGAGAGAGCTTAATTTGTGATAATATGTGATCCTGTACGCTATTGTGAACCATACACGATTTTTCAATGTTAATCTACATGTCGGTTTCTTTTTAAAGAGGGATATAATATTTTGAAGAGTACAAGAATTCTCAACAGTAGCCTCACAAAAAAGGAGAATATCGTCCACAAAGAGGATGTGGGTGAGGGACTCAACACCTGCTAAGTGAATTCCTTTAAGACCTCTGCTTGCTTTTTCTTGTTTTCATAATCGACTTAAGGCTTCATCAATCAACAGGAACAAAAAGGGAGAGAGTGGACATCCCTGTCTGAGGCCTCTAGAGACACGAAAAAAGGAGGAGGGCGAGCCATTTATTAAGACAACAAATGTAGAATATTGAATACAACCCATAATCCATTCTACTACTTCAATCGCGATGCCAATCTGGATGAGTAAAAGCCCGAGGAAATTCCAATT
This sequence comes from Pinus albicaulis, assembly GCA_034641835.2. Taxonomy (NCBI): domain Eukaryota; kingdom Viridiplantae; phylum Streptophyta; class Pinopsida; order Pinales; family Pinaceae; genus Pinus; species Pinus albicaulis. The sequence continues at coordinate 25,852 of JAXQQM020089882.1, read as the reverse complement.
TACTCTGTCATATGCCTTTGAAAAATCTAGCTTTAAGGCAAAGGATGGCTTTTTGTTGAGATGAATGGTGTGAAGGGTTTCCTAAGCTAAAGAAACAACATCGTGTATTTGTCTCTTGAATAGGAATCCAAACTGTTCTTCCGATATGATGCAACTTAAGATCGGCTTTAAACACTGAGCAATAGTTTTGGAAATTAATTTGTAGATCAGATTGCAACACGAAATAGGATGAAATTCGTCAAAAGCTGTGGGAGAGGATGTTTCGGAATCAGAGTAATGAAAGTCGAGTTTAATGAACTCAGGACTTTACCAGATCTTTGTGATTCCTTTATCACTAAGAGCATATCATCCTTCAAAAAATCAAAGAAACCAAGAAAAAATTCGATCGTTAGACCATCAGGTCCAGGAATTTTTCCTTTTTGGAAGCTTCTAAGGATATGTTCAAGCTCTTTTTCATCCACTTCTCTTGTAAGTGATTCTTTCATTTCATCAGTAATCATACGGGGAAACAAATGTAAAACCTGTAAGATTTCCAAAATGGGGCAACCTTCTGGAGCTGTGAAGACATCTTTAAAATGTTTAACTCTTGCCTTTGCTTTTTCATCAAAGGATTGTACCAAAGCTCCAGAAGGTGAATTTTTTTCAAAAATAGAATTTTTGTTTCTTCTGTGAGCAGAAAATTCATGAAAAAATTTAGTATTATTTTCACCCTCCTTGATCCAAATCGCACGGATTTTTAGGCACCATAATTGTTCTTATTTTTTTATAAGATCATGTCCTTTTAGTTCCAATGATTTTAATGTTTCCAATTTTTTTTCAAACAATATACCTGAAGAATTCTTCTTAAAAATCTCATCTATCTTAGCTTCTGTGTTTTTTAAAGAAATTTGTTTTTTGGCTCTAAAAGCTCCTGCCCAAGCTTTTGTGACTTTCTTTATCTAAGAGATATTTTCGGCCCACATCTGCATGTACATAAGCAATTTAGAGGGAGCCATATGTGTCTAGGTTGAAAACACCAGGGCCTTATAATCTTCTTTCAATAGCCAAGGGGGATTAAATTTCATCGGGGGAGGTGGCTTTGTTTCGGGAACCTCCAGAGATAACACAATGGGCCGATGATCAGAGAGGCCTCCAATCTCAACACGGGCCTTAACTTGGATATGAGAGGTTAATAATGATTCCGAGATTATAAAACGATCCAGCCTCTTTGCTATAGCATCATCATTTCTTCTATTGTTTCACCATGTAGGTTCCATTTTTATGGGTTGGACATCTACTAATCTGTGTGTGTTAAAAAGAGACTGGAGAAAAGGAGCAAGAGGATCATGCCTTGCAGAGGGCCCCCAAGTCTCGTTCAGAGTGAACAGCCTATATGTGTATCAAGTATGGAAGTTTTTATATAGGAGGGGAAACTAACAGAGGAGAGGACAAATATGGAAGGGCTAACAGCAATTATAAGGTCCCCTACCAAACCTAAGGCATCAACCTGAAAAAAGGACCAATATTTTAGCCATTTTGATCAAGATTCTTGAGCCCGCGAATTAGAAAATTTATTTTCTTGGAGGAATAACACATCTGGAGTGACTAAGTGCCACAATATTTTGAGGGCTAGCTGGGAAGGGGCACCCCCAAGATCCCACACATTTAAATAAAGAATGAACATTTGAGGCCCTTTTTAGGGGCGCTCTCTGCTCTAAGATCCCTTTGAATAGTCTTTTGTTTCCTAGAGTGGACGCCCATCGAGGCCTGATTTTGTACTTTGGACAGCGCAAAATTGCGTCCTAGAGTAATTTTAGGAGGTGACGCCATTACAAGGCCCCCTTTGATAGCGTGATCAGGACTAATTCAGGAGGGAGCACGAGAATGTAATTTAGCAGTGTAGGGGTTAGGAGAGGGGCGGGCAGGGGACGAGATAATATCACTTAGGGAAGGAGGAAAATTGGGAGGCGATGAAGGGACGGGCGCAATGGAAGGAGGCGCTTCAACATTAGAGACTTCAGGAGGTGGATTTTGGGAGAGGCAGGGGGACATGACATTACTGCCCACATTGAAATTAACAAGAACATGCTTGAAAAAATTCAAAGGAGTAGCAGGGACTTCAAAGGGATTACCTTTGACTGAAGAAGAGGCAGCCTCTTTTAATTCATGCTGAGAAGCAGGCATATCCTCCAAAGGAGCCGTCATATTGGGAGAAGCAGGGAGGATGTCCCGTTCACTGCCTAATCATTCCTTTTTTCTCTAAACCTTTTTGTAAGATGGTCAAGAATGATCAGGATTTTGGAAATCCTGAGCCAAATGACAAACCTTCCCGCATAAAAAAAAACCAAAGGGGAGTTTCCAATAATCCAATTTCTACATCCATTTGCTTCCATGCATCTCTAGGACAATACCTTCGTAAAGGCCATCCTTGATGTTGAGTTCCACTTGAATATTTTCACATCGCCTGTCATATTTAGTGTCCCAATCTGCTTCAAGGGTGAAAAAAGTTCCAAGATTGTTACCAATTGCCTCAAGGATATCTCGCTACCAAAAAAATTGAGGAAGGCCAGGGAGGATAACCCAAAATTTTTCCAAATGTTGAGGAGTGTGATCAATGTTAAAACTAACATCCCAATTTTGAAGGATTAAGCCTGTCATACCACAATTATAGACCTGACCAGTAAGTTTTAGTTTATCATCCATCGAAACAACTTTAAAGAGGAGCCATCCCTGAGACAGTTGATGAAAACCAGGAGTATAACCAAGAAGTGGCTTCTAGTTTTCTTCCATCCAGATGAGAATTGACTCCTTTGAAGCCATCCTCTCGCAGAAGCGCCCAACCAATGCCTTTTCTAGATAATTTGGGACGTCCGAGATGGAAATATTGATACCCACCACCAATTTTGCATCACCCGATTTGGCCCTGATGCTCTTTTTTCTGCACTGACAAGTAATGGGCAAGGGTCAAGGTCCTTCATAATGCTGGATAGAGGGAAAATTATAAGGAGTGGGCATGGATGAGGCATCATGAGCAAGGGTGGCGGATGGCGCACTTGAGACGTCCTGAGAACATGGCATGGAAAAAATTTCGGTGTTTGTAGCCCTCCGCATGAATTCGAATTGGCCAGGGAGGACATGACCTGTCTCGGGGCTGAAAGAGCAGTCTAGGTCATCATGATCCATGACTTCTGACGTGAGAAGGCCGGAAGAGAAATGATGATAGAGCCAGCGCAAAATGGTAAGACAGGAATTTAAGAAAATAAAGCGGGGATTGAGGTTAGGGATTGAGAAAACAGGGAACCCAGACCTAAGATGAAGAACTATCCACCCAAAGGAAAATAGACGGGAAGGAATTACATGAGTGATCTGAGTAGGATCACCCCACAGGGGTGCAGGCCGCAGAGTCGTAACCGCAGAAGCACAAGCAAATAAGAGCTCCTCCCATCAATATATATATATATATATATATATATATATATATATATATATATGATCAATTTTGGTGGAAACGTAGATTTATTTAAATCATCTCGATTCTCAAAATAAAGAACAAAGAACTGTTATGGAACATGAGCATATTAAAATGATGCACTCGACCAATAATATGTAACAAATAATATTACTAACAATCAATAGGTATGAGCTTGTGAGGGTTGGAAAGAATTGTATTCAAATATCATGAAACATAGGCATAAATAGCAGTAATGAAACTGAAATTGACTAATGAAAGAAAACATACACACGATTTATTCAGAAGGTACATCAGATGACCATGAAAACTTAGACCCATGGTCATACGAAACATAGTAATGTAACATAGATTGTGAAATGTGTCACTATACAAATGAGAAATTGTGTTGTTATGGGAATAGGTTTTACAACTCACACATTAGTGAAAATGGTTTGATATAATTCCTATGCATGGCCCTCGCGTGGGTTGTCTTCAAAAAGCCCTAAGGCCTTAAGATCTCCCTAATGAAGTATGATAAATAAGTTTAAATCCTATTAGGCTTTTTGATAAAAGAATTGCAACAATGAGTGTGACAACGCTTTCAGACTGATACCACAGGGTAATAATTCAATTGTTAAAGCAAGAATAATGGTTTCAAGAACCATAAATGGAATAATTAGAATTTATAAATGAATTACCCAAAAAGAAAACAATAATGACCATGGGATTGCAATTTTTTAAATCACTTAACTAATTAGAAAATGCCAAAATGTGATGACCATGGCCGACATGATTAGGGTATTTCCCTTTTTTATATGCCAAACCATGTAAGCCCAAGGCTTAATATACTCAAGGGATTTATGTCATAATGCATAGGAGGAATGACTACAGAGATTTAAACAAGAAGCTATAATCCATACAATACTTGGCACAATGCCTTTGCAAACTTATAAGACGAACATCATTGCCACCTGAGACTAATTATACATGCGTATCCGCTAACATGCACCGGTAAAGGGAACATGAAATACAAATAAGTTCATATCGTTAATGAAAGAAAACCAATTCAAACATACCTGGCGAGGAAGAACATTCTATAGTGTTGAGATTCAACAAGATGATGAGCTTAGTGAAAATTAAGCACCTTCACTAAGTGGGGCCTGCAGGCTATTTTAGGTGTATGTCTATTTTTAGACATGGTGAACATATTCTATAAGTTTCAAGATGTTATTTGTAGATGGTTAGTCAAATGTGAAAAATAGATGAGATTCTATTTTTAGAATATTGGGCGAAGTCTATTTATAGATCGTCAATCTAATAATAGATGCATGTCGATTATTATTAGCCCTTAATAATAATCCGGCAATAAATATCGAATTATTCTCTTGGAGCAATTTATTTCAGTGAACAGATTTGGAAAATCAGTGGGATGAAGGAATTACACAATTCCTATGGTGGTTGGTGACTCATGCATGGAGGACTCAATTAGAACTGAAGTGGCAAAGTTGTGACAGAGTTAGAAGAGTAGTTATGGGAGTTGTTATTTAGTTTAACTCAGTTAAGTGACTTAAACTCAATTGTGCTAATTGTATTTAGTTCTAACTGAAGATACACTAGTGAGAGTTTAGTGAATTAATTATTTAATTAATTCATAACTAGAGACTCACTTGCAACTGAACAAATACAACAGTTAACTACTTGCATGTCAGTTCCACTGGAGACCCAGTGGAGAGATAGGTGAAAGGGTGAGATGGACTATCTGTTGTGACTATAGTGATGCATTCAATTCATTTGACACACATTGGAGATGCCAATGAGGATTGCACAGTCAAGGCAAGGCCAATTCGAATTCACTCAGAGGTCTTCTTCAATAAGGATTGTGCAATGGAGGCAGGCTGTCAGGAGGCAAGAAATTGGTGCATAGATATGCAAATTTCTCCATGATAGTGTGTAATGATTTTTGATTGTACTAAGAGCTTGATGTACTAAGCTTTGTATGAGATTATTACATGATACATTGATATACATAATATATGATAGTTGAGGTTTTTAGCTTTAAGCTTTCTCGTTAAACAACTGTGTTTATGTGTGATTGATTTGCTTCATATGTGTTTGCAATTGGCGATTGAATTTCTGCAAAGAATTAAGTGGAAGGATTCTGTATTTAACATAATATTAATTTTTTAGATCAGGAGAATCCGGTAATACTATCAGTATTAATAAATTTCTACACATAGAGGGGTTCAATTTATGAGAATGTTCTTTTCTCCTTGTTACTAGGATCCAAAAGCAGAAAAAAAGTTATCATCAACTAGATATTGTTTTCATAGTGAAAAATATTGTGAATTGGAGAGAATGAAACCATTTGAGAGTTTTCAAACGACCAAGAACCAAAGTGCATGACTCGAGGTAATGGAAAGTTAGTGTTGGAGTAAAGAGCAGGTCAACTCATTAATGAGCTCGGACCTCAATGTTATGTCAAATGTGGCACCTTCATATGATACAATAGACACATACTAACAAGGAAAGACACCATGCAAGGGTATATGATACATAGAGTATGACTCAAAAAATCAACCACGATCCAAACCAATCAAAATATGAAGAGAATTCTACGTAGATAACCAATATAACATTATCATATTAATAATTGGGCGAATTTTGAGGTAAAAAATGGGCTTCCTAAGGAAATTATAAAATTGTGGAAATAATAAAAAAATATTATATTACATCGTCAAATTTTAGAGGGAAAAAAGAAAAAACTATTTTCAACTTATCTCCTTATGGGTTTACTCAAATTTCGAGTGGCTACACTCGTTGGATGCAAAATTTTATTTCTCATGCAAGGAGTACCCATGTTGCATAATTTTGATGGACCTTGCTACATGAAAAATGAGAAATACATGAAATACGTTATTGCAATCACGATTTTTCATGTATTTCTCATTTTTCGATAGCAGGGTCTATCAAAAGTATGCAACATGGTTACTCCTTGGATGAGGAATTAATTTTTTCATCCAACGAGTACTCTGCTCAAAATTTGAGTAAAACCTTAGGGAGATAAGTTGAAAAAATAGCTTTATTATTTTATTATTTTTTAATCTTTTTACTTTTTTACTCCAAAAATGGTGAATCATCCCCATGGTTGAGATCATCATCTTGAATCCTATTGATTCTTATAAGCTTATTTTGGTTGTACATTTTTCTTAGGAGGCCCATTTTAGACCTCAAAATTTCTCTAATGGTCCCATATTACAAAAACACAGTCACCAAGATTAATAAATATGGTTAATCGAAAAGCAAGTCAAATCTCATGGAAATCTCATATTATTCAATAACTCTACCATAATCATACCATATATAATTTCAAATTAAATAATGTCAAATTTTCTGGCATGATCCCCAACATTCACGGTGACAACCCAACCATTTGAATTTGGAGATTAAATTTTATGCACGAAATCATATTAGGACTGCATTTTAATCTTAAAATGTGTGTATGACGTATAACAAACATCAAATCTTTGAAACGATGTCATATATGTATATATGTGCCTCAAACCAAGCTTATGTAAACAACATACTCCAAGTTGAATGGTTGTACTATATGTGCACTATATCCATCCATAACCAATCAACAAAAATACATTTTCATACTCATTAGGGTGGCACCAAAAATAACCATTGTGATATATGTATAAAAAATTAATACCTTCTGATCTTGGCCAAGAGGCCTTTGATATTGAAAACATAGCTTATACCTTCAACATTTTCAACACCATATGTATATATTAGTGTCATATGTTGCTCCAAATATATATATATTTCCTTTGAATAATCCATGTATCTTGAGAACCATATGATTTTCCATTCCAATAGTGTATGACTTTATGGCATTGTAATATTGGTTGGGTCTTGACAACCATATGATGATAAGTCTTGAATTATTGCCCATAAATTTTCTCTTAAAAATGGTCCCACCTACTAGGTCTTTTTTTTTATAATTTGATTTAATAAATGGTATTAGTTATGGGAGAATTTGTATTAGTGATAGACATTCGCAATGGTTTGTGGGCTTTGACTAGTGTTAACCAACGTCAACATTGGCGACTCCACAGGGAGGCTTATTGAAGGCAAGTCAGGACTCAGAATTTTTAGTTAATGTTGACATAATTTCACTATTAGAGAGTAGGTTGTAGGTTGTTATTGGGAGTGGGAAGAAAAGGATGTAAGAGGCAGGATGTTTGTAGGCATGCCTTCTACTGAATTATTTATTTAACTGATAAAGTTTGAACAATACTAAAATGACTCATTTGGGAGTGAGGGATCATAGGTACCTCGCTTCTTACAAAATCATTATTTCAGAAGAAAAAATATATCATCCAATAATTCATAGAAAAATGATACCATAAAAAATCATACTTAACAAAGGATTTATTGTTGTCTATAAACCTTAAAGGTTGTGTAAAATCAGTAGTAGGAAGAGTAGCAAGATACAACATTGTCAAAGAAAGAAAGAAGAAACAAAGATAACTAAAATGTCAAGAAAATGAAAAATATTTCAAGGAAAATAAAATAGAGCAGTATTCAAAACAACAAGAAAAATATAAGAAAGTATGTACAAATTTTGAAAGATGAGATGATGATTTTTTCAGGTGGCTGTTTCCAGAAATGGATTTAGATGAGAGCCATTAGTGGTGTATGGTAGAATCTGATCATCATGATCATTAAGGAGGTAAGTGTTTGGCCCGACAATAATTGAGATCCTGAAAGGTACGATCCACAACTTCTAAAACTTATGATGTTTTCCCTTATCTGCATGGGTTGCATCCCATAAAAGGAACTTTTGATCAATAAAAAATTTTACATTCTTAGATTTATTATCAAAATAATTCTTAAGAGTCTTCATTTGGCATTGTATATTTTCTAGGGAATGATTTTTCTTCTCCTCTAAAACTAGTAGAGCTAGAACTCTTTAAGGAATGTTCTTTGAAGGGAGCTCTTCAGTTTGTACGGTTAAGCAGAGAGATAATAATTCTAAATCTACAAGCAGAATTGATTCCTATCCATACAAAAGATGAAAGGGGGAAGCTCTTGTGTTGGACTTAACAATGGTGTGGTATACCCACAATGCAAATTTCAATAGTGTGTGTGTCAAATTCAAGGTTTATTATTGATTAGCTTCTTCAAGATTTTGATAAGATTCTTATTGGTAGACTCTGCTAGGCCATTAACATGTGGGTAATATGTTGAAGAAGTGGAATCTTTAACATTGTAATGATTTCAAAATTGAGTGAAATGGGCATATATAAATTCAAGTCCATTATCTAAAATTAATTCGAGAGGTAGCCCAAAACGCAAGAAAATTTTGTTTTCTAAAAATTCAATTACCTATTCATCGCATGTGTTCTTTAGAGGGACAATTTCTAGCCACTTGGTGAAATAAATAGTGGCAATTAATATGAAAATATTACCCGTGGATGAAGGAGGATTAATGGGTCCAATGAAATCTAAACCCCATTTAACGAATGGAAATTCATGAATTACAAGACAAAGGGGAATAGCATGGAATTTATCTCTTCCAATTGCTTGTTTACGGTCCTTACAACTTTTCACGTACTTATAGTTAGCGAAAATGGTGGGCCAATCAAAACTAGACCTTAGAATCTTGTGACTAGTGGCCTTAGCTACAAAGTGACATCCTATATGAAATCCTCCTAGAGTAGAACCATGAGAGGTTGATAACAGTTTAGCAACTGACTTATCATCAACACAACTTAACAATAAATCATCATAAGATTTGTGGTACAATATAGTATTCATAATCAAATATTTGGAAGAATTCAATCGTAAAAATTTACTTTTAAATTTATCTAGGTACTCAAGGCATTTCTAATTTTGAAGATAAAAAATTAAATCATTGTACCACGAATGATCTTCCACGTCAATAAATTGTTCATTAACCAAAAACAGGGTAGACGGAGACTCATCATCGTCATTTGAAACACTTATCTCTAGATGTTGGGCTAAATGTAATGCCAAGTCGCGTCCCTTTATATTTTTGGAAGTCGTAGTAGTCAAATCGTATTATTGTATCTTGGCAGGCTAGTCTGCGAGTTTCCTTGAAAGCGAAGTTTGTGATGACAAAAAATTAACAGTAGGTAAAGGGACTTTAACCTCTGTATGTTTTCCAAGAATATAGTGCCTAAATTTCTCGATTGTTGTAACCAAAGCAAAAGCATGTTTTTTAATTAGAGAGTACTTGAATTCTTCATCAGATAAAATCTAGATCATAAAAGCAATCATATGTTCTTTCCCTTGATCAATTTTTTGCATAAAATTTCAGAGGTATCCTCCTCAGTTACATTAGTATAGATAATGAAATATTTTTCGAAGACAGGTTTGGATAAAATAGGGGCATATGTGATTGCCTCCTTAATGTTGGTAAAATATTGTTGAGCAGAATCATTCCACTTAAACTCATGATATTTCTTAGTTATATTATGGATATGTTTAAAAATACTAGCAAAATATTTTTTGAAACTTCCGTACAAAGTTAATCTTACCCATCAAATATTGAATCTCTTTTTTGGAATTTCAAGGTGGAATATTCTTAATTGCAACGATTCAGTATGGATAAATGCTAATGCCTACTTCTAAGACAATATGTCCTAATATTTTATCAATTGTAAGACCGAATACATATTTCTTAGGATTGATATAAATCTCAAATCATCTACATCATAGGAGGACGCGTCTAGGCTGATCAAAGAGATCATTTTAGCATTTAAAATAAACAACCATATCATTGAGATAGATCTGAATGATCTTCCCGATGAGGTCATCAAATACCAATTTCATAGCTCTCTTAAAGGTTGCACCTACATCTATTAGTCTGAAAGGCATGCGTTCATAAGCAAAGGTACCCTAACGAGTATTGAAGATGGTTTTAAATCTATCAACTTTATTTAGGTGAATCTGGTTATAACTAGAGAAGTTGTCTAAAAGAGACATCATCTGATATCCTGCAACCTGTTGTAAGATTTGATCCATGTTAGGTAAGGGAAAATTATCCTTTAAACTAGCATTTTTCAAAGATCAATAATCAACGTAGAGATGAATATCCTCATTTTCTTCGTAATCGGGACCAAATTGGCTAACCATTTTGAATACTTTACAAGGAAGATAATGTAAGCATTTAGAAAATTTCCTATTTCTTTAAGGATGGTGGCTTCAAGAGCAGGGTTAACATGTTTTTGTCTTTGTCTTATAGGCTTCGCATCTAGTTTAACTTGAATAGCATGTTGTATAATACCATGATAAAAACCACGAAGATCCTTGCATGACCATGGGAAGAAATATGAGAATTCCTTGAAAAGGGAAACATAATTTTATTTTTCTTTGGATCTGAACATTGGGCTCCAATTTGTAGTATCTTGGGATAATAATGGATGCCAATTTTAATTGGAATGGTTTCGCCAATTTTTCTCATTGAGTACTTTATATGATTATTTTTTTATGTAGGAACATGAGAAAATAAAATTTCTAGAGGAGAGAGGCCTAACGGATACTTGTTGGTTTTTAAAGAAATAATTTGATTATTGTCATCCAATTTATTGTGAAGGAAAGCACATATTCTCTCACAATATTGGAATAATTTCAAGTATTCTTCGTTGTTTTGGGATGAGGCCTATATAAGGATTGAAAAATGCAATCAAGCCTATCAGGGAGGGTTTTCCGAGAGATACTCAAAGCATAAGAAGCTAGTCGATCAACCAAAGAATTCATTTCTTTATGAATGTGTGTGATGTTAAGAGCATCTGATAGACATATTTTCCCAGAATGATTGAGTATAGTGTTTAATAATATTGTTATTAAGAGAGTATATTTTCTTTACAAGGTTGAAAACAAGTTAAAAGTCACCATAAGCAGTTAGGACTCTACATCCTAAAGCAAGATCCTTCTAAATCCCAAGAAGGAGGGATTAAAATTAAGTGACATTGTTAGTGCAATGAAATAAAATTTTGTAGGCATATTGGTATAATTTTCCCTGAGCTAAATATAAAAGTATACATGCACCATTACCTTCACAGGATGAAGCACCATCTATAAAAAGAGAGTAGACACCCATCTCTTGTTCAACATAATTAACATGTGGTTGTGGTAAACCGTCGATAAAGGGAGAGATACAACCTTCCCTGTATACAATGATGTTTTTAGAATTTTTGGGGATGGTCATATGTGTCCCATCTAGCGATAGATATCCATCAATTAAGATTATACAATATCTACCTAATATGATAGAATAATTTGAGAGTGGAATATCCATGACCTCTATGTTACACGTAGTCATGATTTACAGATGGGCACAAACAACTAAAGTAACATATTTGATAATACCAATAGATTATTGCAAGGATTTGTTGAATCCTATTATCTTCATGTTGTCGTTGCTACAACACCCTCCAAAATTTTGGTATACACTCAATTTCAAAGCCTTCCTTGGTCTTGTACATTGTCGTTGCAAACAGTGAAACTCATTCCATGTGTTTTCTTGAAGTGCTTCGTTCCCTTTCGCAATGAAGGCAAAATGTTGTCTTTTCACATATTAGTTGTCACACAATGTGTATAAGATTCTTTTGGTGGTTTCAAGGGTTACCTTTGTGAAAATTAGTTGAACTAACCATGTAAACATTTGTCGCACTCATTTCCAAAGTTTTAAGCATTGTTGCACAAGTGTCATCACGGTCGTCGCAAAGTGTATCTTTAGTGTCACACTTGTCGTAAGTTGTTGTAAAGTTGTCACAATGAAGGAAGTTTATTTTTCTTGTGTTTTGGATGATCTATGTTGTTGTGTCCTTAAGTATTCTAAGTGTGTGGTCACAGTCGAAGTCTTATCACTGTTCACATTAGCCTCATCCCACACTTAGTCAATTTTAGAAAAAAATTCGACTAAGCAACTTAACCTCATCTAGACTTCCTAAACTTCGCATTGTGCAGTATCAACACTCTAGCTATGAAATTTCCTCTTGAAACTGTGCAATGTGCAGTTCCTACCTCCCAAGACTATTACATTGCCTAGTTCCAGTGCTCAAGCCCAAACCTTGGCCTTTATAATTGTGTAATCCATCTCCCCAGCCTAGCCTCAACTGTGCATAGTGAAATATCTAGCCTCAATATCAAATGTTGAGCTCCTAAGTTGCACAATTTCACAATGGCCCAACCTCCTTTGCCTCTCAAAACTGCAAAATTGGTTTAACATCTCCTCATCCTGTCACTATGAGATCTTAGATTGCACAGTTTTCCTCCTTAGCCTGGACTGCGCATTGCCCTATATAAAGGCTCAAGCTTCACCCTTGACTACTTGAGTTGCATAATCACGCAATCACTGAGCCTCTCTCCCAACCTGTTACCTAGTTCCATCTCAGTCAATGGATCAACATGCATTATCTTAGACTAGGGGTTTATCGGACTCATGGCGTCTCGTCAAGAGTGAATTACAGATGCAGGTACCTTATCATGCCATGGAAAGATGATGAAGAAGGGAAACATTTTGAAATACATATTTTTAGTTGATTATGCAATTTTATCAACTGAGAGAAAGCAAGGGGACACTAGTTTGCGACCACAACTCAAGACTTGAGATCATTAAATATTGCCTACCACTAAGCCATATGGAGGTGGATAGAAGATAATTATCAAGTAGAAAAATAGCAAGGAGCAACAAGAGTGGCTTGAAATTTATACATCATCAAGTAGTCCATGTCAGCAGTGTCATGTCATGAATTGTCCAATGCCACCATTATTGTGGATTATGTAAATTATCATTCAAAAATGTATTGTAAAGTGAAATTCCAAAGGACATATACATAATATGAAGATTCATGTAAATTTTAAAGGTAATAGGAAGTCAAACAGTCATAAGGGAATTCAAAGAGTGACAGAGAAGGTGAAGCATCACCCCATCAATGGTTATATCTACACCCTCATTGTATGAGCAAATGAATTTTCACCTTGGCTCCTCCTGCAAGGCATGAGAGAGATAAGATAGTAATTTTGAGGAGCTAGGAGTGGCTCCAATGCTACACTACTGGAGCTAGTGGTGTTCATTGTATACATGTGTCTTAGAACTTTTACTTAATAACAAAAACCTCATGGCCAACACGTTCTTTGTGCATGGATTATGAACATTTGTAAGACTATTGTGGATGTTTGTAGTTCATGTTTTCTTTCATTTATGCTAAATTAGTTGAAATATTTCAATTATTATAGTACTTATCTTATTTAAAATGTGTTTTAATGGTTGTTATCGTTGTCCCATCCTCATGGACTATTCCGCAGGACACTAGACACATCTTTCTCATTGATTGGTTGTAATGATTGTTATATCTTTTATGGACTATTTTGTTGGATGTTAGGCGAATCCTTATTGGTTATGTGTGTCTCTACTAGGGTGGTATTGTTACCTCTCTCTTATAGGCTCACTTTACTCTTTCTGTCTGCAATAGAAGAACCTTGACACACCTACAACCGAACATTCATCATGCACACCTTCTTTATTTTCTAAGGCAAAATTTCACTCCTCTCTCTTGCTAACAGTTAGAGCCAAGGAAAATATTTAGGAATTTGGCAATCGGTCCATATCCCGAATCGGGATACTATCCTAAATGGTGTGAGGTCTGATTGGGACCACATATCAGGAAGATCCCTTGAATGTTGGCAGGTCCAGTACCATCAACATTTTTGGTGCTAGAAGGAGGGAAGTTATATTTTTATGGGTGATAACCTCACCCACCCTAACCTTACATATTTTGGTCAAGGCAGTAACATTAGCAACAACTCCCCTACTCACATTCCTAAATTTGGTGAATCTTCTTAGCCCAAGCTTGTACAAACTTTTGAAATCTATTAAGATCAGATCTAGGCCATTTGTCCTATAACCTGTATGTTTTCAAAATATATTGGATTGATTCCGGGAGTACACAATATTCCTTATTTTCCGAAGAAGAACCCAACCACCCCTACCGGGATAGTGGTTTCTACGATTGAAGATTTGGTTTTCGCCACCCTTGAATAATTAGCATACTTTGCGAAAAATGAAGAGAATTCGGAAATAACTCAATCTTACAACGTTGGTGACAAAGATACCATTTACTCTCAGACGATACTTTCTGCAGGTCAGGCGGTGAAGAAGAAGAAGAAAAATAAGAAGGACCATCAGATTCTGACAAAGATGAGAAGGACAACTACGAAGATATGGTGGACCAAGATCTAGATTAGATGTATCAGGGCCCACTTGCGCTACCAGGTGTTCTACACAAAATTCCAAGGCACCCGTAAAATATATTAACGAAGTATCACCCTGAAAAGGTAGTGAAAGTGAAAGACCATTTAGACAACTTCTAACTACATCTGCAAATGCTAGAGGTACATTATGATGATGTTGCATGCAGAATTTTTCTGCACACCTTAGATGGCAGAGAATTTTTATGCTATCATAGTCTTCCTATGAATTCCATCCAGAACTGGAAGGGTTTTAAGAAGCTTTTTCTTGAAAAATTCGTTGATCACAAACCCCCCCACCATGTTGTTAAAAGTGTTGGGAAATGTAAAAATGGAGCACAAAGAAAAGGTGAAAGATTTAAATAAGATTTTTAATCATATTTAGAATATTTTTAAGAAAAATAAAAATCCTCATGACTCCATCACCATCGATTATTACACATACTCCTTACCAACAAGCATTGTGCAGTTCATGAAAAGAATGACGAAAGAAACTCTTGTTGAAGACTATAAAGAAGAAATCATGTTTGAAAATGAATTGCATGCGATTAGGGTCATCGTAGATGATGAACCAGATAAATACTCCAAAGACACAGGAAAAATCTCTTAGGCCTCCATAATCAAGCCCAAGGAGAAGGAAGTTGTTGATCTTAAGAGATTGACTCACGCCATCAAGTCTTTATCCAACGAGTTGGTAGAATTGAAATAAAGGTTAAGCGATACCATCATGAGTAGCAAGCCACCAAGTTTAAACATCCTGACAAGGGCTACCAAATCTGACAACAACAAAAATAAGTTGGCCAAGTCTACGAAAAGCTCGAACGTTGTGTTGAATGTTGAGAGTATGGGCATGGATCAATATTTCTCATTCCATCTAGAATACCATTCATAAAAAACATGCCCACAATGGAACCACAAAATGAACGCTCTTCATGAACATTTTATGTATGTAGTACTTGCAGATGAGAAAGTTGAGCTGGCGGAATAGAAGGAAAAGGATGTTGTAGCCAAAGAAACTACAAATGTTGGACACACAGTGAATACACTTAGTTGTGTTTTCGCAACCAAGAAGAAGAGTGCCAAAGAACAACCACTAAGCAAGGCTCCGATCCAACAACAAAAAAATCGATACAAGTTAAGAAGTCAATGGTCGGTATCCAAGCTAGATTTGACAAGAAAGAAGTTGAAAGAGCACTTGCTGAGAAATCTACATCGCCCGTTAACTCAGCTCAAACCGCTCAGAATAAGTATGGAAATGCAGATATAATAAAAATTGCTTCCATAAGTAGTAAAAGCAAGTCCATCACTCTAGAAGTCATGAACCAAGTTACTCCTCCATACACTTCGGCAATATCTCCCGAACTGGATTACAACATAGTTGAATAGATGAAGAAATATCACACGAATATTTCACTCTTCGAACTAATAAATATTGTGATCTAGTAGGAAATTCTTGTCTACACACTCAAATAGTCTGCCTCAGGTAATGGTGCTTCTTCACAGAATGGATCTGGTAAGTCCTTTGGCTCCCTCGAATCTTTACTTAATACTTTAATTCTAGATGCAAACACACTTTGCCCTTCGTTTCTCTTAATGTTTGAAATATTTAACTACAATGTGCACAATTTCTTTGTTGATTCTGGTGCATATGTAAACATAATGTCTTTATCTATAGCAATTAAAATCAATGTGAAATGTGATAAAATAGATGCTCAAATAATTCAGTTGGACAACACCCTTGTCCATGTGATTGGTGAACTTTCAAACGTGCTTATTCTCTTATCATCCGAACATTGAATTCGCAAACGTATAAACATAGTGATTGTGGACATTCTGGAAGAATATGGTGTATTATTGATCAGGGACTGGTCCAACAAGTTATAGGGATATTTTTCTATGGACTCGTCACATTTATGGCTTTCGTACAAGGGTAGAAATAATCAGATTCAGGTGAACTCAGAGCAGTGTATGAAACACATTGTTACTCCCTTCGAAGGAAAAAATGAGCTAGTTTCTTTATCATATATTATCTTTGAGAATTTATTCTTGGAAACTAATTTAGGGTGCTATCTTTCTTAGCCATCCCTAGTCCCACCTGACAAATAGTTTGAACTCCTTCCTAGTCGAGCTGATGAAAATTAAATTTGTACAGTTAGTAGTAGTGGTAATAGTAGTACTAGTGTGAAACATATTCCTTGTACATATGATGTTTGGAAATTTTACTTTGATGGTTCCAAAATAAAGGAGGGATCTAGAGTTGGTTGTGTTTTAGTAGACTTGCGACAAAGAAAACATATGATCTCCAGGTGCTTCAAATTTGAGTGCACAAACAACACCAAAGAATATGAGGAACTCGTCTTGGGTTTGCAAAGAGCCATTGACCTCATTGTTGAAGTCCTTAAAGTAGTAGGTGACTCAAAAATAATTGTATGACACATAAATGATACCATACAATGTGTGTCACCTCATATAAAAATCTACCAACAAGAGGTATGGCGTTTGATTTCGCATTTCCAAGATTTCAATATTATTTTTTTTCCTAGAATACGCAACACAGCTGCGGATGCATTATCAAATGCCGCTACTATGTTATCATTGCTTAGGGATGGTTTTTATGTAGAAATTATTTATAAGCCATCCGTCCCTGACAATATCACTAACTTACATGTTTTCAATGATGACCAACATATACTGCACTTTATGGAAAAAGTTGATGTATTTAAGGATGTAGCTATCGATGAAGACGAGCACGAGAAAGAATTACAGGATGCATATTGTGCAAATAGGAGAACCCCATGCCAATTTTTTTTTATCATTAGAAAATATGTATGACTTGCATAACCTCTTATGAGGGCCAGTCAATGCGAAAACCCACAGTTCAACGTTGTCGCACCAAAAAAATAAATCTTGGGAGAGAAAAGGATCTAAAGTTTGTCAATATTGGTACTTGTTTCACACTACAGGAGCGATAATATTTCACTTTCTTATTCAATCAGTATTGATATGCATTCGCATGGACATACGATGAGCTTAAAAATTATGACACACAAATAATACAGCATGTGATTCCAATCGAAAAAGGGGCCAAGCCTTTCCGACAAAAGTTGTGGGAGGTAAATTCGACACTTGAGCCTCTGATTTAAAAGGATTTGATGAAACTGTTGGATGCTTGGATCATATACAAAGTGTGATATTCAACTTGGGTATCAAATTTGGTCCTAGTTAGAAATAAATCCAGGGAAATCCGCTTGTGTGTTTATTTACCCAACTTGAACCGCGCCTCAGACAAAGATAATTTCCCCTTGTCGTCTATAGAACATATAGTGCCAATAGTACCAGGGTCAACGTTGTTTTCTTTCATTGGATGGATATTCTAGTTACAGACAGGTTCTTGTCTCAGAGCCTAGCAGACCAAAGACTAATTTCTACACGAAGTGGGGTACGTTCACATTTAAAATAATTCCATTTGGGTTGGTCAATGTTGGTGCAACGTTTCAATGCGCCATGGACATCACATTTTACACACTGATCGGAAAAAATGTAGTGGTGTATCTTGATGATGTCACGATGTTTTCCAAAAGGAGGTCTGACCACGTACGCCACCTAAAGAAAATTTTCGAGCGATGTCGCAAATATGGGATATCCCTTAATACCAAGATTTTTGCAGTGTCCGAGGGTAATATCTTGGGCCATATTTTTCCGAAAGTGGGATTAAAGTAGACCTAGAGAGGGTCAAAGAAATTAAGAAGTTTTTGTTCCCTGTGAACAAGAAAGCTATGCAGTCCTTCCTGGGTAAAATTGACTTTCTCTGCAATTTCATCTCCAATTATGCTCAGATTGTGAAGCCAATACATGAGATGGTAAACAAGAATATGATATAAAAATTGGATAAAAGGGAAAAGGACATGTTCTCCCGTATTAAGAAAGCTATTGCAGAAGCACCTACTTTGTACAACCCATATTTTAGAAAATATTTTATGCTCTACACTTTCACTTTTGACACTTCTCTCATCATTTTGCTTATGGAAAAGAATGATGAACATAATCAGTGACCAATATATTTCATGAGTGCCAACCTTCATGGACCTGAACTAAACTACCCTGCCATCTACAAACAAGCTTATGCAGTATATAGGGTGGTGAAGCAATTCCGACCCTATCTCCTTAAACTCATTGCGTCATCTTTGTTCCACACCCAGAAGTCATATAATTGTTCGTTCAACAAGAGCTGGGTGAGATAAGAGTGAACTGGATGATTGGTTTAAAAGAGTATGAGTTAGAGTACAATCCAGTTCACACAATCAAGGGCCACGTTCTATGTCGGCTAGCAGAAGAAGCAATAGATGCAAAAGAATAAGATCCTTCTGGATGGGAACAGGATATCGAAATGTATAATGATGAGCGATATTCCCCCACTACCATCGAAATATCTTGGTACGTATATGTGTGCCAATACCTTGAGAATGAAACTGTGCCCTCCCGCTTATCTACATGGGAGAATAGGGAACTTATAATTAAAGAATTATATTATCAATTGGCGCATGGGGTTATTTTTAGAAAGAACCATAATGGACTATTGCTCAGGTGCCTAGAATTCCATGATCCAAAGAAAGTATTATGTGATCTCCATGAAAAATCAGTTAGGGGACACTTCACGAGTAACACAACTGCGCATAAAGTTATGCGGGCTAGTTTCTATTGGCCTACATTATTCAAAGATTCTCATGCCTACACCCACAAGTATCCATTTTTTCAAAAGTGTGTCGGCTAAAACAAGAAGTCATCCGCCCCATTGTAGCCTATCATAGTGGAAGAACCATTTGAAAAATGGGGCTTAGATTTCATTTGTGAAATATTTATGCATTCTTCAAAGCAACATCACTGCATCCTCATTGCTAAAAACTACTTTACGCGGTGTACACAAGTAGTTCCACTTAAATAGGTGAATGAATTCCGAATTCACTTGTTTTCGATAATGTAACATATTTTTCATCATTAAAATTATATGACCTAACATCTAATTCCATACCCTACAATTTTCACAAGAATCTTGGGGCAAGCCATGTTTATTAGTTCAACGTAGGATAAACACTCTTCATAAGCTGCAGGAAGAAAGGCTGAAAGAAAATGAAAAAATTTCCCTTCACCAGATTCGTATCAAGAGGTGGGTTGACAAGAAGGTTGAAGGGGATAATAACTTTGGTGTGGGTGACTTAGTCTTGAATTGGGAAAAATCCCACAAGGACAAAGGAAAACACACCAATTTTCAATCCCTGTGAATTTGATCGTTCACCATTCACGAAAAGCTTGTCCAACACACATATCATCTACAATCACTAGAAAGGAAGATTGACTCTCTGCATTCTTGATTCTTTGTGTGGTTGAATGGAAAAGAATATTGTGACACCTCAACATTTGGAAAATCATTGGTCTGTCTTCCTTGTGTTGGTTACCTATTTGGGTTGATGAAGCTCCAACAGAAAATACAATCCATCTGTGAGGAGAGATTTGGTCAAACCATGAACTTGTGTCTATTCAAAAAACCTTATTCTTGCACTCGGTTCTTTATGTTTTGGTGTTTTCACACTTATCCAACTAGTAGAAGAGGAGAAGGGGGGGAATATAGACAAGAAAATCTAAATCAGAGGTATCCATATGCTTCTCTAAAGGAACAACATCTCGTGCTCTCAATAAGTTAGGATCCCTCTTATGCCCATAAAATGAATAAGTGCCAATGCACAGTCCTACGAAAATAAATAAATATAGGTGAAAGAAGAGAAAGGCTTCATGCGCAGAAAGGTGAAGCAAGAAAATCTGTCAGGGTACTGACCATGCTCATTGGCAGCGAAGAAATTTTTGAGTTCCTGTAGTGACTCCACTGGGGTACTGTCTAGGTCTACTAGCAATGAAGAAACACCAAAGATGAAAAATAATGCTCTGAAAATCTAAAACTCTTGAACTTCACTACACTTTCCAATTTTAAAAATTGTGATATTGTTGAACCTTATGTTTTGTTACACTGAGAAAGTATTAATGGGACCATGTTTATTCACGAGCTAAGTGGGGAGACCAAATAATCTACACGATGAATCAATACTCCCTGAAGAACCAAGACCCTGCACAAAAGAGTTAACCAAGGAAGAGAAGATAGAATTCTACCAGTGTGTTGCCAAGTGTTGTCATTGCTACACCACCCTCCAAAATTTTGGCATAATCTCAAATGATGAGCCTTCCTTGGTCTTGTACAATTTCTTCACAAACATTGAAACTCATTTCATGTGTTTTCTTGAAGTGTCTCGATCCTCTTTGCAAGAAAGGAAAAATGTCATCTTTTCACATGTTAGTTATTGCACAAGGTGTATAATATTGTTTTGGTGGTTTCAAGGGGTTACCTTTGTGAAAATTATTTGATCTAACCATGTAAACATCGTTCGCACTCATTTCCAATGTTTTAAGCATTGTTGCACAAGTGTCGTCACATTCATAACAAAGTGTATATTTAATGTCACACTTGTCCTAAGTTGTCATAAAGTTGTCACACTCAGGGAATTTTGTTTTTCTTGTGTCCTGGATGATCTATGTAGTTGTTTCATCAAGTATTCTAAGTGTGTGATCACATTCAAAGTCTTATCATTGTTCACATTAGCCTCACTGATCCCGCACCTAGTCAATTTATGAAAAAATTTCAACCAAGCAACTTAGCTTCATATGACATTCCTGAACTACGCATTGTGCAGTCTCATCCCTCTAGCTATTTCCTTTCCTCTTGACACTACACAATGCACAGTTCTTGCCTCCCATGACTACTGCATTGCGTAGTTCCAGTGCTCAAGCCCGGACCTTGGCCTCTATAATTTCACAATCCATCTCCCCAGCCTAACCTCAACTGCGCATTGCATAATCTCTAGCCTCAAGCTCAACCCTTAATCTCCTGAGATGAACAATTGTGCAATGGAACAACCTATTGTTCCTCTAGGAACCATGCAATAGGTTGAACTAGTGCCTATCCCCTCATCCTATCACACTAAGCTCCGAAATTGTGAAGTTTTCCTCCTCAATACAACCTTCACTACACATTGGGAAGTCTCAAGGCTCAAGCTTCACCCCTAACTTACTGAGTAATGCAATTGCAAGTCACTGAGCCTCTCTCCCAACCTGTCACCTAGTTTCGGCTCAATCATTGGATCAACATGAATTATATTGAACTAGGGGTTTACCGGACTGATTTCATCTCATCATGAGTGAATTGTAGATGCAGGTACCTTATCATGCCACGCAAGATGATGAATAAGGAGATCAAGAAGGGAAACATGCTAAAAGACATATTTGTAGTAGATTATGCAAATTGATACACTAATAGAAAGCAATGGGACACCATTTTTCGACCAAAACTCAAGACTTTATATCATTGAAGACTACCTACCACTAAGCCATACAAAGGTGGATAGAAGAGCATTCTCAAGCAGACACATATCAAGGAGCAGCAAGAGTGGCTTAGCATTGCCACATCATCAAGTAGTCCATGTCAACAATGTCATGTCATGAGTTGTCACATGCCACCATTATTGTGGATTATGTAAATTATCATTCGAAAATGTACTGTAAAGTGAAATTCCAAAGGACATGTAAAAAATATGAAGATTCATGTAAAGTTGAAAGGCCATAGGAAGTAAAATAATCATGAGGGAATTAAATTATTCACAAGGAAGGTGAAGCATCACCCCTTCATTGATTATATATAAATCCTCATTGTATGAGAAAAGGACTTTTCAACTTGGCTCCTCCCACAAGGAATTAGAGAGACAAGCTAGTTATTTTGAGGAGAAAGGAGTGGCTCCAAGGCTCCTCTACTAGAGCTAGTGGTGTTCATTGTATACATGTGCCTTGGAAATTTTACTTAATAATATAAGCCTCATGGACAACACATTATTCATGCATGGATTATGAATATTTGTAGGACAATTTTGTGGATGTTTGCAGTTCATGTTTTCTTTCATCTGTGCTAAAGTAGTTGAACTATTTCGATTATTTTAGTACTTATATTATTGAAAATGTGTTGTAATGGTTGTTATCGATGTCCCATCCTCGTGGAATAATCTATAGGACACTAGACATATCTTTCTCATTTTTTGGTTGTAATGACCATCACATCTTTTGTGAAATATTCCGCTGGATGTCAGACGGATCCTTCTTGTTTGTGTGTATATTTACTAGGGTGGTACTATTACCACTCTCTTAGAGGATCACTTTACTCTTTCACTCCGTAGTAGAAGAACCTTGACACACCTACACCCAAAAACTCATCAGGCACACCATATTTCTTTTTTAAGGAACAATTGCACTCCTCTCTCTTGTTGACAATTAGAGCCAAGGAAAATATTTAAGAATTTGGAAACCATGCCATATTCTAGATGGGGATCCTATCCTAAATGGTGCGAAGTCTAATTGGGACCGCACATCGAGGATACCCCTTGAATTTTGGTGTGTCTAGCACCATCAAAAATTCATAGGAGTGTCACCAATGCATTGTAAACCAAGTTCCTCCATGATGATTTTAGGCATTTAGTCTAGACCCTCCATCTATGAGACAACAATGTGTGATTTTTCCATGAATTTTCATAGACACGTAGAAAGGAGAAGTCCTAAAGGGAGCAGAAGGGTTATTAGCAGAGAAATAATTTTTCCTTACAAGGTTCCTTAGATTTAAATTCTAAGTAATTAATTGGCATGGGAATTTTCCCTTCAAGGAATTATTTTAGTTTTTTTTGTTGCTTGGGAATTGTAGCCATGTCAAGCAATGAAACGTTAGCTTTGATATTGGCCACCTGAGTGATAATGTTAAAACTGGGAAACGAAGTCCAGGAAGAGGAGGAATAAGAATTTAAAGGTTGGTTAGAGGCGTAGGTATTTACAAATGAGTGGTTATAAGTGATATCTGAGGACATTTTGTTTGAATGTTGTTTATCATATTATTATTTAGTTGTTCAGGCTTTATGTGCACTTATGATCTCGACAACTAGAACATCATCTTCATCTTCCAAATCAATATTAGGCATGGTAGGGTTAGGTCTCTTACAAAATATTATAACCATAACTTTTTTACGAATTTGAAAAGTTTTTCCATCATGATATTCTTCACAAAAGTCACACCACGGGTGAGAGAGGAGAGGAGCAGGTTGATAGACCTTTTGAGCTACATAAGCATGCTTAAAATTTGGGGTTTCAGGTTGTGAAATTTTTCTAAGTTCATATGAAATCAACTTATTACTCGTGCCTTGCATGATTTGTAAGATCGAGGTCATATCAGTTTGAGTTGTTTGACTTTCAAGAGGAATACCCATTCTCCGAAATTTCTCTTCATACTCTAGACATATTTTTAAGGTAGATTCAAGGTTGGTGGTATTATTTTATTAAATATTCTTATGATAGGGAGGAGGAAATGTGCTATAATAGTGTGTCATGGAATCTTGATTTTTGGGTTGAATGATATTGAGAGTTTGATTTTAAGTCTTAGTAAAACGCAGATTAAAGTTCTTAATGTTATCTCCTTTCGAGAAATAAAAATTATTATAATCATGTAAGAGATCAATTATACTTTGAGCTTCACCATAAACATACTAAAACTAGTAGCAAAGTTCATCTAAGGTGCTAAAATCCTTTGAAGGTAATTTGAAGAAATCAGCGGTGGCCTTATTGGCTAAAGAATTAAAAAATAACCGCATATAAGTATCTTTATCGTTTGCCTTGTTATTTTGGAAAACGTTTAAAAATGCGATCAAGTGTTCAATTGTGGTAATAGTACCGTTCCCTGAAAACTTGGGTAGATGATATTTAAACTTGGGGAGAGGAGAATTCGCAGGAGCGAGGTCCAATGGAGATTGTTCCAGGGAGCAGTGTTAGCATCTTCTTCAAACTGAAAGAGCCAAAAATTTCTATTGACCTTAGCGGGGTTGGTATTTGAAGGTTGAAAATTGAAAGATGAGTAAACATAACCTATAAATATTGTCAAGGTTGCAATAGAACCAGAACCGGAAGAAAATGACCCGGAAGAGGTAGAACCTTGGGTAGCACCCACAGAATCACTCTATGTTCCTAACATGATTCTTCTGGAATGTGAGGTGGTTCAAGAAAAACTGGTAAGAATTTTGAGAAAACAATGATGAGCTTCTACTTCTAAGACAACCCTATGATTTTGGATTTTGTTGATCGGAGCATATTCACGTCTATTGCCTCTAAGACGTTGGGAAGTTCAAATCTCACTACTCATACATGGTTAATGATGAGGATCGTGTATGCGTCGAAGTTCACATTCATGTTCTTCATTACTCAAAGCCTCACACTCATCAACATCATCGATATCATGGGCTATAACAGAGAATTCATGATTTAATTGGTGAACGCTAGGAGTGTTGTTCAAGATATAATCAAGTAAGGAATCATCAATATTTCGTTGATTGTTTAATTGAGGGAAAAAAATAAGTTGTATATTACATCAATTTGGCATGGATTGAAAATAAATCACATTAATTACGTCGTAAGACGTTCTTATTTGAAAACAACTCCCCTAGATGTCACTGTGTCAATCTCTGAGCCATTGGATCAAATGTTAGACGATTGAAATGTTTTAGGCCATTAGATTCACAAATAAAAGTTTTATATATGTTTTTTATAATGTTAGTTTTTTCTTAATAAGTGATTGAATTAACGTTTTGGTGACTTTGTCAAATTACACAAAAATAAAAATAAAATTAAATTAAATTAAAAGATTGACATATTGTAATGAACATTTTAACTAGATCAAATCAAAAATAAAAATAATACTAAACTATAAAAACAACCTATGGTATTGACTCATGGTATTCATGTGGAATGTGGTTTATGTAAAGGGGGAAATTAAGATGGCCTAACTCTGGATCTACCAAGAGCCAAGAGGGATCAAATGTCTTGATATGCAAACCTCATTGATTCCTCTCATCAATAATATAGATATTAACTAATTATTTAATAAAATTATTTGATGAGGGTGATCTGGGATGGCGTTGGGCGGGAGACAGTCGGGTTTGAATGGCGATGGGCGGGATAATGCATAGGGACTGCGCACCTCTGCAAGCGATGAATAGGCCAGGAACTGTGTGCATT